>CM035406.1:153976082-154396021 GCA_020310875.1 Ceratopteris richardii
CAATAGCACTAGTTCCTATGCTTCTTCATATGTGCATGGATTTTAATGTATCCATCAAGCCAAATGTGTAGGCTTGTGAATTAAACCAACAGATCCCCCTCAAGCCAAACATTTTGGCTTGGTCTTCATCCATCATTCTTCATGTATATCCTCCAATCCAATCATTGCTTTGAACCTGCAAAGTCTGGTTCCATCCAAAGCTTTAGTCAACAAATCTGCACACTACATACTGGTTGATACATAGGTTAGTTGAATGTCTTTGTTTAGCAACTTCTCTCTCACATAATGGTAATGGACCTCTATATGTTTGGTCCTAGCATGGTAGATAGGATTAGCTGCAAGGTGAAGTGAGCTTGTATTATCTCCAAAGACTATTGGTGACCTAGTATGCAAACCCAAGTCTGTATACAATAGCTTGATCCATATGGCTTCTTGTGTGGCATTAGCCAGTCCTCTATACTCTCTGTGGAAGACAAAGCAACAATAGGTTGCTTCTTTGAAGACCATGAAATTGGCTCATCACCTACAAATGAAATGTATCCAGAAGTGCTCCTCCTATCATCCTTGCATCCTGCCCAATCTGCATCTGAATAGATCTTGATATCAATGTCTGGAGTGTAAGGAATAAACCATGATTTTGTGTACCCTTGAGATACTTCAAGATTCTCTTGGTAGCTTCTAGGTGAGGTACTCTTGGCTTGTGCATAAACTAACTTAGCACACTAACTCCATATGCAATATCTATCCTTGTTAAGGTAGCATAGTTCAAGCTACCCACCATACTTTGATAACCTGTAATATCATTAACTTCATCACCTTCATGGGCACTTAGTTTTAGGTTTACCTCCATTGGAGTACTTGCAACTTTGGCATCCTACAAATGAAATTTCTTGAACAATCCTGTATGTACATTTTCTGAGTAATGTATATTCCTGAGTTAGTATAGACTAACTCAAGCCCAAGAAAATAATTCAATAGACCAAGATCATTGATCTTGAACTCCTTCATCATCTGGCTTTTAATTTTTCTGATTCCATTAACATCATTACCTGTAAGTATGATCTCATCAACAACCCATAGATAGTTAGGTAACTTTTTTTCATTCAACATAGACCTAGCTGTTTCAACAATCAACCTATTTCTTCTCTCAGCTACCCCATTCTGTTCAGGAGTGTACCTTGTAGTGGTTTCTCTTTTGATGCCTCTGTCTTGCAAGAAGTCTTCAAACTCATTGGAGAAGTACTCACCTCCTCCATCTGACTAGTCCAAGATATTTTTTAAAGTAATTAAACACCTCATCCTTGTGCTTCATGAAGTACAATACAGTCCAGCTGCTTTAATCATCAATAAAAGATACATAGTACCTTGATCCTGAGATTGAGGGGTCTTTGCTTGGTGCCCATACATCTGTATGGACAAGCTCTAGGTAGTCTTCATGCATGTAACCTTTCCTTGAGAAGGGTAAACTATGAGACTTCCCAAATTGACAAGCACTACATTTATCTATCATGTGTTGTTTGGAAACATTGGGTATTCCAAGAACACATTGATCCCTGCATATCTGCTTCAAGGTTCTTTCTCCTACATTCCCTAATCTTTTGTGCCAAATCTCAGGCTCTGAAAGTGTTTGATCTTTATAACTATATAGTGCAATATTCTTTGTGTCTTCTAGCTCAAAAGTGAAAAGTCTACCTGATTTTTCTCCTTCAGCAATCCTCTTGAACCCCTACTTAGGATCCTCCACAAATGCTCCAAATTGGTTGAATCTGACTTGCAAACCTTCCTCCACAATTTGTCCAACACTCATCAGATTTTTGGTAATGGTTGGTACATAAAGTACCCTACTCAACAAGTTCTGATTTCCATCACAAGTCTTAACATTTCCAACTTTCACTACTGAGTGCTTGGTGTCATCACCTGTTTGGACTTGATGCTTACCTTTTGGTTCCTCAAGATCAGAGAGTAGTGCTACATTGCTAGCCACATGATTTGAGCATCTTGAGTCAATGTAGAATAGGTGGTCATCATTAGTACGTGGTTTTGAAGTCATTTTCATGATCAGAAGAGAGTCATCTTGGTCCTCTGTATAGTTGTTGTAGTCCTTTCTGGATTTGAATCCTCCTTGGTAGTTGCCATTGTAATTGTTGTTGTAGCCTTGGTGATGGTTGAATCTACCTCTTGACTGTGAGTATCCACCTCTTTGATATCCTCTTCCTCTCCAATTTTTGTAATTCCTGAAACACTCATATGTAGTATGATTTGATAAACCACAAATGTTGCATGGTGAGGAGTTATAGGATCTCCCCCTACCTTGCTTACCTCCTCTGCCCCTTCCTCTTGATGATCTACCTCTTCCTGCATAGTTTGCTTGGGAGCTAGAGCCTTCATCTTCCACCTTCTTGTTCTTGCCTTTATCTTTAGACTTTTTATCAGTATATAGAGCAGAGGAACTATTACCTTTGGATGTATCTCCATTCTTGTTGAGCTTGGCTCATGAGTGAACAATTGTCCCATGAGAGTTGTAAGATTTGGAATTTGCATGTCCATGTCATGGCAGTGGTGAAGCTTTCCCATTTGTCATCAGCCTTGATCCCATTGATCACTTGCCTCACAATCTGTTCTTCTTCAATCTCTTCTCCTATGCTTGCTAACTGATTTGCTACATCTTTAATCTTGGTCACAAACTCTGAGACAGCTTGCTTAGGTTGCTTCCTTAATGTGCTGAATTCAATCCACAACTGATTTTTTCTAGCTCTTATGTTGGAGGAGAAATAAGATGAAGAGGTTTCCCAAGTCTCTTGGGATGTCTTACAATTTCTAATATGTGGCAAAGGAAAATCAGAGATGGAGTTGAGTAAATAAGACCTTGCCAATGCATCCTTAGCACACCATGTGTTGAGCTTTTCATGTTCTTCCTTTGTTGGTAATTCTCTTGTTTTGAATGAGGGCAATTCCTCATCTCCTGAGATGTATCCATAAAGACTCCTTCCTTGTAGATAGGTCTTCATCCTTAGAGACCATGCCTGATAGTTGTTCCTATTCAATTTATCAATAAATGAAGGAAAACCATCTCCCATTTTACCTTAGTTTGCTCTGATACCATTGTTGGCAAAGATGGATGGACACTCCACGAGATTGAGTAGGTACTGCTAAATCCTGCTTTGTACCAGCCCTTTGATGCTTCAGAGTTGATAAGTGGACCTCCTTAGCATTCCAATGACACCATATAATGGCCTATGTACTTTGGAAATGACGTGTGTAAAGATTGAACCAAAACAGATAACTTTGAAACTCAGAATCTCAAGAAAACCTTCTATTTATGTCTTGACACCTGCTGGATCTTTTGCTCAGTATGACCAGCACAGTAGGAATTGAAACAATTCCTTTTAGAGGTATCTAATTAGCTTAGCAAGCTAACTATTCCAAGTGGAATGATGTAAAAAGACTAACTATGCTTAGAGAAATCACTTTAGCAAATTAAACTTTACCCCCGATTTTTTAGGACTGTAGCAGACAATGACCAGTGATCACCTCCACAAGTTTTTCTCTGAAATGGCTGAATAGAATCTCTTCAATTTTTGATAGCATGTAGAAAACTTCAAGAAAAATCCAATAACGTTTGGATATTTGAATTTGGTGAGAAATGACCGAGATATGCACTCCATAGGTTGACAAACTTTCAAGTAGTATGACAGAGAACTCAGAGATGACTAATGAAGATATATGTATTAATGAACAATTGTATACAAATCCATTGGCATGAATATCATTGCCTAATGGTAAGGATAGGTGTGGGCTAGAGTGTAGGCCTCACACACACTCAGAAACAGTAATGAGAAGCTCGAGAGTGATGAGTTCTTAACCATGACTTTTTCATGATCACTTTTATAGAGAGTGAGTAAAATTTGAATTCAAATTCAAACTTTTGGCTCCCTATGATTAAGCTCGTATATCCTAGGAGATATTCCTTCAATCAAAGGCTAACTTTTTCCACGAATCCTTTTGATAGGTGTTTACAAAGATTCCAAGTCAATTTGACTTTTACAAAGAGATAAAGTGGTAATTAACCACTAGCACTAGTTCCTATGCTTCTTCATATGTGCATGGATTTTAATGTATCCATCAAGACAAATGTGTAGGCTTGTGAATTACACCAACAAAAGGTTAATCACATGAACTATAGTCATTACTGATTCTACCCAAAAGCCTTGTGAAAGGTTTGCATGATGAAGCAAAGAAACTACTCTATCTTGAATAGTTCTATTCATCCTTTTAGGTACACCATTTTGTAATGGGGTATAAGGAGCTATAAAATCTCTATGAATTACTCTAGACTGATAGAAAAGATTGAATTCATGTGACATATACTCACCCCCATTATCTAAACGTAAAGCCTTAAGCTTACTTCCTTTTTCAGCTCAATTAAACCAAGCCATTTTTTAAAAGTAGGGAATACCTCATCCTTTGATTTGATAGGATATACTTAGACTTTTCTCGTAGCATTATTTATGAAAGTGAAAAAGTAAAGAGAACCACCTAATGACCTTGTGGGCATAGGACGGCACACATCTATATGAATGAGATCTAAAGGCTGAATTGAAGAGTCAATGTGCATTCTTTGCATATTCTTAGTTTGCTTTCCATATTGACAATGCTCATAAAATGAAAAAAATTAAAGAAAGATAACTCAAGTAAGTAGCAAGAATGAGAAAGACTTTCCATTCCATTACAAGATATATGGCCCAAATGACCATGCCAAATACAAGCCATATGTTGTTCAATAATAGTTAACAAGTGTTCTTTTTGTGATATAAATAAGGGATAAAGTGAGCCAAACTCATCCCAACCATTTTCATCCAGGGCTTCTTTGAGATTCCATTTACTGGCTTCCATTGCCTCCTCTGAATCAGCAAATCTTTAATCTTTAATCTAATTCTTCCATAGAGAAAAGTTTGTGCCATCATATTTTTTATGGATCTCAAAATGGTCTTTGCCCTGCAAGTTATAGCTCCTCCTCAAAACACTAGCACTAGACCCCGACCCACAAGATGTGCATGAGACCTCTGATGCTATGATGATAGAGAACTCAAAAGAATGATAATGGAGCTAGAAGAGTCCAAATACCACTAAGGTTCAAAGAAGGATGAAAACAAGTGTCAGATTCATGGAAAAATTGAATAGTCT
Source organism: Ceratopteris richardii (assembly GCA_020310875.1). NCBI lineage: Eukaryota > Viridiplantae > Streptophyta > Polypodiopsida > Polypodiales > Pteridaceae > Ceratopteris > Ceratopteris richardii. The sequence goes on from CM035406.1 coordinate 153,981,267, forward strand.
TCTCAGAGAAATGCATACCAAAAGGATTATGTGAGAATAAATGTGCTCACACCAATAAGTGTATCAAGAAGTAAATCAACCACTGTAGTTGACAAAACCAAAAATCTAGAAAAATTTTGCCAAAGTATCCTCTGCAAAATGATCATATGACTGGTGTCAAAATCTCATAAAATTAAAAGTACTGACATGTTAACTTGCATAGTGAATCACTGATTCCAGTACATATAATCGATCACCTGAAAGAAGCCAACTAAGCTTATCGAGCACCTATGAACAACTATCATACATCTCCTATGGCAAGGCTAGGTAACTCTTCCACCTGCATCATCAAAGAGACCCCAACATCTGGGTGTCTCCCAGTTAAGAAAACCTCACCACGACCCTCTTTATCAAGTGTAAAAGGCTTTATGCAAAAACGTAACTGCTATATCAATGATCACATGGATGTACAGAAGTGGTATCCAAAAAGTCATAAATAGTGTATATGTGCTCAATGTATGCAATCGAATGGCACTCAAAGGCTGAATTCACAGCCCAAACACTAGTCAACAATGCCTGCAAGTCTCTGCTAACTCTGTTCTTTAGGCTCAAAAACCTACATAGACTTGTGGTGGCTGCTCCCACCAAAACTAAAACCTTTCAAGAAACCTGTAGATTTACTAGTATGGCTAAAAACACAGCCCCAAAAGGTGAACATTCATTGTCAAAGAACACTCTTTTTGATGTTGTTGAACCTATGTAAAGAGAACTATGCATGAAAGGACTCCAAAAATGACTCCAAGAATCACCCCAAAATTGCTTCAAAATAGGCTTCAAAAGCAAAGAATGAAGCTTTGAGGGCCCAAAACTTTTTGAAGGTAATCTAAACCTTAGTCTTTTCCCTTCTTCAAGCACCACAAGAGTGTAGCTTAGTGGTAAGATATTGACACGGTTAAATGAGCTCCAGGGCGAACAATATGGGGATGGGTGACCTCCCAAGAAGTACCGAGAACCTCCATCTTCCTTGATCGTTGAGGTCCTCTCGCATGTAGCCAATGGTGCCAATGGTGACTTTGGTGTCTTGAATGGCAAGATATGCCATTTTTTATGCCTTGGTCACCACGTTATTCGTAAGGCTTGCATCAAAATACTTCATTGGTATTAGAGCATTTTTACAAAAAGCTTTGTTCCTTTTGTGTGCTCTCCTTCTTGAGAGCTTTAGGATGATATCCTTGGAGTATAAAACTAGGCTCCATGCACCACACACGGTACTGTGTAGATAGGCTACAAAATACACAAAAAAAACAATATAGAGGGAGCATGAACACATACTTTTTAGGAGTTACAAATGCGGTCGAACGTCTAGTCTTTGGATGACCATACCAATATATGTTTTATTGAAGAACATATGCAAAAGTGTTCAATGGCCATTTGGCCTTTCACATGGACACTAATTGTAACAAGTATCTCATCAAAGCTATCTATCACACTTAGATGTGATGGATCCTAGAGTGTATGAAGGGAGCATCCTACCTTTTAGGTAATTTTTTCAACTTATATATACAGTTCAATAATTTTGAATTTGGATGATTTGGTCCTTCCTAATCTAGCCTTTTGCTCGTTTGAATGATTTCTTTCATATTGAGGTAGCCATATCTACTTTTGTGTTTTGATAATCAACTAGATAATAGGCCATGTGTTGAGAGTACAGTTCCCTCTTTATATGTTTTCATTTCATATAATATATGGCTTGTTGCAAATCTAATGCAGTTTTCTAAAGTTATCCCAAAGCTATGGTATCAACTTTGTATATCTTGAGAGAATTCTTGTTTGGAGTGACTAATGGTCATTATGTGTGCATTTAGATAGTCTATCTTAGTGGCACTATTTCTCTCCGAGTGTGTGTAAGTTTTTTCACTCAGATTGCTTGCATTGGGAAGCCATTTGGGCTTGTTTGAGTGTGAAAAATGGCTAGGGATCATTCTTGAAGAACCATAAGAAAGAGAAGTTTGAGTGCACAAAGCCAAGTAGAGTGTACTATGAGGCCATTCATGCTTCATGGCTATGGGGATGTTGTAGATTATCCAATTGATTGTATCAAAGCTACTTGATGCACAAGTACATCCAATGGAGACTAAAAGAAGCCATTGAAGGCATTGGGTGCAAAGGGAGATACTAGATCAAGCTCCATTCATCACAAGCAACAAGAAAAGATCTCTTACTAAAGGAGAAAGGCATCAAACATATCTGTTTGGATACTCTTTGAGTACAAAGGTAAAGTTCTCCTTTCGTATCCATACTCTTGCATCAAGAACCTCTTACAAGAGTGCCATAGTAGAGAAAGAACACCATGTATGCATATAGTACTTTAGATTCAAAAGGTAGACAAGAACAACTATCAACCTTGGAGATTCAAGATGTCTAATTTCCTCATGGGTAAGGGATTATGAGGACTCATTAGTGGTACATATGCTCAACCAAGATTGGGTGAGAATCCAATCCATGATTAATTGAGATTCTTCAAAAAATGGAAATAAAGGGAGAATTCAAAAATATGGTATACTGATAGTGGTTGCAACAATCACATGAGCTACAACAAAGATTTCTTTTTAACTATGTAGGTACCATAAAAAAAATGGAATGTGGAGACAATTGATGATACTACCCACTCCATTACACATATAGGTGATGCTAAATGGTTACTATTTTTGTGGGTGAAATGGTTGAGAGAGGTTTGCACATCAAGTTCAATGAAAGGGGATGCTTTGTGGAGAAATCCAAAAGGGGCATAAATTGGTGGCCAAAAGCAAAAATGAAGGAAGGTTATTCACATTGGATGTGAAGCCAAATTACAACCACACTATCTACTACACATTTGGTAAGATAAATGTGGAAAAAATGGATCTATGCACAAGAGGTATGGTCATATTGATGTTCAAAGATCAAAAGGCATGGAGAGGAAGAGGTGCATGCATGGATTACCAAGATTTCATGATCAAAGTCTAAGGAATCTATGTGAAGCGTGCCAATTGGGTAAACAAATAAATTACCCTTCAAGAAGAGCAACTATGCTAGCTACCATCCACTCAATTTGGTGCATACGCTTGTATGAGGACCTACAAAAGAGAGCTCAAATGCAGGTAATAGATAATTTCTAAGCTTCATTGATGATTTTACAAGTAATTCTTACTATATGAATCATAAACCAAATGTCTTTTGTTACTTCAAGAAGTTCAAAACCCTAATATAGAAAGAATGTGGTAGGTACATCAAATGTCTAAGGCTAGATGGAGGGGGAGAATACTTCTCCCATGAATTTTCTCTAGTTTCTTGGATTAGAATGGTATCGAGAGACAAAATAAATGATGTAGGTAAACACCCAAACAAAATGGGGTAGTAGAGGAAGAATAAATACATTGTTGTGTGATAGGGCCACAATGAAGGAGATGAGAATGCTTGATTCCTATTGGGTAGATGTGGTAAACATTGCCATATACATTATGAATAGAGAACCTACATTTGATATACACACTTTACATATTTCACACTTGAAAAATTTTGGTTATACTTGATATGTCTTGGTACCAAGTGAATTGAAAAGTAAATTAGATGACATATCATAAAGTTGTTTGTTTATAGGGTATGCAAGTGAAAAAAAGGGGTAAAAGTTATATAAACCCATAACCAAGGATCTTAAGGTATCAAGGGATCTCATATTTGATGCTTTTTTACCTTGGTACGCATCAAATGTATCCATGCATGCTAGTGAAGAAAATCAAGGAACGGCTTAAGGGACAATGAGGAACCAAAAATCATGGATCTTAGTGGTCCAATTGATTGAAGTACAAGGATACATTCATGATGGAGTGAAGGAATACCAACATCAAGTCAATAAAGTGATGCAAGGAACAAAGACAAGGAAAAGATCACGAAGATAGAAGAAGATGGAGACTTATGTGAAGATCTAGATGAATACCATCATGTGGAGAAGGGGGAGACCTAAAAGGTAGTAATCAAGTGCACAAGGAAAATGAGATTCATTCCCAAAAAGGTGAAAAGAGAAAGTCAAATATGGTAATGTATCTTGTGGAAAGGTTTCCCTAGTGTTCATTTATGGCTAGGCATTATGCATACACGAGTAAAGTAATTGAAGAACCCACATGCTTTAAAGATGCCAATAAGTGCACAGACTTGCAAGAACCCATGGAGGTAGACGTTAAATTATTGAAGGACAACAACACTTGGACATGCATGTCAAGGAAGAAAGACATGAAGGTAATTGGAAACAAGTGAGTTTATAAAGTGAAAAAGCATTAAAATGGTAGCATAGCTAAGCATAAAGCAAGACTTGTGGCGAAAGGATTCGTTCAAACTTATGGCATACATCATGAGGATAAATTCAGACCTATGGAAAATATGACCACTATCAAAACACCATTGTAATTTTCTCAAGCAAAGGTTGGAAGTTTGTCCAATTAGATGTGAAGAATTGTTTCCTAAATCAAGATCTAGATAAGGTAGTGTATATGGACCAAATAGTAGGTTTTGAAGACAAAAGAAAATTGGATTAATTTTGTAGGTTAAAGAAATCCCTTCATGGTTTCAAGCAAGTAAGCAACCAACCAAAGGCATGGAATCAAAGGCTTTTAGACTATTTGGTTAGCTGCAGATAAAAACAAAGAAAGGCTAATAAATCATTGTTCTTTACGTGAGAATGTGATGCATATGTTTACTTGTGTGTCCATGTGGATGACGAGACTTTGTAGGTATCAAAATTATATACGAGGACAATGAAATCTAGCTCATGAAAAGGAAATACATCTTCGATGGCTTGAGGAAGTGGCTTGAAGAAGTATGGTCTTACATCTTGCAAGCCTTTGATAAACCCAATGGAAGTTCACGTTAAATTGGCTTCAACAAAATAGGGCTAAGTTTTGGATGCACTCTTATATAGGTGTATTTTGCGCTCATTGACTTATGCCACAATCACAAGACCTAAATTAGCATATACAATTGGTGTGCAATCTAAATTCATGCAAGTTACCTAGAGTTTCACTCTTGTAGGTAGCAAAAAGAGTGTTTGTATAGATTAGAGACATTAAGCGATTTTTTTTCTATCCTTTGAAGAATATTTGTAATTAAAAGCATACATTGATGCTCATTGGGTTGGTTCCAAGAAGACAAAATGATTACAAGTGGATATGTAGTGATGATGGGCAAGAAGGTCATCTCTTGGATGGAAAAGAAGTGAAAAAAAAAGAGAATCTAAGCTTACAAACAATCTCAAAGAATAATTGAGATGAGATATGAGAGACAAAATAAGTGATAAATCCTTCCACAAGTGCACGAAAAAAACCACTCCACTTAAATCCTTAGGATGCATTCCATAACTCCACTAAATGAGCCTTTCACAAAGATTGTCTCTCAGCTCCAACCCTCTGTCTATCTATCTGCAAAAGTGTTCACAAGCCTCTTCTTAAATAGCCATAGCACTCTCATACATGGGAGTTTCGTAAAAATACTTTACATGAGAATTATATAGAGATCAAATTTGCTACAAAAACCATTTTGAGATGACACACACAACTTGAGATACAAGCTTCCAAAGTTGGCCTCCTAGCTAGTTTCAAAAATCTGCCAATTCTCTACCTACCATCTTTCGGCTTGGATAGCTTGAGATTGGAGTTGAACTAGTGGTATCTCTTTTGTGAGCTTATTCTCAATATTTTATAGAACATTTTGTTGGAGTTAGACGTCTATAGCATGCGAACAACACAAGGAAGAAGAAGAAGAAGCTTGGAGCACAACACAAAATATTGAATGTATTACCACTAGAATGTACAAAAATAAGTAACCCGTTAGGGATATAGGTGTATATACAAACCAAGGGAAGAAAACCTCCTAAAGAGGGAAAAAAGTGCCGGGGTGGTCCTAGTGTATTCACACACATCACTACCTAAATATATCAACAAATACCCCCTAGGAGTGATGCACTGAACAAGGAGCTAGCACTCATGTATAAGGAAGTGCCAAGCTATGTGGAATCAATCCACAAAAGGAAGTAAGCCCAAAGCTTTGCCGAAATCTTCAAACTTCTCCCTAGGCAGAGCCTTCGTGAAAAGGTCTGCAAGGTGCCAAGCTGATCTCTCCAACAGAGAACCTCTCACTGACATAATGATAAAGCACCTGAATGTGCTTAGTGCAAGCATGGAACACAGGGTTCCTCGCAATTGTCAATGTGCTCTGAGTGTTAGTGAACATGGTGGTGGCAGAAGACTGACCAACATCCAAATCAGCCATAAGGCATCTGAGCCACACACACTCAACAGTCACTGTGAAAGCTGCCCTATACTCAGCCTCACAACGGGAAGTAGCCATAGTAGGCTGCTTCTTGCTCAGCCAAGATATGCATGAGCTACCAAGCATGAAGCAAAAACCACTAGTGGACACACGAGTGTCATAGCAACCAACTCAATCAAAGTAAAAAAAAGCATGCAAATCTGGTGGTAGTGATCCCCCCTTGGGATAAAACAATCCAAGAAGCCGGGTACCACTCAAGTAGTGAAAGATGTGCTTAACCATCTACCAATGCTTGACACCTGGGCAATGCATAAACCTACTCATCTATGAGACAACAAACTGAATATTTGGTCGAGTAATGCATAAGTAAATCAGGCATCCAACAACCTGCTCATAGAGAATAACATCAAATGCATCTGCAACATCATGAAGAATCAATCCTAAACCTGTCTCCATAGGAGTGGCAATAGGCTTATAGTCTTCAAGGCCACAATGCTGCAATAATGTGTCAATATATTTCATTTGACACAAAGCCATTCCACCATCAACTTGCATAAACTGAATGCCCAAATAATGATGTAAATGCCCCAAATCAGAGATCTCAAATGAGGCACGATGCTTTCAGTTGGACTGTTCTCAAAACCATGTGCAATTAGATAGACATGTATCTTGTCATACCAAGCACATGGTGCTTGCTTTAAACTATATAATGACTTCTTTAGCTTGCACACATTGTTTTCATGCCCTTTCTCCACAAAGCCATGGGCTGAAAAACATACACTTCTTCATGCAAGTCACCATTCAGAAATGTTATTTAAATGTCCAATTGATGTACATTCCAACCATGATGAGGTGCAAGTGCACACATGCTACAGACAATAGTCATTCGACAAGTAGATGCAAAGGTTTCATCAAAATCAATGCCTCTTTCCTGAACATAACCCTTTGCAACAAGCCTAGCCTTATACCTGTCAACTGTTCCATTAGGTTTATGCTTCAGCTTATATACCCAATTAGTGCCAATGGCCTTCTTTCTGGGAGGCAAGTCACATAAAGACCAGGTACCAAAGAAGAGGGAAGTTGAACTTTAACCATTGTTGAAGAGCTTTTATCCAAGTATGAAATTGAGGTTTAATTGAAGCTTGCGTTAGCAGAAAAAATCAGATCCCTTGATTGACATGGATCGTAAAGTTCTTAAGCTTTTCTCACATCACTATATCCTACAAAGATGGGTTTCTTTGACTTTTCATCAAGTCTTTTCCCCTTTTCATCTAGAATATAAGAAAATGAAAGACTTCCAAAAACTCTTAAATGATGTACCTTAGGCTTGATGTTGTGAAATATTTCATAGGGGATAATGTTTTTGTATACCTATGGAACACAGGGTTCCTCACAACTACCAATGTGCTCTGACTATCATTGAAGATGGTGGTGGGAGAAGATTGACCAACACCCAAATCAGCCATAAGGCATCTGAGTCACACACACTCAACAACCACTATGAAAGATGCCCTATACTCAACCTCACAACTAGAAGTAGCCATAGTAGGCTACTTCATGCTCAACCAAGATATGCATGAGCTACCAAGCATGAATAAAAACCACTAGTGGACACATGAGTGCCATAGCAACCAGCCTAGTGAAAATCAGGAAAAGCACATAAATCTGGTGGTAGTGATCCCCCCCTTGGAATAAAACAATCCAAGTAGCCGAGTACCATTCAAGTAGCAAAAGATGCACTTAACCGCCTACCAATGCTTGAAACCTGGGCAATGCATAAACTTGCTCATCTCTCAAACAACAAATTGAATATCTGGCCAAGTAATGCATAAGTAAATCAAGCATCGAATAGCCTACTGATAAAGAACAACATCAAATGCATCTTCAACATCATGAAGATTGAATTGTAGAACTATTTCCATAGGAGTGGCAATAGGTTTGCAATCTTCAAGGCCAAAACATTGCAATAATGTGTCAGTATATTTTTTTAACACAGCTGCTTGCTTCAAACTATATAATGCCTTTTTCAACCTTCAAACTTTGTTTTCATGCCCTTAAGAAAGTGTTTGCATAGGACCACAAACATCACTATGAACAAACTACCATTTATGAGTAGCTCGTACTGAACCATCTTTTGGGAAGGAGGAACGTTGCATTTTGCCCAAAATACAACCTTTAGAGACATGTTTACAAGGGTGCCTCAAGTTTGGGAAGAGAGGACACCATTTCAAATTTTTGCAAGTGTAGCAAACTAGAAAAATTTAGATGACCAAAGCCTACATGCCAAAGCTTTGCATATGACATAGCCTAAGAATCTTGAATTGCACATGCTAAATCATTCACAAATTTTGCATAATCTATGAGCTTATACAACCCATGAAATAAAATGGCAAAAGCAATAATGATGTCACCATTTGACATATCATGAATTGTACATCTATCATCAAAAAATTTCACAACGGAGCTAATCTTGCCTAATGCTCAAACAAATAATAGGATTTTCTTGATCCCTGGCACAAATAAAGCATCTGACAATGTAAAAGAACTACCATCAACAATAGTCAAAATGATCTGACATGATAAGAGGAGTTGTTTGCACATGTGAGAGTATCCCCTCTAGGGGTGGGCTCAAGTGAAGTGAAGAAACTACACTGCAAGGTAATATGTTTGGTTGGCCCACTTTCAAAGTACCAAACATATGAGTATAGTGCAGATATACACCGCCCACACATGATATACATGTTGACGATGTATTACATAATGAACACATGTCTATCAAGAGTGCAAAAACTATACCAAAGTGACTGAAACAAACTTTGGAGGACAACAAAATGAGTGCACCTTTACTTGGTAGAACAAGATCAAGCTCTCACCATGCATCAAGTAATTTTGTGGATTATTCTCTTATGGCAACCACATGTAATGAAGAGCCAGTTACTTTTGAAGATGCATGTGATGATCCACAATGGATGAGTGCTATGCAATCAAAAATGGATTCCATACATAGGTTGGAAGTTATGTGAATTTCCAAAAGAAAATAATTTCATTGGTACAAAGTGGGTTTCTAAGATTAAGATAAAGTTTGATGGTATCATTGATCACTATAAAGCTAGATTAGTTGCCAAAGGATATGTGAAACAATATTGCATTGACTACAAGGAATTTTTCCATCTACTTCACACATGACTACCATTCGTACCATGGTTGCATTGACTCCCCATCGAGGTTGGAAAGTACATCAATTGGACATAAGAATAGCTTTCTTGAATGGTGATTTGCAAGAAGAGGTTTATGTGAAGCAATCTCCTAGATTTTCCATGAAAGGGCAAGAGCATATGGTTTTTCACTTGCATGAAGCCTTGCATGGTCTCAAGCAAGCTCCACATACATGGTACTACAAAAGCCATAAGCACTTGATTGCTCTTGGCTTCACATGTAGTCCAATTGAAAGCACACTCTACGTACGCAAAGATGGGCTGACCTTATAGTGCTTGTTCTTTATGTTGATGACATACTCTTGGCTGGGTCATGTGATGCAAAACTTGACATTCTTATGGATGATTTGCAGCATACTTTGATGTCACTCATCTTGGTCTTTTGAGCTACTATCTTGGCATCAAGTTTGTATCCATTGAGGGGAGAATTGTTATGCATCAAGCAAAGTATGTTGAAAAACTACTTCAACATTTTGAATTTGAGGACCGCAAGCCAATTTCCACACCAGTTGAGACAAGATTTAGGTTAGTTACAAATTCCAGTGATGCATTTGACACTTCTCTTTATCAACAAGTTGTGGGATGTCTTATATATGCATGCACACAAGGTCGAATATACAGTATGCAGTTTCCCAATTGAGTCGATTCATGCATAGCCCTGGCACTAAGCATTGGCAAGTGGTGAAATGTGTGTTCAGATATCTCAAAGGGACTTTGAGCTTAGGTCTCTTTTATGGAAGAGACATTCAGCCATGGTTGCATGCTTTTACAGATAGTGATTGGGCTGGTCGTTATCATACTCGCATGTCCACTAATGGTAATTGATTTTTCCTGGAGACTAATGCACATCTTAGTTGAGTAAGAAGCAACCTATAGTGGCGACACTGAGTTGTGAAGCTGAGTATAGGGTAGTTTTCACAGCTACAGTGGAGTATATATGACTGAGATGCCTATTGATGGATCTTTGCATGGAGATTGATGTTGCTACACATATTCTCATTGATAGTCAGAAAGCATTGGTTGTTGCACAAAACCCATCGTTTCATGCACGGACCAATTATATTGAGGTGCATTATCACTATGTGAGAGAGAAACTTCATGAAGGATATATTGATTTGGTATATGTGCCTACACAAGATAATGTGGCAGACATATTCACCAAAGCTCTTCCACTAAAGCTTTTCGCAAAGCTTTCGGTTTATTACCTTGTAGGGGCTGATTTGTCACTCCATGTATGTGTTCACATCATTCAATCTAGGGGGTTTGTTACACTTATGTGTTCCTCGAGTAGCTTTGATGTGAACCTTTTCCCTATACATGGGCACTTTTTACTTTAGTGATGGCTAGAGGTTTTTTCCCCATGTTAGCACATACATGATTCACTCATATGTGGTGGTACTTTGTGCCCAAGGATATTATTCAACTCTTACTTCAGTTATGATCATTGTCAATAGAGAGAGCTATTCCAGCCATCTGTCTTCTTCGTGTGTCTTGCTACATTTGTGCTCCTGTTCTCTCGCACTTCTATACACACCCAACAACGTTGGCCCTTGATTCCTTTTAATAGCGATGAATTTGCTTTTTCATGGGACTACCCATTTCTTAAATTTGGTCACTTGATTGGGTCTAAGAGGTTGATCTGAATCTAGAGGTGTGTGTTGGAGTTAGACGTTGTAAGCCGCCGGAAAGGAACTCATACTTTTATAATATATATTCTGAAAAGTCGCACACATCATGTAAAAGCGTAGCGCAAAGTTGTAACCTTTGGGGGAAGATTAATAAAAGAGTCGCGTGAAGCAAAAGGTGTAGTCGCTGGACTGTTCGTCTAGGCGAGAGCCGAAAGCGAAGCGCGTTTTATCAAACTCTGTGTAAAACTGTGTCTTCTGTCAATTCTGTCGATTAAGTTAAATCATTAAGTGAAGTTAATGAAGTGTTAAGTAAAATGATTAACGCGATAAGAGAAGAAGTTGTATGGTACACTGTCTGATGTGGAAGTGTGTTGAAGAACGTATTCGAACTGGTACTGTGAAGATAATCCGACCTAGCACGTTAATTTGGTGAAGTAGTATCTTCTTAATCTGTAGATTGGGAAAATACAAACAGGGCCTATGTTTACAGACCCCTAACCATCCCAAGAACCCAGGACTGAGAATAGATTAAACTGGTGAAGGTTTAATAGTGGTGCTGTCTGTGGGAAATGGAGTAGCCGTTTGCATCGAAGATTAAAGATTGAGGAAGAATTCTTTGATATATGCCTGTAACATGTTCCCGTGAATCATACCCCAAATACCGCAGAGATCAACATCCGTGGGCAGTTCCGAACCTATTAGGAACACCCCCTGGTGGTAGAAGTACAGGACCATTAAGTCCAGTTGCAGAAGGTTCAGTACAGTTAGCCAATAGCAGTTCCGATGGTAGTTCGGTAGCACATGATGAGAATCTAGTGTGTTCCGGTGCGAGTCCGGTACCTTCTGGAGAAAGTACGGTGATCTTTGGTTGTACAGAGGTGCAGTGTGGAGACAATTCCGCATTATTTGGTCAGAATTCGGTCACTTTTGGTGACAGGTTCGCGTTATCCAGTGAGAACGTTTCTGGTGATAGTGCAGTTTGGTCCGATGAGAGTTCGGTATTACCTGGTAATGATTCAAAGCTTTTCGGTGAAACTACGGTGCTGTTCGGTGGACACCTATTGCGTTCACCATTTTCGGTGCAAGTTTAGCTAATTTTAACACCAAGGTTGAGGAAGGGCTGATAGATTTGGAGTTAAGCAATCGGTTCAACGACATTTTAGGACCGAAAAGTGAGCAGGTCGACCATACAATCCAGGAAGATCAAGAGATACCTCCCCGAAATTCAAGTAACAACAACGCCAATAACAACAGCACCATGAGTGGCTCACAACAACAACAACAACAAACACCGCCACAACCACAACCACAACCACAACATCAGAAGCAACAGGTTATCCCACCGCGCCCGGTACCAGTGGGAGTCACGTATACCAAATTTGGAGGATTTCTGAGGGACGATCCAGATGCGCATGTGCGGACCTTTGAGATTAATTATGCAGTTCTGAATTATCCCGCAGATCCTACGTATAAAGCTATTGTGTTCCAGTCAACCGTGGTTAATGAAGGTGCACGATGGCTAACCGAATATGATTTGAACCACTTTCGACAGTATGATGATGTAAAGGATGCCTTTGTGCAACGGTTTCGATTAAAGAAGAACCCCGCCAAAATTTTTGACTACTTGCAGAACAATATGCAGAAACCACACCAAATTGTACAAGATTATGCCACATTATTTCAGACACATTTAAGGCAGTTGCCACCGACACATGCTACTCTACCAGATGACGTTATCATCCAATGGTTCATTAATGGAATAAAGCCTCAATTGAAGTAGATTATGATCATAAGGTGTGTGGGTGGAATGACTTTAGATGTCGTAATTGCTATGGCGTTACAATTAGAAAACAAGGTGGACGGGTTCACCGAAGATCTAGAGTGGCTGAAAGCGTCTAGGCAATCTAACGAGGACCCTTTAAAACAAATTTATTGTACCAAATGCAAAAATCTAGGGCATAGTAGTTCAACATGTGCACTGAACCAAATGTTTTGTGCCATTTGCCACACAACAGACCACACTACGGATACTTGTCCGTATAATGCCAGGGTATAGAACAGAGCAACGGTTAATGCCATCATTCAGGAGCAAGGGCAACCAACTAGCATTATGTACCACCACAGATGAGGAACACCCCATACTAGGGATACACGAATTATCGAGGAGGACGGACAAACTACTTTGGATAAGCTCGGTGGAATGCAGGTCCATTAGGAGAACGTACGTCTCCTCCACCTCCCAAATGTCATTTCTGTGGTGAAATAGGGCATATCCAAAGGTTTTGCAAAGATGCAGCGGAGTATGACAAAAAGAAAAAAGAACGACAACATCCGATGGCAAATATGGTGTATATCTCACCAGTAGACACACAAGCAGCAGTGGTCCAAACACGTTCCGGAAAGCAATTACAGCCAGCTACAAAGATTTTTGAACCCGGCATTCGTGAACAACAGAAGGTGTTTACAAGAGCAAGAAAGTGGGCGATGCAAGAGCAAACCATATTCCTTGACCCAATTCCGGTGATGTAGCAAAGCATACCACCGGACGTACTAGAGAGGCGAAATCTAACTCCCACAGTACCAGAGTCCACACCGGAGACTGTACCAAAAATAGCCAAAACTGATGCGGTGTGGGATGTGCTGTCCGAGGAATCAATTACATTGCCCTTGGGTCAATTATTGGCTTTGGTCCCGGGAGTGCGTCAACAGTTCCAGCAGCAGGTCAATCCAGGACCCTCGAGTGCTCCCGCAACAGCTACAATCCAATCGGAATCGGACCCAACGGTGGACCATATGGTACCACTAATTACGGTATGGTACAAAAACCATGGGGTGGATGCAAATTGAGCCTGTTCAATTCCTTGTACGCATGGCTGATCAATCTCGAGTCCATCCGGTGGGCTTGGTGCGTGACATTCCGATTACTCTACAAGGTGTTGTCTTCAAAATGACCTTTGTCGTGTTGGACTTACCAGAATCGAGCCTGGATTACAATCTACTCTTTGGATGTCCTTGGCTCAAACAAGCTAAGGTAGTGCAAGACTGGTCAGCGCATGAATTAGTCTTTAAAAATAATCACCGAAAATATGTTGTCCCGTTGGATGACATGAAACCCTATGACTTACATGCACGACCATACTTAGCGGAGCCTGTACACATGTTGGATGGTCTCTCCGATGATGAGGAGGAATATTTTCTTACCCCCAACAAGGATCTGATGGCACTCGGCACTATAGATTTACAAACTGTGGCCGATAACTTGAGTCCGGCAGCCTGTACGGTGACACCACTGACTGGAGAGCATGAGTCAAGCACAAAATAGACCTTGGATGATATGATGATCCAACAATTACTTCAGTCAGGAGATGATTTGGAGAAACCCTGGCAGTTCTATGTATCGGAAGATCATTTGATCACCTGCAATTTAGGTGACCAAACCAACCCACGACCAGTAAAAATAAAAGCAGGACTATCCGAGACTTTCCAGGAGCATTTATTGCAGCTGCTATGAGAGTTCGCTAATGTGTTTACCTGGGATTACAGGGACATTAAGGGGTTGGACCCGTGGATTTATCAACACAGAGTGGTGCTGAAACCGGATGCAAGACCCATCAAACAACCCAGTTATAGGATGAATTCTAACTATGCGGCACAAGTTAAAGCCGAAATTGATCGATTATTGAAGGTGGGATTTATTGTGCCTATTGAGCATGCAGAATGGATCTCTCCCATTTTTATAGTTCCAAAGAAAAACAAGCAGCTGCGGATATGCATGGAGTACCGAAAGCTCAATGCCGCAACCGTCACTGATCCATTTCTGTTGTCGTTCCTGGATACCATGCTGGACGACGTGGCCGGTAGGGAAATGTATTTCTTTCTAGATGGATACAGTGGTTACAATCAAGTCCGAATGGCCGAGCAGGATATACCCAAGACTGCATTTATTACAAACTGGGGAGTCTATGCGTGTACCATAATGTACGTTCCAGCGCTGCATGCAAGAAATTTTTTCCCCTTATCTCACCACATTTATGAGAGTGTATCTGGATGATTTCTTGTTATCCGGTGATACATTAGGGCACCTGTACCATTTACGGTGTTGCTTTTCAAAGTGTCGGGAATATTGATTCTGCTTGAACCCAAACAAATCGGTATTCTCTGTATCCTGTGGCAAGTTGCTCGGACATGTTATTTCCAAACAAGGTATTCAGGTGGATCCAGACAAAGTGAAGGCCGTACTGGAGGCTCCTTCTCCTAAGACACCTAAAGACGTGATGCGGTTTTTGGGCCAAATCCAGTGGCATGGCCGGCATCTGCGTTGGCTTGCTCATCTGGCAATACCGCTTAATCGATTGATAACCAGTAGCCCGCGTCAGTTCGAATGGACCGAAGAGTGTCAACTTTCTTTTGACCGACTGAAATCATTATTAACTCAGGCTCCCATTTTACAAGCACCGAATTGGGAATTGCCCTTTCATGTCTTTGTGGATGCATCCAACAGTGCCATTGGAAGCATGCTGATGTAGCAGATGGATAAATGGTTTCCTCCCGTCTATTACACGATTCGCAGATTGGCCCAATAGAGCGTAACTATTTAGTTACTGAACGAGAATGTATTGGCTTAGTATATTCTATGAAAAAATTCCAAGATTATCTATTTGGCACACGCTTCACCTTCCACGTAGATCATGCAACATTGGTGTATCTTTTGCGACAACAGCATTTGGGAGGACGGTTAATAGGGTGGGTCTTGTTGCTTCAAGAATTTGATTACTCTGTCGTACATCGACCAGGGTCAGCACACACTCTTGCTGAATTTCTCTCTCGGTTGGATTCCAGTGAGCCGCCAGAGGGAATTGATGATACAACACCAGCCATCTACGTAGTAGAGACAATACAAGATGATCAACAGGAACTATTGGTACCCTCTTCTTACTATGATACCTTGCTTCTGTTCTTGACTAGTGGATGTCTGCCTGGTATGATTTCTTTAGCTGTTAGATGAAGACTAGCCATGTACAGTCGACGCTTTCGGTTGATTGTCAGACAATTATATTACATGGACCACTTAGGAGTACTACTCCGATGTGTCCCACCCCATGAAATTGCTTCAGTCATTACCATGGCCCATACTGCTCCAACCGGAGGACATTTTTCAGTTGATCTGACTCACCGGAAGATTCTCCAGAGTGGGTTGTGGTGGTCCACTATGTATCGTGACGTGAACAAGTATGTACAACAGTGCGACGAGTGACAGTGTTCCGGTCAACATTTACAGAGACATTACTTTCCTCTCCAACCCGTTGTGCCTCTTGAACCTTTTCAGAAATGGGGCTTGGATTTTATCAGACCGATTACACCTCCGACGACAGTCACCAATAATAGATATATTCTTACATGCACAGATTACACAACTAGATGGGCCGAAGCATGGGCTCTATGATCATCCACAACGGCTGCGATTGTTAGATGTTTAATGAAGGATATTTTTTCGTGCTATGGGTTACCCTTGGAGATAGTAACGTATCAAGGTACACACTTTGCCAATACATTAATGCAAGTGCTTACTAAAACCTTCCAGATTGTGCACAAATTTAGTTCTCCCTATTACCCACGAGCAAATGGACTTGCTGAGAGTACCAACAAATCTCTCTTAAACATCTTGAAGAAACTGGTGTTAGATTTCCCAGAGAGATGGGACCAATTTCTACCTGTTGTACTATGGGCTTATCATACCACATACAAAGTGGTGACTGGAACAACTCCTTTTAAGTTGGCGTATGGATTGGAAGAAATTGCTCTGATGGAATTGGTGGTTCCCAGTCTGCGTGTGGCCCTTGAACGGAAGCTCTTACCGGAAGAATCTTTTCCCTTTCGATTGGAGGCTTTACGGTCCTTGGATGAACAACGTCTGGAGAGTCTCCTAGTGATGCAGGAAGTGCAGCTAAGACAGGCCAAAACCCATGATCGTTTCCTCAAAACTCCCGTGTTTAAGGTAAACCAATTGATCATTTTTTATAAGGCTAGTCTAATAGATCTGCCGAAAAATTTAAGCTACGATGGTTCGATCCATACCGGATTGATGAACAAGTGGGATCCGCAACTTTTTGGTTATCCACCTTAACTGGTCACCTTCTCCCTAAAGTGATTAATGGTTCAAAGCTTCGACCTTACTATCCGTCATCTACCACCTCCTGAGGTGTTTTCGGTATTTTTACTCCTTTTCACTTGTCACTTGATTTTCTTTCCTGATCTCTATGTTTCGGTTGACCACCTGACCATTATCCTTCTGTTTTCTTATCTAACCATGATTAATAGCCGCCTTTATGTCGCAGCGTCTGTTAATACATGCATGTCGCCATTATGCCGGTATATTTCCAATACTGCGTTATGATTAGGGTTTTTGCCGCCTGATTTTTTTCAGTGTTCCTACTTAATCTTGTTTTTTCCACTATTAATCGATATTGTGTTTTTGTGGGTTTGTGACCAGTGTGTGCTTTGTGCTTTCGCTTATCTCTGAGTGTGTCATGCAAGCTCTTGCGAACATAGCAACCTTTTGTGTGGGTCTCACTCCGGATGTGAGTGAGTACTTGCGTGCTCGTGGACTTTTGGCCTTCGTTGAATTGCCTTGGCATTCAGTGGAGTATCATCCCTTCCATGCGTAGATCATCTCTACCATCACTGCCATGCCTGCTACAGAGCAGTGCTGGCCATTAACGTGCTTAAACCCCCATATAATAGTTACACTAAACACGGTTGCTGAGGGGTTCCGTCTCCCTCAGGAAGGGTTGATCGATGGACCACTCCTTCCGATAGCAACTATGAAGGAACTTTTTCCCCGGCACTCATCTAATGAGTTTGCCATTCTCTACCACCTTGAGCCTGAGCGCACTACGCTGCAGTTTCTTGTAGCAACGTTAAACTTGCAAAAACACATGTATGGTATTTCCAGGCCTTTTTACTCGATGATTGATACTACCTCACGAGAGGGTGTCAATTTCACATCCTTCTTCTTTCGGTGCATTCACTGTGAATGCTTAACCATTACCAAACAACTCACCAAGAACAATATGCCTCGTATCCGATTGCCCCATCTCCTCACCTTTCTCCTTCCGATTCTACAAGCCGCGCAACCGCCCCCAACGGATACTGTGTTGTTACACGAGGAATCTAGACAGATGCTGGAGGAGGACGATGATGTAGACCTGCTCCAATTTTTTCAGCGTAAACGAAGACATATTAGCCCATCGCAAAGCCAGGTGCAGGGTTCCAATGCGGGTCAAGAAGTTGAACTCTTCCATGACACCGCCACTTCTTTACAGGCCGAATCTGTCCATCCTTCTCCTAATCAGTAGCCGGACAAGGACATTATTATGGAAGACGTAGCTGAAGTCTCATCACGGGAGGAATCTCAGCAACTACATGCTGAGGCTGTGAAGGAGATAGTGGAAGCTACCGATGTTACAGACTGTCAACCTCCTTCTTCACCAACGGCAGATGCCCAAGCAGATGCAGTCAATCAATTGATTGGAAATGCAGAGGCAGTTACTGAAGCCGCCTTGTCCGTACCACAGATTGAGACCGTAATAGTTTTGGTTCCAACTACCCTTATCCCGATTCCTCCTCCAACTACCATTCTTGATGCTGCTGACGTTCTTCCCGTTGCGCCGTCAACTGCCATTCGTGAGGCATCAACCCATCTCCTTTCTTCTCCCGACTACTCTCCACCCTCCTCACCTCATCTACTCTCTGCCTCATCATCACAGCCTCCTCCTTCTCTCCCCCCCCCCCCAGCAGTAATGTTCAAGGAATTGGCATGTATGGGCCAACTTCTCATTCAATTTTCTCAACAACTGCCTTTCCAGATGAAGATGGCAACTCAAACAATTTAACAAGAGCTGCAGCGTAAGGTTGACCTTCTAGAAGCAGATATCGCACCCCTTCAAGAGGAAGTGCTTGCTGCAAAGGCTGAGACCAGTACCTTTGAAGAGCGGATTCGTCTTTTACAAGCCAAATTGAATGAGAAGAACGTTCTCCTTGCTACTCGCGATGAAGAAATTTCTCACTTGGAACAAATGGTACGTGATAAAGAAGATGCCAGGGTTGCGCTAGGAAATTTGCTGGAGGAAACACGTGCGGATCTTGCTTTGGTGGAGCAGAAAGGACAGGAAATGGCAGACCTTGTTATGTAGAACACTGAAGAATTAAAGAAGGTGTCCGAAGAACTTTTTCAGAAAAGCCGTGATTTGGAAACAGAGATTGGCTTGCCTATTCAGTTAAAGAAGGAACTTACGGGTGTGCAAAAGGAGAGAGAAGACTTTTGCAAGACGATGCAGTTTCAAGCTTAGGAACTTGAAAGAAGAGAAAAGCAGTTAGGTGTTCAGCCAGACAGGCTCTCGTGAATTGATGCAGATATAGCAGAAATGAAGCTGCTACGAGATGCTGCTCTGGCCAATGATTTTTATCTACAAGAATCTTTTTTGCAGACTCAGACCGAATTACTTATCAGTCAGGTTATAGCTGCCAGTTCGGTTAGAACTGATGCACAACTTATAGAACCAGTTATTTTGAAAGATATGTTAGATTCCCTCAAGCAGAAGATTACACACACATTTAAATTAGCTCGGACTATGTATATTCAGGGAATCATAGATGAACCTTGATTTTGTAATCACCATTTTTGGGTTCGAGTCCACCGTGCGTTCCAGTGTAAGCCACGGGAAAGGAATTCATACTTTTGTAATATATATTCTGAAAAGTCGCACGCATCATGTAAAGGCGTAGCACAAAGTTGTAAACTTTGGGGGAAGATTAATAAAAGAGTCGTGTGAAGCAGAAGGTGTAGTCGCCGGACTGTTCATCTGGGTGAGAGCCGAAAGCGAAGCACTGTTTGTCAAACTCTGTGTAAAACTGTGTCTTCTGTCAATTTTGTCAATTAGGTTAAATCATTAAGTGAAGTTAATGAAGTGTTAAGTAAATTGATTAACGTGATAAGAGAAGAAGTTGTACGGTACACTATCTGATGTGGAAGTGTGTTGAAGAACATATTCCAACCGGTACTAGGAAGATAATCCGACCTAGCACGTTAATTCCGTGAAGTAGTATCTTCTTAATCTGTAGATTGGGAAAATACAAACAGGGCCTCTATTTACAGACCCCTAACCATCCCAAGAACCCAGGACTGAGAATATATTAAACTGGCAAAGGTTTAACAGACGTCTACGGAAGCACGTGAACATCACAAGGAAGAAGAAGAAGCTTGAAGCACAACACACAATATTGAATGTATTACTATAGCCCATTAGGGAAATAGGCATATATACAAGCGGGGGGAAAAAAACCTCCTAAAGAGGGAAAAAGTGCCACGGAGGTCCTAGAATTTTCACACACATCACTACCTAAATATATCAACAAATCCCCCCTGGGAGTGATGCGGTGAACAAGTAGCTTGCACTCATGTATAAGGAAGTTCCGAGCTATGGGAAATCACTCCAGAAAAGGAAGTAAGCCCAAAGCTTTGCGAAAAGCTTCAAACTTCTCCCTAGGCAGAGCCTTCGTGAAAAGGTTTGCAATGTTCTCCTGCGTGGGCACATATGCCAAGCTGATCTCCCCAACAGAGAACCTCTCCCTGACATAATGATAACGCACCTCAATGTGCTTAGTGGGAGCATGGAACATAGGGTTCCTCGCAATTGTCAATGTGCTTTGGGTGTCAGTGAAGATGGTGGTGGTAGAAGACTGACCAACACCCAAATCAGCCATAAGGCATCTAAGCCATACACACTCAACAGTAGCTATGAAAGCTGCCCTATACTCAGCCTTACAATTGGAAGTGGCCACAGTAGGCTTGGAAGTGGCCACGGTAGGCTGCTTCTTGCTCAACCAAGATATACATGAGCTACCAAGCATGAAGCAAAAGCCACTAGTGGACACATGAGTGTCATAGCAACCAGCCTAGTCTGAGTCAAAAAAAGCATGCAAATCTGGTGGTAGTGATCCCCCCTTGGGATAAAACAACCCAAGTAGCCAAGTACCACTCAAGTAGCGAAAGATGCGCTTAATCGCCTGCCAATGCTTGACACTTGGGCAATGCATAAACCTGGTCATCTGTGAGACAAAAACTGAATATTTAGCTGAGTAATGCATAAGTAAATCAGGCATCCAACAGTCTACTGATAGAGGACAACATCAAATGCATCTCCAACATCATGAAGACTCAATCATAAACATGTCTCCATAAGAGTGGCAATAGGATTATAGTCTTCAAGGCCAAAATGCTGCAATAATGTGTCAATATATTTCGTTTGACACAAAGCCATTCCACCATCAACTTGCATAAACTGAATGCCCAAATAGTGATGCAAATGCCCCAAATCAGACATCTGAAATGAGGCATGCAAATCAGCCTTGAAATCAGCAATATGCTTCTCAATAGGACCAATGAGCGGCATGTCATCAACATAGACAACAATGATCAGAAGCACATCATTAGCATGCTTAACATATAAGGTGCTTTTAGTTGGACTATTCGCAAAACCATGTGCAATCAGATAGGCATGTATCTTCTCATACCAAGCACGTGGTGCTTGCTTTAAACCATATAATGCCTTCTTTAACCTGCACTCCTGGTTTTCATGCCCTTTCTGCACAAAGCCACAGGGCTAAAAAACATACACTTCTTCATGCAATTCACCATTCAAAATGCAATTTTAATGTCCAAGTGATGTAAATTCCAACCATGATGGGCTGCGAGTGCACAGATGCTCCGAACAGTAGTCATACAGCATGTAGGTGCAAAGGTCTCATCAAAACCAATGCCTCTTTCTTGTGCATAACCCTTTGCAACAAGCCTAGCCTTATACCTGTCAACTGTTCCATCAGGCTTATGCTTCAGCTTGTAAACCCACTTAGTGCCAATGGCCTTCTTGCTAGGAGGAAAGTCACAAAAGACCAAGTACCGTTCTTCATTATGCATGATATTCAGGTTGCATAGCAGCCATCCAATTTTCTGAATTTTGTGCTTCATAAAATGAAACAGACTCATTCTCATCACAGAGACTAGATGCAGCCATAGCATAGTAATCTAATGCAAAAGAGGCACTATGAGAGCCTGCTCGAGTACGATATGACAGAGGTGCATCTAATTTGCTGTCATGCAAAGTTTGCACCAACCATTTTGGCATAGTTTTTGCCCCCTCAATGTCAGCTCTCTCATCAAGTGCATCATGTAAATTTGCATCAGAAATGGGATGATCTACATCATCACATGAAACCTGCAAAGGCTCAGAAGTTTCCTCATTAGGACCAGCACTAGACTGTCCACCTGTAAAAAGAGGCAGCGAAGTATCATACATGTCTTTGGAGCTAACATATGTCTCCTTAGTACATGAAAGCAATGCCTGAATAGCATTTTCCACAAAAACAACATCATGGCTAACCAGAATGTGTTTAGACAGTGGATGATACAAACTATAGCCTTTACTGTCAGAACTGTACCCAACAAAAATACATTTTATTGCTTTATCATCTAATTTTCTACGATGTTGTTCAGGCACTAATGCATATGCCAGACAACAAAAACATGCAGATGTGCAACAGATGGCTTGCGATCATGCCAAGCCTCATATGGAGTGATAGATTGCAGCACTTTAGTGGGACACCTGTTAAGTACATATGTTGCACACATGACATCCTCAAGCCAAAAACTATGTGGTAAAGCCTGACTCTTGACCATACACCTCGCCATCTCCATGAGTGACATGTTCTTTCGTTCAACAACTCCATTCTGTTGAGGTGTATACGGCATTATACATCGGTGTTTTATCCCACCTTCAGCCAGAAATGCATTAAAATCAGAAGACATATATTCCCCACCTCGATCAGAATGGAGGGTGCCCATTTTACATGCTGACAGATTTTCAGCCAAAACCAAAAACTATTTGAAGCACATGAACACTTCGGACTTTGCCTTCAATGGATATATACCCATGCATGCCTAGAAAAATCATCGATGAAAGTCACGAAGTAAAGATAATTTCCAAAAGAAGGTGTCTGCATAGGACCACAAACATCACTATGTACAAGCTGCAATTTTTGAGTAGGCCGAACTGAACAATCTTTTGGAAAGGAGGAACGCTGCATTTTGCCCAAAATACATCCTTCACAAACATGTTTTCCTGGTGCCTCAAGTTTGGGCAAAGAGGACACCATTTGAGATTTCTGCAGGTGTAGCAAACGAGCAAAGTTCAGATGACCAAAGCATGCATGGCAAAGCTTTGCATCTGACATAGCCTGAGAATCATGTACTGCACATGCCAAATCATTTACAAATCTTTCATAGTCTATGAGCTTATACAACCCACGACATAGAATGCCAGTAAGCAATAATCACGTTGCCATTTGACAGATCATGAACTGTACATCTGTCATCAACAAATTTCACAACCAAGCCAATCTTGGCTAATGAAGAAACTGATAACAGATTTTTCTTGATCTCTGGCACAAACAAAGCATCTGACAAAGTGAAAGAACTACCATCAACAATAGTCAAAATGATGTTACCAATGCCCATCACAGGATAAGAGGAGTTGTTGGCGCATGTAACAGTATTCCCTATAGGGGCAGACTCGAGTGAAGAGAAGAAACTGCGTTGTGAGGTAATATGTTTGGTCGCCCCACTATCAAAGTACCAAACATCTTAGTCTACTACACACATGCACTGCTCATGAGAAGATGGTTCAAAACTACAAACAGTAGTAAACACCCATTCTTCTTCCTGCACAAGATTAGCAGACTCTGTTTTTGGTGTAGAGGCTTCTGCAACAACCATTCCAGCCTCTTTCTTCTTTACCTCTTTAGTAGCCAGTTTTGGATAGTTCTTTATGATATGATCATTCCCTTTAAAGTACTTGCAAAACAACTTCTGCTTTTCTAATTTTTTTTCTCATCTTTATCTTGGTTATTCAAATGTGCAGCATTTACAGATTTCTGCTTACTAGTAGAAGAGCTCCATTTTCCTTTGCCCTTCTGAATAGCCAAGAAAGCTTGATCTGCAACACGCATAATGGACCTGTTCTGCCTAGACTGATCTTCCTGCAACTGAACATAGACTAACTCCTCAAATGACAAGGCATTTAGATTGCCTTTCATCATCAACTGAAGAGTAGAAGCAAAACTCTGATATGAATCAGGAAGACCATTCATAATGGTCTGCACAAGTGAGCTATCTGGTATAACCTCATCATCAGAAATCAACTGTTCCTTCAAGTCTTTGATCTTTGTCAGAAAACTTTCCATAGAATCACCTTCATTCATGTGCTCACTCTCCAACTGTTTTCGGAGGTAAGCAACACGAGCCTCATTCCTAGCTTGGTACAAAGTGGTAAGTGTATCCCAAGCATCCTTAGCTATTCTGCAAGAGATAATGTGAGGAATAATGGCACATTTGACAGACAAAGCTATCAATGCATGTGCCTGAGCATCTCTACCATCCCAACAAATCTGCTCTACAGTAGGTGCAACACAAACCGCAACAAGAATATGCAGAATATCATCATCTTCGACACCTTCTGCATCAGCTTCAGTACATGCATTTGTAACTGTTGCAGGTGTGATAGGATGTTTTTCAACCCCCTGCACAATGTTCCATAGTCCTTTTGAAACCAATACATGTTGCATCACATAAGCCCACAACGGGTAGTTGGTACCATCCAACTTATCCTCAACAACCAACATACGAAATACATCACTGCTTTCAGCCATGGCCGATGACTAAGATACCTTGATGCAAAAAAATGACTATATCTCAAAAAGTTGAACGGAACTACCCAGATGAGTTCTGCTAAACCTGTAGCAGACTTTGAGACGCTTATACTGGCAAAGCAAAACAGGTATATACCTTTGGCACAAAAAGATGAAATAGCTTGCACAAGCGCTGCGATAGTGTGTTCGGAGGCCAAAACGAGCTCAGATCTCGGAAACGCCCTGAGTATGCTCACCAAATTTCATGCGAATCTGAGACTGCAACCGGAGAGGTGTAGACGATGCCCTAGATGAAGCAGTGACCTTCTCTGATACCAATTGTTGGAGTTAGACATTTGCGGAAGCACGCAAACAGCACAAGGAAGAAGAAGAAGCTTGAAGAAGAAGAAGCTTGAATGTATTACTAGAGAATGTACAAATATAAGTAGCCCATTAGGGCAATAGGCATATATACAAGTCGGGGGAAAAAAACCTCCTAAAGAGGGAAAAAAGTGCCCCAGCAGTCCTAGTGTTCACACACATCACTACCTAAATATATCAACAGTGTGAGACTATAAGCGTCATATATTTTGGCATCCTTGATAGCTTCTTCCAAGGTCTTAGGAGCATTTCTTGCCTCGAGTCTTTTGGAACTTCTCTAATCCTTTAAATTTAACTACAATTTCTCTATAGTGTGAAAGATATATAGACAATGGTCTACCTCTCAACATTACTCTATCCTACTCATTCCAATCATGCTCCTCTTCATTCTTAGATAGAAACTCTTTTAGGAAAAGAGTTTTGAATTGAGGCCAATCCATAGAGATAGCCTTAGGATCCTTAAGGATCATCGATCATTTGTATGCGCGTGGTCCAAGTGGAAGACTCACTTCAAGCACTCGATACTTGTATGGGTCCCTTTAATTGTTGTTCCCATCTCAATCATCCCGCATGAATATAAGAGGCTTTAGATCTTTTAGCAAAGGTCTATCCATAGGATTCTCTTGCTTTAAGCTAAGGCCTAGGCTCTCTTCCAACTGTTTCTAAAGTTTCATGAGAAGAAGCTTCTTTCTCATGTTCTCTAATTGTGAACAGAGAAATGATGTTTCTTAAGAGTGATGAGTTGAGTTTCTAATTGTTCAAAGGCTGACGTCATATTCCCTAAGATCAGTTTTGGTTTGGCTATCCTATCAAGAAGGTCATGATTTTGAGTATGAGTAACAAATTCATCATATAGATTGTTGGGGGTTCTTTAGAGGAAGGGGGACTTGAGCGTTTGTAGGGGAAAAGTAGAAAATAATAAACATATATTGTGCCCAAAATTTATCTTCACTTTTATTGATACAAGAAGATTAAAATGCTTTTTTTTAATGAAAAAACAAATATAGTCATTGGAAGTTACACATTAAGACAAAAAGTACACCCAAGTACAACAAAGTACTTCAAAGCATTCTGTATGTAGTGAATCTCTGTGCAGCTTCTTCACCTAGAGTCAATGGTGCTCTTGTGCACCCTTGCACTCAAGAATCCACTCAAGATGAATTCTTGATCACTTTCCAATGTTGACCTACAACTCCTCTTTGGTGGCACTCTAGCCACACCTTGATTTGTCTTCTTCCTCGGATGATGTTGGCCTGCAATAAACAATAGAGAACACAACACTATCTTCAGTTTTGACTTGCCACTCCAAAGGGTTCTCAACACAGTGTCTCACTTGTCAATTGTCTCTCCTCTCTATGCTTGCACTTGTTTAGTCTATTCCTTTTTCTCAAACTCTCTTTACTTGGCTTGCTGATTCCTTGTGTGTATGCACACTTCACTTCACTTCACATGTATCCAAGATCTTGGCCTTACATGTCAAGCCTACCTCCCCACTCCTTGATACACACTTCCCAAGATCTTGTATTCCTTTGATGCCTTTTCCTTCATGTTGTCTCCAAGAATCTTCTCATGTACACTCCAACTAGATCCTAGCTTGTCCTACCTTAAGATAGCACTTCAAAAACAAAATTTTAATGGGGGAACCAAACATATGCGCTTTTCACTTTATGTAAACTTTGCACTTTTGACCTTAATCTCTTGAAACCTTAAAAAACTTTAGAACCCATCAAAACCTTGCAAAAACCCTTTCAAGCCTATAATTAAGTTCCACCAAAGAACAAGTGTGAGCATACACATGTGTAATACATGTGCACCCTCTATCCTTAGCACACCCAATGGCACCATGTGCACCACATTTGCACCCCTTTTCCAATGAAGGAGTGAGAAATGCTCAACAAGTGCACATCATCTATTGGTCTCTTTGTGTCAAAGAGCATAATCCAAAAAAATTGCAGATAATTAGCACCATCCAAACAAAATTTATAAATGTATCACCTCTAAAGAAACATTGAGCAATGTCATTGACAAGAATAGAAGGGGAAAACTTCAAAAAGTGGGGAACGGCTATAGAAAAATAACCATATGATGATGAAAATTGAGTCCGAGATGGGGGGAGGGTGAAATAAAGAGAAGGGAGGGATAAGCGTGGGGTAGGGGACCAAGGGAGGGATAGGGGTGTGGTAGGATTGGGGAAGGGTTAGGATAGAGGGCCAAGGGAGGGGTTAAAGGCTGAGAAAAATCCAAGAAATGATGTGATACAAGGCATTCATGTGAAAAATCTAGAACATGTGGGTAATTGGTGAGGAAACAGGCCATGTGGAGCCATGTGGGGACAAAAATGGAACATATGCAGATGGGAGAAAAAGAGAGGTTTTGACCAAAAGAAGGAAAATTTTGGAATTTGGAGAAACTAATGATGAAAGTGGCTCTAGACCTTGTCTCTCTCTCTCTCTCTCTCTATATATATATATATATATATATATATATATATATATATATATATATATATATATATATATATATATATATATATATATATATATAAATATATATATATATATATATACACAAAAAAAAGGGAAGATAAAATTATAATAAAAAAGAAAAGAAAGCCTAAAAATAAGAGAAAAAGAAAAATAAAAACTTAATATCTAAATAATGATAATAAATATTAATCTAAAAATAGAAATATAAATAAAACGAAACTAAAAATAAAAATAAAATAAAATAGAATAAGAGTCAATGTCTATGGGGGGAGGGGAAAAAACATTAGGATAAAAATTATATTATACTTTGGGGGGGAGTACAACAGGTCGAGCATGATCATTTCCTCTACAGTACTTGCAAAACAATTTCTGCTTTTCTGTTTTCTTCTCATCTTTATCCTGGTTCTTCGATTGTGCAGCATTTGCAGATTTCTGCTTACTAGTAGAAGAGCTCCATTTTCCTTTGCCCTTCTGACTAGCCAAGAAAGCTTGATCTGCAACTCGCATAATGGACCTGTTCTGCCTGGACTGATCTTCCCGCAACAGAACAGAGACTAACTCCTCAAATGATAAGGCATTTGGATTGCCTTTCATCATCAACCGAAGAGTAGAAGCAAAACTCTGATATGAGTCAGGAAGACCATTCAGTACAGTCTGCACAAGTGAGCTATCTGGTATAACCTCATCAACAGAAATCAACTGTTCCTTCAAATCTTTGATCTTCGTTAGGAAACTGTCCATAGAATCACCTTCATTCATGTGCTCACTCTCCAACTGTTTTCGGAGGTAAGCAACACGAGCCTCATTCCTAGCTTGGTACAATGTGGTAAGTGTATCCCAAGCATCCTTTGCTGTTCTGCAAGAGCGAATGTGAGGAATAATGGCACGTTTGACAGACAAAGCTATCAATGCATGTGCGTGGGCATCTCTGCCATCCCAGTGAATCTGCTCTGTAGTTGGTGCAACAAAAACAGCAGCACGAACACGAATATGCACAATATCATCTTCGACACCATCTTCATCAGCTCCAGCACCTCCAGCACCTGTATTTGTAGTACTTGTAGTTGCAGGTGTAACAGGACGTCTTTCAACACCCTGCACAATGTTCCATAGTCCTTTTGCAACCAATACATGTCGCATCATATAAGCCCATAATGGGTAGTTGGTACCATCCAACTTATCCTCAGCAGCCAACATACAGAATACATCACTGCTTTCAACCATGGCCGGTGACTAAAATACCTTGATGCAGAAAATTGACTGTATCTCAAAAAGTTGAACGGAACTGCCCAGACGAGTTCTGCTAGACCTGTAGCAGAATTCAAGATGCTTAAACTGGCGAACAGAAACTGGTATATACCTTTGGCACAAAAGGACGAAATAGCCTACACAAGCACTGCAATAGTGCGTTCGGAGGCCGAAACGAGCTCAGATCGCGATTTCGGCACCACAAAGCGAAGCGGTTTTGATCTCTGAAACACCTTGAGTATGCTCACCAAATTTCATGCGAATCTGAGACTGCAAATGGAGGAGTGTCGACGGCGCCCTAGATGAAGTGACGACCTGCTCTGATACCAATTGTTGGAGTTAGACGTCTGCGGAAGCACGCGAACAGCACAAGGAAGAAGAAGAAGCTTGGAGCACAACACACAATACTGAATGTATTACTAGAGAATGTACAAAGATAAGTAGCCCATTAGAGCAATAGGCGTATATACAAGCCGGGGTGAAAAAACCTCCTGAAGAGGGAAAAAAGTGCCCCGGCGGTCCTAGTCTGTTCACACACATCACTACCTAAATATATCAACAGTTAAAAATATAGGTTCTAGGGGGTATTTGGAGGTCTATATGAAATCTAAAAATAGCCAAAATTGGTATGCTCGTTCTACCTAAGCTCCTCAAGCTTGAGGACTCCTTGTCTTGCATAAAATCGAGCAATTAATTATAAAAATGGGTGTTTTATGATACATATGTTACAAAAGTGATGAAAATCACTGTTTTGAGTTTTGGAAAAGTAATATGAAGTATATTTCTTTGAAAAAAATGACTGCCTGGCTGCCCATGACTCTTTGTAGTCTACATCTACATGCTTCCTCTAAGTCTATGCCTTTGGCTACTGCCAACACCCCCCTCCCTCTCGCATCTATCGTCCCCAATAGATCCTTGTTGCAGGGTCTGCATAATGTAGTTTTGCAAGAGGTCTTGTGCAGGGGTGTGCTTTGCGATTCAAATTTCTCGTGTGAGATCAACTTTGAGTTTTTCCCAATCTATCACCTGAGCTTCGTCGGGGGTGGAGACTGATAGTGTGTTGAATATACAAGTTGTTTGCAAGTGAATAACTGAAGTAGATGCGTAGGCCAGCTGATGAAGAATTCATAATGGTATTCCCAAAAGCTCGTTGTGAACATCTCTTTGAAAGTCATGTTATAACATGCAAGCAAGTACTTTATACACAAGTGCCATGCATAGCAGACCCGTAGTGAAGGAGTAGTATTCATGTCGTATGCTAGTTCTTAGTTTCCATGCTTAAAGCCCGGGGTATTGACATGTGGTGCCTTGATGTGCCAAAATATCTTGAAAACCATTTGCATCATATGGAAGATCTCAATAGTCATATGTACTACAATGTCGTCCATGCGGTGTAAGCGGGGGAGCCAATGGTGGATGGTCGCCATCATATATCCAACAGTTGGGGGGCCACATGGTGGTGCTAGATAGGGGTAGTTTAACCAGTCTTGGCATTGCTTGTTATTTTGAACCTTGATGGAAAATGCCTTCCAAGAGCGACATCGTGGCATAGGACCCCAACACAGGTTGTACATCAAGTGTAGTGGTGCTTTTGTCCAAGGGTGCATCATTTTTGGGTATTCTTGTAACAAATCCGTGTGCTAATTCGGTTGAAAAATCTTTCCTTTCTTCGCTTCAGGAGGTAGGTCTTCGAGCTCAAATTGTGTAGCGTGAGTTACTATCCTTCCCATTTCTTTTTCAATGGCTAATTGATACTCTACCATATATAGAAATTATGGTTTGTACTGAAGCTCATTAATGGAGATGTACCTTTGAGAGGCCAGTTGAACAAAACAAGGTGATTGTAAAATGTGTTCCTCGATCATGGACATGGCATGTAGCTGTGCTTTGACACATGCAGAGTGAGTCTTACCAAGTTCTTCCACTGATTTGAGCCATGTGGCAATTGGAAGTTCAAATGTATCTTGGCCTTTTACCGTGACACGCCCGCCTGGGATAGGTTGTGGTTCATATGCCTCTTTGTATGTGTCCTCCACCGGCGAAGAAACAATTTCTTCTTCAACATGAATTTTTGGTGGGGAATATGGCCTCAGAGGCTCTGATTGAGCTACAATCTGTGCTTGAAGATCAAGTACACACACTCGTAAAGTAGTTAATTCATCGAGGATTTCTGGGGGGGGTGACTACAAGAACTGGTTGGGGCTATGCAGGTTCCTTCAAGAGTAAGGTTTTGTTTTTATCTACCTGTAACTTCTGGTATTCTTCATTGATTTTGTCATAGTCCTCGAGTAACTGTGTATGATCTTCCAATAATACTTGCATTGTTTCAAAGGGGACTACCCTGAATCAGTTGGGACTTAATGTTTCATCGGGCTGATCCATCGTAGCTTCAAAGTTCTCGTGATTCTACTCTTGTAGCCTTTGATTCTCTTCTTTGGCTGCTACGAGATGGCATCTTAATAGTTCCATATTGCATGTGAGCATTGCATTCCATACTGTCTGAGCATGTAAAAGGTTTTCTAGATCTGTGAGGACTTCTTTAGTCTTCTATTCCAATTCTAACTCTAATGAGTGGTAAACCTCACATAATTCTTGATTGCATGCATTGAAGGAAGCATTCTCGATGGTTAAAGAATTTAACTACGTCTATAGCTGTGTAGTAGTCTATTGAAATGCTTGGTAATTGCTTCCGAGAGATGCAAAACCATCTCGAACTTGGGTCATACAAGCGAACATTTGATGAAATGCACTGTCAATGGTGGGTGATAATAACAATGGAGGAGTGTGTGAGGATGATGCTAGTGTGCGTGTAGATGCAGGGGGAAAGGGAAAGGGGGATGGGAGGGTGGATGCAGTGGTGACCGAAGAAAATTGTGGTGTGTCGAGATGTGGTGGTGAAGTGGTGTGTGTGAATGGTGGTGATATAGGTGGTGAAATGTCCATGTCGTTGGACATGGCATCTAGTGCAGTGATTGTAAATAGTGGTGTGATGGTGGGTGCATGAGTGGGTGTGAAAATGGGATGTACAAAAGAGGAGGAATATATAATGTGTTGAGTTTCACAAATCGTTTGGAGTAAAGGACAAGGCAAGGGTGATATAGTAGGATGGGGAGGTGAAATTGGGCTGAAGGTCATGGGGGGTGGAAATGGAAACATATGCCTTGGAGGGAGAGGAAAGGAAGGAAAGGATGGGTTGAGGAACAGATTAATTGGGATGGGGGAATTAGGTTTGATGTACTAGGGGTAAGGGTTTCGAGTATTGTTTGGGTGACTCAAGCTGCTATGGCTTTTGCTAAGGCACTTACTCTGAATGAGGATACGTGAGGTGAGCGAGGGTGGACAGGGGAAGTTGAATGTAGAGGTGAAGGGGGAGTTTTGGTGGGAGTGGAGGTGATTTCGATGGGGTGGCCTATAAGGAGGTTGCTGGTCAGGGTGGGGAGTCGATGATGACTATAGCTTCTACTATGGGTGATTCAAGTGGGGGTTCTGGGATTAGTCATGCTTCTTTTGGATGTCTAGAGGATTGGCCTTTTGTGGGCACATAGATGTATTATCATAGTTTGGACATTAGATGGATTCTTCAAGGGTTGAACTGTGGTAAAGTTTTTCTCTTCAAAAAATGGAGTGCTTCAACAGTTCCCATAGACTTTACTAATTCCTTACAACCTTGAATGAAAGAGTCTTCAAATCCACCACTAGCGAGTCCTTGCTCTAGTATATCCTGACTTTCTTCTTCGGATAGCTATCTGCATGCCCACAGTGCTTACATATTTTGATATAATTTCTGGATGGCCAATGTATAGGCGACGGCTTCAAATGTGTCATCTTTGTGGGTGCTCGTATCTCATGGAACTTCCATTTGTGGTTGCTGCTGTTCCTGTTGGTCATCTTCTTGCGATTCAACACTGGTTTGACTAGCTTCATCATCGCCTTCTTCATAATTAGTCACTATTCTATCTTCAACATCTAAGTTGGATGCTACCTATTCTTGTGGCTGATCTAGGGGTGTAGTAGGATAGCTAGGATGTTCATATTCTTGAGAGAAAAACTACCCTTTCGAAAATTGAAATTCACTTGAAAACACATCATGCATTTTGAAATCAAAAGTCATATTAAAGGGCTCTGCCTCAAGACTAGGTATTGGGAAAGTAAAAGCATTCGCACCAATGGTAGTGGGAATTTCTACGGCTTCTGCAGTAGGGGCTTGAGTGGAGGCTTCTTGGGGAGTTACTGCACTGGTAGTGCCTTCTGTTATTACAGGGCATGAGAGTTGGATGCATATCAGTTGTACAGATACATGAGGTTCCATTGGAGATTGTTGAGGGGATGTTTGTGGCAAGGGTGATTCCAGAATCTATAGACATGGGATTGAACCTCTCATGCGCTTGCCTGCTTTGCTTTTGCTTGAGTTTATTGCCATCTTGTTGGTACCCTTAAATTTTTTCAGTTCCTCACTAGTCATGGCACCTTCTATTGACAAGTCATATGCCAAACACATGTAAACAATTTTGGTGAGTGCACAACATCCATGGATGACGTGCTTGCATTCCCATCTGTGCTGCACTAAATACAATAAGTTGATCTAGAATCCAACTAGCAAGATCTATAGTCTGAGGTGTTGGTGCAAGACAATCACCAATTGATGATTTGGACAAGGTTTGAAGTCAAAGAGGAAAGCAAAGATAAAAATATGAGCCTTCAAGATGAGTGCATGATCAGAAGATGAAGACTTGTATATACATGTACAATAAGCTTGTAATTTGTTCACTTATGACTTTGTAATGGTGACAAGTATGTACATATATGCCTATATATACTAGTATAGAGTCAGTACATATAGAGGAGAAGAGACATAGACAAATATAGATGAGTAGAAGAAGAAAAAATGTGATGAATGTATGAGATTCACCAATCATATATGTTCCATGAGAATAGAAGAAAACTTCTGAAATCTATGTCGCGATCTTTTCTCCATCTCTCCTTCTACGCTTGATCATTTCATAAATACTTTTGTAGATGTCTAAGTCCATATTTAATGCATCTATGGTTAATATTTGAGAGTCTAATTGTAATGATACTCAAAGAATTATAAGTAGGAACATTTGTATGTGAAGAAGTGATAAGTGTCTTCTGAAACATGTGCAATCTCGATGATCAAAGTTTTGATCAGATCTCCCTCCATAGTGTAAATTTTGAGCAAGTAAGCACTCATTCTTTAAGTTGAAAGGTAAGATACTTGTGGCTAAAAGCATTTGAATAAACGGGGTCTAATTTGGGAGAACCATGCATTAGAGTTGCAGGTGTCAAAGTCAACTACACAGAAGAAGAATTTCAGACATAGGTACATTGTTTGGAAGAAATCTCAAGATCCACCGATTCTTTTGAAGAGATTTAACTTGGAGAAGATGCGCAAACTTTAGGAGTCATCTTGTATAAAGTTTCATTGAAAACTTTACACATTTGATTAATTAATGAGTGAATTAAGTGTAGCAGACTTTTCTCTGCAATGAGTTTCTTCATAGTTGACTCAAGTCTTGATAATTTGGCAATAGATTTCCAAAATTGGTTGTGTTTTGAGTTGTTCTTGATAAGGTGCTCTAACATCAAGGATAACTTGTTCTCTGGAGATTAATCATCTCCATAAGTGGTATCAAAGCAAGAATCTTCAAATTTGAAGAAAAGGAGGACCTCAACTATTGAAGATATACAAAAATCAATCTTTGAAGATTTAGAAGGTGAACGTTTGAAAACTAGCGAAGGAGTTCTGGAAGTTATCAAGAGGATCAAAAGGAACTATATTCGAGTTAAATATATATTCATTGTTCTCAAAGCTTGAAGAATTTATTGCACAGGGGAAGAAGGGATGTTGAGATTCTCTTCAGATAGAGAAATTGGATAGAGAAAACTATCCTGGTTGGTCAATGAGGATGGAAGCTCATCTTATGAGCAAAGATCTGATAGGATATATCACAGGTGAAGAAGAGATACCAGAATTTAAGGATCCTAGTGTTCCAAGTAGGGAAGAACTCTAGATTTGAAGACATGGATGAAGGCACATGCTCAAGCAAGGAGCATTGTTGGGAAGAAGCAAGTACTGGCATACACGCAGATCTAGCACTAAGGCAAACCATTAAATTTTTTCGATCCTTACATCATTTTAAAAGTGATTCTCATTACTGAAAACCATTGTAAATACCGTTTCACCTTTTTGTAGCTCCATTTTGTGCAAGCCAAGGAGTCCTCGAGCTTGAGGAGCTTTAGTAGTATTAGCCTACCAAGTTTCATAATTTTCAGCGCTCATTTGAGCCTCCAAAATAGCTTAGGAACCTAATTTTTAACTAGGCCAGTCACTAGGTCTGAACAAGACCAAAGCTAGTCAAAAACTATAAATAGAGCTAGAGAGCTCATTTTTGGGGCTAGCTTCTTGTAGATTTGAGCTTGTATGAGAACTTTTTGGCAATAGAAGTGATTCCATTGTATCTCTCTCTTTGTTCTTGCCGTGTGTGCATGTGTGTATGTGTGTGCATGTTAGTGTGCTTCTCACTCACACATTTGTGCCTTCACTTGCTCGAGGTCTTCATACCATCCTCAAGTCTTCCCGGATTGGTACACATCACTGAGCTACACCAAATTTTGGCACCGTTGCCGGGGATCGAGCTTTGAGGACGAGCGTGTGATGGTAAGATGTAGAGAGGACGCGTTGGAATGGTAAGTAGTAGGTAATTTTCTTGTTTTTTTCTCCATCTCCATCTCCTCCATCTCCATCTCCATCTCCATCTCCATCTCCATCTCCATCTCCATCTCCATCTCCATCTCCATCTCCATCTCCATCTCCATCTCCATCTCCATCTCCATCTCCATCTCCATCTCCATCTCCATCTCCATCTCCATCTCCATCTCCATCTCCATCTCCATCTCCATCTCCATCTCCATCTCCATCTCCATCTCCATCTCCATCTCCATCTCCATCTCCATCTCCATCTCCATCTCCATCTCCATCTCCATCTCCATCTCCATCTCCATCTCCATCTCCATCTCCATCTCCATCTCCATCTCCATCTCCATCTCCATCTCCATCTCCATCTCCATCTCCATCTCCATCTCCATCTCCATCTCCATCTCCATCTCCATCTCCATCTCCATCTCCATCTCCATCTCCATCTCCATCTCCTTCTCCACTTCATATTCCCTCTTCCATTTCATTCTCCTCATTTGCTTTGTGCGAGTTTGAGAGAGAGCGAGTGTGCATTGTTGTTTTTGTGTGTTTTTGCATGATTCTTGCAGGTTGCAGCATCCTCACCATCTCCAGCAAGCTCAACAGGTACGGAATTCCTCTGCGCATGCCCCGAGGCATTGAGCTTGAGCTATCGTGACACACCGAAAAACTGACCCTATCACGATTCTGAGTGCACCATGACATAGTGCAGCCTGAGAGCTCCTAGAATCACTAGACTGATCTAGAAAATTCACCATATCCTGGTCTATCGCGACACACTGAAGTATCGCAACACATCGAGGTATCGCGACACACCGAGGTATCACGACACACCGAGGTATCGCGACACACCGAAGTATCACGACACACTGAGGTATCACGACACACCGAGGTATCGCGACACACCGAGGTATAACGACACACCGACCTATCGCGACACACCCACCTATCGCGACACACCAAGGTATCGCGACACACCGAGGTATCGCGACACACTGACCTATCACGACACACCGAAGTATCGCGACACACCGAGGTATCTCTTAATCAACTAAGTACAAGCATTAGGTAGATCTTAAGTGCGAAAACCCTAAGGGAAAAAAGTAAACTTGATCCGATCAATTATCAAGTGCAAAATTCACTTAAGTACTCCTGACGACGTGATTTCTAACAAGAGCTTAACACAATAACCAACTAAAAAGAACAAAGTGAGTGATACAAACCAACTTGCAACGAGCTTGTACTTGGGACTAGAGGGTAGAAAACCCAAGCATATGAACCTTAGGTCAGGAAGACACTTAGGCCGAGATAGAAAAGTCCTCAGATCCTCTGAAGCTAGTGTCAATCACACTACTAGGTCTTGGGCCCAACAACTGAGCAATTATTCAAACCACCCTAACTCTGAGACTAGCGAATCAGAGATGTCTCAAGGTATTGAGAGACACATGAGAAGCTCAGGTGTGGCCTACCTACAAAAGGTTGAAGGTCCTTACAAGACTCAACTTGAATATCTTAGGACCAACCGATTAGGTGCCTACGTCTATGAGGACGGTCTAAGACGATCCGTAGTCCAGATTAAAAACCCAGATCAACCTATTGGACTAGAACATCCTATCGTGAAGTTTGAGAATGGCGCATACCTAGACAAAGAGGGAACTATGTATGTAGTCACCGATCATCCAGACATGACAAACGAATTTGGTAATGTGATCCCAGAAACAGACATGGGAGACATAGAGCAAGGGAACTTAGGGAGAGAGCCGAGGACTCCCCATGGCAAATCAGTCTTGACTAGAATCATGACTCCAGAGTGGATTCCCTAGGACAATAAGAGTATAGATTTGCTTTTAAGTCGAGAAACCGATGAGGCTTTTTGGAGGTATAAGCCTGCCTAGCCTCATGAAGTAGGAGCTCTCACAATCTATGAGTTTAAAGACCCTGATAGCCCAGACAAAGTAACCTACCTAGACAATACGTCAGAGAGGATCTTCGTGGTCACCGAGCATGGCAGACATGCCTACACATGGAAGGGTGAATTTGTTTTTCTCCAACCTCGGTCCAATGTGTCCTACAACCACCAAGGAACTGGGACCTCCCAAGCTCATGGAGCTCAAAGGGATAGAAGTAGAGACAGACGTGAGGTAAGCTTTGCCAACCCCCTAGGAAGAGAAAGGATGAGAACAGAAACGGATAGAGAAGAAACCGAGAGACCTAGAGCCCCAAGGACCCAAAGAAATGCTAATGATTTCCCTTTGCCAAGGCCGAGAGAACACACTAGGACCGTGAGGCCAACTCAGCTGGTGAAGTCCATGAAGAATTACTTCGATGGCACTGGAGAACCTTACGACCACGTGGTAGAATTTAGACAAGTCTTGAGAGCTGAACAAGTGGAGGACCTATTCACGCAATACAATGCTTTTGGTCTAACCCTTAGGAACACTGCCCTTACATGGTTTCAACCCCTGAATGAGAGGTAGTTCAGAAACATAGACCAACTTTTAGAGGCATTCATCACTGAGTTTTCTAAGAGTGGCATAAGGCACAACACTTCCTCACTAATTCATAGCTTCAAGCAAACACCTCACGAGATGGTTAGGCTTGCAGGAAGAAGGTTTAGACAATACCTAGAGAGATGTCCCATTCTTGAGTTACCCACTCGAGCCAAATAGGTGGCCTTATTCTTGGATGGATTGGTAATTGAGATCATATATGTACTTGAAGGATCCTAGGACCATAGAGGAATGCGTACGCATGTGTATAGACATAGAGGATAATCAAGGAGAGGAGCTGGAGCTTTCAAATATCTACCAAGATTCAAATAGCTCTTCTAGCCTCTCTTCCAGACAATCTACATCTATTAAGGAACTAGCAGAGAAAGTAGCTTAGAAACTAGGTGTCTCGAGAAAACAGATACCCCGATTTACCCCAGTAAGATGATGTTATACATGTGGAGATGACCATATGGCGAACGTATGTCCCATTATGGCTCAACCCCAAGTGAATCCCTGTAGCCAGTACTGCACCATAGAACCGAGGTACACCAATCACACCGTGCAAGATTGCCCATACAATAAGCAAGCAGTTAGGCAAACGTACCCACAACCATACCCTCAACAAGGAAGATACCAGAACCAATACCCACCTCAACAATATGGTAGACCACAACAACCCTATCAAACCCAACAAAGGCCTCAACCTGTGTTAGTGCAACAACCCCTTGCTCCAACCAATGTGATTCCAGTAAAGTACACAGCTGCAGAAGAGAATCTGAATAGAGCCATAGTGCCAGTGACACCATTGCTTCCTGAAAGTGATCTCCATGATCATAGTTTTCACTCTACTCACATTGAAAGCCCCCAAGCTTATTACATGCAGTCACCTGAGCATAACGAGTCATACTATTATGAGGACCCAAGTGATAATGGGGAGCCTGAGTATGCAAATGTCATGTACACAAACCCCAACTCTAGACCTCAACTTAGGTAGGTACGACCCCCATTTCCTAGAGGACCATGCTTCAAATGTCAGGGAGATCACCTCATACGTGATTGTCCACTGCCTGCCCCTACACAACCCCAACCAGTGACAATTCAGGGCTTCTATCAAAATTGCGAAAAAGAGCATCTCTTACAAGATTGCCTCAAGAACCCCAATAACCTGCCAAAAATCACTCCTATCAACGTCATTGGACTAGTAGTACCTTACTCTTGCCTTTATCCTTAGATTTCTTATCAGTGTATAGGGCAGAAGAGTTGTTACCTTTGGATGTATCTCCACTCTTGGTGAGCTTTGCTTCATGTGTAAATAGTTGACCCATGAGAGTTGTAAGATCTAGAGTGTGCATGTCCATGTAGAGATCCATTGCAGTGGTGAAGCTTTCCCACTTGTCATCAGCCTTGATTCCATTGATTACCTGCCTCACAATTTGTTCTTCTTCAATCTCTTCTCCTATGCTTGCTAACTGATCTGCAACATCTTTGATCTTGGTCACAAATTCTGAAACAGCTTGCTTAGGTTGCTTCCATAGTGTTGTGAATTCAATCCACAACTGATTTTTCCTAACCCTTGTATTGGAGGAAAAATATGATGACAGAGTTTCCCAAGTCTCTTGGGAAGTCTTGCAATTTTTGATATGTGGCAAAAGAAAGTCAGATATAGAGTTGAGTAAATAAGACCTTGCCAATGCATCCTTTGCACACCATGTGTTGAGCTTTTCTTGTTCTTCCTTGGTTGGCAATCCTCTTGCTTTGAATGAGGGCAATTCCTCATCTCTTGAGATGTATCCATAGAGACTCCTTCCTTGTAAGTAGGTCTTCATCCTTAGAGACCAAGCTTGATAATTGTTCCTGTCCAATTTATCAATGAATGAAGGAAAACCATCTCCCATTTTACCTTATTTGCTCTAATACCACTGTTGGGAAAGATGGATGGATGATCCAAGAGACTGAGTAGGTACTGCTAAACCTACTTTGTACCAGCCCTCTTTGGCTTGAGACTTGATTAGTAGACTTCCATAGCATTCCAATGACACCAAGAAATGGCCTATGTCCTTTGGAAATGATGTGTGCAATGATTGAATCAAAACAGATAACTTTGGAAATCACAAACTCAAGAAAACCTTCTATTTATGTCTTGACACCTGCTAAATGTTTTGCTCAGTGTGACCAGCACAGTAGCAATTGATAAAATTCCTTCTAGGGGTATTTAATTATCTTAGTAAGCTACCATTTGCAAGTGGAATGATGTAAAAAGATAAACTATGCTAAGAGAAATCAATTTAGCAAGATTAGCTATACCCCCAACTTTTTAGGACTATAGCAGAAATAGACCAGTGAGCACCTCGACACAGATTTCTCTGAATTGGCTGAATAGAATGTCTTCAAATTTTGCTAGAATGTAGTAGGCTTCAAGCTGAATCCAACAAGATTTGAATCACTGAATTTGGTGAGTATTGACCGAGATATGCCCTTGACAAGTTGACAGACTTTTGAGTAGACTAGCAGAGAACACAGAGATGAATGATGTAAATGTATCTATATATTAACACTTGTGTACAATCCCATTGGCATGAATAACATTGCCTAATGGTGTAGAGAGGTGTAGGCTATGGTATAGTCCTCACACACACTCAATTACAGTAGAATGAAGCTCGAGAGTGAAGTGATCTACCCGCAACTTTTTCATATCCATTTTTATAGGAAATGACTAAAAATTTGAATTCAAATTCAAACTTTTGGCTCCCTATGATCAAGCTCCTAAATGCTTGGAGATATTCTCTCAATCAAGTGAGTTACTTTTTCCACGAATCACTTAGGTAGGTGATTACAAAATATTCTAAGTCAATTTGACTTTTACAATGAGATAAAGTGGTAATTAACCACAAGCATATGTTCCTATGATTCTTCATGTATGTAGAGTCTTCATGATATCTTCCAAGCCAAATGTGTAGGCTTGTGATTTACACCAACAATAAGCAGATGGGATATAGGTTGTGGAGTCCATCCACAAAACAATTTCTTGTATCAAAAGATGTTACATTTGATGAGCAAGGTACTTGGTATGCAGGTACAATCAATATTAATACAGGTGATGAAGAAGTTGTGAATCAAAACAAAGGTAAATCAAAGGTTCAGATATTTGATGAAGAGGAGAATAATGAAGTGTAGGTTGAAGTTGAAGAAATGTCGAGATTTGATCCTGAGTGTGAAGAACCAGAAACCTCAAGGAGTGGAGAACTCAGAAGGTCATCAAGACACAAGTGGCAACCTACAAGGTATAGCTATGACACTTCTTTTTTGGCTACCAAAGATTATGCGTACATGATAAAGGCAGATGAAGACCCTTCCACATATGAAGAGGCAAAAGGTAAGGAAAATTGGGAGAAAGCTATGCAGGAAGAATATGATGCATTAATGGAGAATCAGACATGGGATTTGGTTCCTAAACCAAATAGTCAAAAGATCATTGGATGCAAATGGGTCTACAAGACTAAGAGGTTTGTAGATGGAAGTGTGTCTAGGTATAAAGCTAGACTTGTTGTGAAAGGGTTTGCTCAAACATATGGTATTGATTATGATGAGACCTATAGTCCTGTGGCAAAGATGACATCCATCAGGACACTCATAGCCATTGCTGCATGTAAAGGTTGGAAATTATGTCAATTAGATGTGAAGAATGCTTTTTTAAATGGTTACATTTCAGATGATGTTTTCATGGAGCAACCTCAAGGATTCAGAGATGGAAAGTATCCAGATCATGTATGTAAGCTCAAGAGAGCTTTGTATGGTTTGAAGCAGGCCCCAAGGGCATGGAATTATAGACTTGTGAAGTTCTTGAAAGAACTTGGATTTCAAGTATCTAAGGCAGATAGTAGCTTGCTTGTTAAAGCAAGTGATGATGGGTTCATTTACATGTGCAGATATGTTGATGATATAATTCTTACAGGTACAGATGAGATAGGCATTCAAAGCCTAAAGAAGCAAATGGAGAAAGAATTCAAGATTAGTGATTTGGGAGACTTGTCGTATTTCTTGGGCATGGAGATTTCATACACTCAACATGGAGTGTATGTGACTCAAGAAAGGTATTTGAGAAACTTGTTAATCAAGTTTAAAATGAATGATTGCAGGGTAGCACCTACTCCAATGGAGGTGAATCACAAATTGAGGAGATATGGTGGAGAAGAATTCAAGGATATGAAGCTATATCAGAGTTTGGTTGGTAGTCTTATTTATGCTACATTAACTAGGCCTGACTTATCATATGCAGTTGGAGTTTTGTCTCAATTCATGCATTGTCCTAGGAAAGAACATTGGATTGCAGTTCAAAGAGTGTTGAGGTACATTAAGGGTACACTCAAAGAGGGTTTGTATCATGGTTTTACATTAGATACAAACATCAAAATATATAGTGATGCAGATTGGGCAGGTAATCCTGATGATAGAAGATCAACATATGGATACTTGTGTTTTGTGGGAGATAAGTTAATCTCTTGGTATTCAAAGAAGCAACACACAGTTGCTTTATCATCTACAGAAGTTGAGTACAAAGGTATGGTTGAAGCTGCAAAGGAAGTGATATGGCTTAAGACTCTCATGAAGAGTTTTGACACCATACAGAGTACACCTATCATTTATGGAGATAACATGAGTTCATTGTATTTAGCTTCTAATCCTATGTTTCATGCAAGGACTA
Organism: Ceratopteris richardii; assembly: GCA_020310875.1. Lineage (NCBI taxonomy): Eukaryota > Viridiplantae > Streptophyta > Polypodiopsida > Polypodiales > Pteridaceae > Ceratopteris > Ceratopteris richardii. The sequence continues at coordinate 154,024,153 of CM035406.1, forward strand.
AACACATTGAGATTCAGTATCACTTTCTGAGAGAGAAAGTGATGGATAAAGAGATTGAAGTCATACATACTTCAACAAAAGATCAGATAGCTGATATGCTTACCAAAAGCTTGGATGGACCAAAGCTACAGAGATTCAAAGACATGGCACGCATAAAAAAGATAGAGAAAACCTCAATTGATGATTGAGGGGGAGTTGTTGGTGCAGGACAATCAACAATTGATGTTTTGATATGGAAATGAAGTCAAGGATTTGAGAAGAGAACAAGTTGTGAAGCATGAAGGAAGGACATATTCAGAAGTTGGAAGATGTGTACACATATGTACATTATGTCAGAGATAGTTCACTTATATCTTTGAGTAGTCATAAGCTTGTAAATATTTTGCCTATATATACTATGAAAAAATGTCGGGGTAAGTATGAGAGAGCATGAGAATAGAGTAATCAGGAGTTGTATGTGTCATTAGACATCTTAGAAGTGAGTCAAGACTCTCTCATCACTCAGTTGTATTTTTCTCAGAAATGAAGAAAATGTTGCGCCCGATATTTTTGAGTTTTCTCCTTCTGTGTTAGATCCTTTGTGAAATTCTTTTGTACAAGTCTAAGTCTATAGGTAATCGAATTCTGTACAAATTTTCAGTTTCCAATTGTGATCAGGCTGAGAGAATTGAGTGTAGGAACATTTGCATATGTAAATGAGAAGAAGTGAAGTTACAGGAGGCACAAAATTCGATACGAATGTTTTCATCAATTCTCCTTCCACAGTGTAAATTTTTGAGCAAGCAAACACTCAATCTTTAAGCTGGAAGGTAAGCTATTTGTGGCTAAAGGCATTTGCAGAAATAAGTTCTACATTTAGAGAACCAAAGGTTTAAAGTCATAGGTGTCTAAATCGACTTCTCAGAAGAACAATTTTAGACATAGGTGAGTTGTTGAGATCATTTCTCAAGTATTACTGAATCTTTTGGAGTGATTCAACTTGAAGAAGGTGCGCAATCTATAGGCAACACCTCATACAAAGTTTTATAAAAAACTTTACATATTTGATAAGGCAATGAGTGAATTATGTGCAACAGACTTTCTGTGTATTCTCCTTCTTCACAGTTTGTTTAGAAAATTTGACAATTGAGTATTGATCTTCTAAAATTGGTGAAGATCTGAGTTATTCTTGTTATAGAGGTGTTCTAAATACAAGAGTAACTTGTTCTTTTGGAGATTAACACTCTCCATCAAATCCAAGAAGGGCCAAATGTGACAGATCATGACAAATGTTACCCTAGAGCCGATCTAGAAATAGAGAGAACACAACTTTGTGCTAAGATGGTAGAATTGACGCAAGCTATGTTTGAAGCCATTCGCTTGTTCAATGGCTCTAGCTCTACTAGAACACCATTGCATTTTGATGGTCTATTAGATAGATTGGAAAGGCTACTCGCAAAGTCTAGAAATGGAGCCTCCTCACAGCTTAAGGAGGGTGTGCAAGTGATAGAATAAGCATTCCTCCCTAGGAAGCTTATGTGCCTAACTCCACTGAACCCGACACCTCTTCTTCTATGAATAAGTATTCACCAGAGTTCCTGAGAGAAATTCAAGAAGAGAAGTGGGCAAAGGAAAGTGAAGTCCCTCCTCCAATTGAACTTGAGGATGACGCACATAATCAATTCCCACAGGACATCCCTTCTATTTATGAAGAGCAAGAGAGTGCCCAATCTCATGAGAGATTAGATTTTGAGTCTAATTCCTTGCAAGAGTTACCACATTTCACAGGTCCATGGGAAACTAAGTCAACATGCATGAGAGCACCCACGGTCATGATAAGAAACAAAGATTCGATCATACCTAGGAATACAGAGGTAGTAAAGAACACTAAAGTGCAGTGCAACCTCACTTTAGAAGAGCTACTCAAGGTTAAGCCTGAATTGTGGAAACATGTGGCAAAACAAGTGCCAGACGTAGCAAAATCGCGTTCCCAGGTAGGATCTCATAGAACAGTGCCAGAAATACCATTGGATAAGATAGGAGACATGAGTGAAGGAGAAGAAAGAAATACCTATCTCCCAGTTACCCATCAGGGATACACAACCAAGGAAATTTTGGACTCAGGTACAGGAGTTGCAATTGCTACCACTTCCCTATGGAAGCGTTGGGGCAAGCCAACACTCAAGCCAACGAGAATGAAATTGCAGATGGCCGATGGTCATATTGAGAGGCCCTTAGGATTGCTAGAAGGAATAACTCTCACTACATGTGGTGTTGATTTCGAGCATACTTTTGCTATATGCGACTTCAACAAAAACCAAGCCTACGAGATGATTTTGGGAAGGCCATTTATGCGGCAATTGCAAGTGGTACAGGATTGGGGAACCAATTCCTTGTATTTGCAGCACCTAGGTGTTACGACCAAAGTCAATCTCAAGGATTACTCTCACAGAGATGTACCGCCTATTCAATGGAATCCCATCCATAGAGCCAAGGATGACACGGAGTCAGTGCACTCCATAGGATCAGGATCCTCATGGATGCATGAAGACACCCACTTGTATAAAGTTGTAGTAGAAGAGGAGACGAGAGAAGAAGCCAGAGAGATAGGTGCGAAGGAAACTCATAGATCGGTTCAAGACCCAGCCTATGCACCTGTCGTATTCCCCGATGAAGAATTTGAACCTCACAGCTGGGCAGAGATTTTAGCAAGAATGGATGTAGCCATCAATGAAGAACAATGGACACCCCACTGTGACGAGGATGGCTATGACATTTCAGTCTTCTCCATAGAGCCAATCATGGGAGACTCAATTTTAGAAGAATGCGAACATAGCCCTGATGCATTTGAGGATGCAAGTGACTCCGATCTAGAGTCAATTAGTATGGACTCACCTTTTGCATCAGATGAAGAATACTTCTATAAGGTAGAAGTTCACCCTCAGAAACATGGAGAGCTCACAAATGATGTAAGGTTAACCACACAAGTGACCGCCAGAAGTGAAGGTAGGAAAAGGAAGAAGAGAGAAATCATACCAATAGAGGAAGATTCTTTGTTTGAGGTTCCCAAAAACTTTAAAAAATATGAGATAGATGATAGGAGAGTCATGATAAGAATGCCTAAACGTGAGGCACAAGCAAGAGAGGCCTATGATAAGAAAGAAACCACCAAGAAAATAGTTGTAGCCATAGAAGAAGGAGAGGAGAGATGCACTTACATAGGACATGACCTGACAGAAGAAGAAGAGCACGAGTTGGTAACCTTGCTAAGAGAATACAGAGATGTACTCGCTTGGAGTTACAAGGACTTGAAAGGTGTAGATCCTGACATATGCTCACACACTATCCCCATGACTTCAGATGCCAAACCCTCAAAACAAAAGCCATACACTTATAATGATAATTATGCTGCCAAGATCAAAGAAGAGATAAATCGCCTGGTGGAAGCTGGATTTATCTATGAAATTGAGCACACTGAATGGGTATCCCCCATTGTAGTGGTGCCCAAAAAGAATGGAAAATTACGTTTATGCATTAACTTGAAGAAGGTTAACACAACCACTATCAGAGATAGTTATCCGCTTCCTATCACTGAGCATCTCTTGGAAAGAGTAGAAGGCAAGGAAGTGTACAGCTTCCTTGATGGATTTTCTGGTTACAATCAGGTAGCCATTGCTCCAAAAGATCAGCATAAGACAGCTTTTTCCATAGAGTGGGGCATATTTGCTTTTCGGGTAATGCCATTTGGTCTTACCAATGCACCCGCTACCTTTCAAAGATTAATGTGTCACGTGTTTAAAGAGTTCTTGAGGAAGAATTTGGAAGTCTATGTTGATGATCTTTGCGCTCATTCCAACATTAGACAAACCCATATACCTGAACTCACACAAATCTTTGACAAATGTAGAGAATATCAAGTATGCATGAACCCAGAAAAGTGTGTTTTCATGGTCAGGCAAGGCAAAATTCTAGGACACATAGTGTCAAAGAATGGCATATCCACGGATGAGGAGAAAGTGAGAGCCATTGCAGAACTACCTAGGCCAAGGAATGTCAAGGAGGTACATGCCTTCATGGGGCATTGTGGTTACTACCGCCGATTCATTCACATGTATGCCATCATTGCAAAGCCTCTGTATGCGCTTCTAGCTAACTTTGAGTGGACGGATGCATGTGAGAACTCTTTCAAGGAGCTCAAATGAAGATTATGTTCACCACCAATCTTGACCACACCAGATTGGAACAAGCCATTCCATGTCCATGTGGATGCTATTGGATGTGTGCTAGCACAACCTACGGGCGAAGGTAACATGGATCTTCCAATTGCCTACGCTAGTAGACAATTGAATGCAGCTGAACGAAATTATACCACCACTGAACGAGAAGGATTAGGCATGGTGTATGCGGTTAAAAAGTTTAGACACTGTTTGCTTGCAAATAAGTTTAAATTTTTTACGGATCACCAAGCTCTACTGTACCTGGTAAACAAGCCATGCAATACAGGTAGATTAGTAAGATGGTTCCTCTTACTAATGGAACACGACTTTGAGGTAGTGGTAAGAAAGGGCAAGACTCATTTGAGAGCAGATCATCTCTCAAGGCTCACATTAGGAGAGGCCCCACAAGGAGTGTTAGATGACCTACCTGATGCTTACTTGTTTAATTTGGAAGTTGTACTGCAGTGGGCCAAGCCCTTAGTGCCAGTACTGACATATGGGCCTAAGCATCCAGTAGTAAACACTCAAGATATGGAGGTAGTAAAAGCCCAAAAGTATCATATCATGGCAAGAAGTGTGTACAAACATACGAAGCAAGGAGTATTAGCCTGTTGTGTGGAAGAGGACGAGTACGCGAAGTGGTTGCAATTAGCACATGTGGGTGCATTAGAGCAACACTACTCGAGACAAAGAACCTTACAGACATTGAGGAGACTTGGAGTACACTGGCCAACTATGGAAGCAGATGTCCACAAAATGTGCAAAGAATGCCCAATCTGCCGCACCAAACCACCAGTGGAACATGGTACTCTTTATCGAATATCTTTAGTACCAGATTGGAGTGAACCCTTAGTAGCCTTTTTGAGGACAAAAATCTTTCCAAAAGATATGACATTGGCTAGACAAAGGAGCTTAGAACAAGAAGCTTTGGATTACACTCTCATTGGAGATAATCTATACAGAAGGGGAAAAGATGGGTATCTTAGATTCTGCGTCCACGAGAGTGAATGTCTGAATATCTTGGAGACTGCTCACCAAGGCATAGCAGGAGGACACTTTGGACCAGATCGGGTGATCAAGGCAATTTTATTTGCAGGTCTTTGGTGGTCAACTCTTCACATGGATGCACATACCTACGTGAAGAGGTGTGACGTTTGTCAGTGAACCTAGTACCCTATACGAAAAGATGAGATGCCATTGAAACCTATGATGGGTGGACGCGCATTCTCCAAATGGGGAATAGACTTTGTTGGTCCTATTAACCCCCCTACCCATGGATGCCGAGCTTGCCTCCATGGCTACATTGACAGAGGATACATCCTTTGACTTTCAGAGCTTCTTGCAAACTACACAGTTATCTGAGAGTGAGTTCTTCTCAGACACTGACGGTCCCGGATCATCCTCCCAGAGAGGACGGCCACATAGTGATGCACAAAGAGTACATTGGGAAGATGAGGCACAATGCACTCATGTTGAAGGCACACATAAACAAGAAGAGGCACAAGAAAATGAATCAGAGGAGAGTGAAGAGGAAGCCCCTGCCTACACTGCACAACTCAAACGGCTCTACAAGACGATCAAGCAGGTACAAAAAAGGCATAAGCTGTCAGAAGAGGCAAATAGAGCAATGGTGAACCAGATGCTACAGTCGAAGAATGTAGACCCTCATTTTATAGAATCATTGAATCTTTTGGCAGATACCTGTGGAATAGTGGAAGCCATGCAGACCATGGTATATCGTACCACCCCTCAATACGACCAACGAAGGATCGATACGCGACCGCGAAAGGGAAAAATGATTCAAATGGAAGTCTCTACCTCACTCCCTACCACAGCTCAGGATGATGTGCACATGACCAGCCCCACTAACACTGATGCACATGACAACAGCACACAGGTACCATCTCCCCCATCACCTCCCACCCAACCCACCGAACCCCTCACCACTAGCATCACTGAACAACCCACATCCATCTTTACTGAACCTATACCGCACACCACCATTTTGCCATCCTTACCTATCCCTACCTCTATCATTGCTTGCCCATTTTTTGAACATCATATAGGTCATCCCGCCACAACCATATTAGGTCACCCATCTTATCAACCAGCTCTTGGACAACCACATCTCCCTACCCAAACATTAACACACCCATTTTCCCTCACCACTACATTTCCTCTTTCCCAACCCCAACCCATTTGGCCCCTCAGAGCCTCCTCAGAACCTACACAAACCACCCTACCTCCATTCTTGGCAAACCTTATAAATATAGTTCAACAAATTGAGAATAATAGTAGAAAGTGCCTTTCCCACACCACCTCCCCCACATTCACGACCATTTGAAGTATAACCCTTGCTTTGGGCCAATGCAACGAAGAAGATCATGGAAGGCATTTGCCATAAAAGTTCAGAACAATAGCAATTGCAAACAATGGCTCAATTACCCCTCCATTGCACCCCCAACAGGCACACCAACTGTTGTCTACATGATGGCCACTATTAGACACTGGATGCCACACCTCCACCCCATGCCTGATGTTGCCGTGCACATGATGCTCAAAATCTTGGACATGATGCAAGTAGTGTTAAAGACTTTTCACAATGTATGTAACATCGAGCCTCCAATTCCAGGCTTCATAAATGGTAATTATGACTTACTTTATGATATGAGCACAACTCTGAGTATTCGAGTTGCTTATGTGTGGCACACAAGAATCAGATATCTTCCTGCTTGCTATAAACAAACCTTTGATGATATGTTCACCACAGGGTTTTGGGAATCTCACTCAGAAATATTTGCGCCACGACCCACTCATCTCCTACAACTATTTGCATGTGAACAAACTATGCACTCAGAGCTCTATACCACACCACAACCTGACATCCTGGGCGCAGTCAATTGGGATGCTCTTCAAAGAGATCTTGTCAGGGGACTCAAACTCAAAGAACAGGAGCTTGCAATGGACATAGTACAACAATACATTGATCACTCAGCGGAACAAAGGTCTGTCAGAGACGATAGATGCTAGGGGGAGGGGAGAGTGTTTGGAAGAAGCAAGTACGGGCATACACACAGATCTAGCACTAAGGCAACCCATTAAATTTTTTCAATCCTTACATCATTTTAAAAGTGATTCTCATCATTGAAAACCATTGTAAATACCATTTCACCTGTTTGTAGCTCCATTTTGTGCAAGCCAAGGAGTCCTCAAGCTTGAGGAGCTTTAGTAGTATTAGCCTACCAAGTTTCATAATTTTCAGCGCTCGTTTGAGCCTTAAAAATAACTTAGGAACCTAATTTTTAATTAGGCCGGACACTAGGTCTGAACGGGACCAAAGCTAGTCAAAAACTATAAATAGAGCTAGAGAGCTCATTTTTGGGGTTAGCTTCTTGTAGATTTGAGCTTGTATGAGAAATTTCTGGCAATAGAAGTGATTCCATTGTATCTCTCTCTTTGTTCTTACCGTGTGTGCGCGTGTGTGTATGTGTGTGCATGTTAGTGTGCTTCTCACTCACACATTTGTGCCTTCACTTGCTCAAGGTTTTCATACCATCCTCATGTCTTCCCGGATTGACATTAAAGAAGATGCTACTCATCACTGAGCTACAAGCATTATTTACATGGGAGTCAATGATTACTTACTACCTCACATTAGAGGACTCGAAAGTGCAAGTGACATTTGGAATGCTTTGGAGGAGCATTTCCAAAATACTACAAAGTCAACGAAGGCATCTTTATGGGTAGAATTCACCACATTCAAGAAGAAGGCTTCTCAATCCATTTCTAATTATGTAGCAAGGATGAAGGATATTGCATGTCCCTACAATTCCAAAGAAATTGATAAGTGTAGGGCAAATTGTGGAGAAAGGATATGAAGTAAGGTTCACCAATGATGGAGTTTATGTTGAAGACCCTAGCCATGGGTATAAACAAATTGTTTCAGGGAAGAAAGAAGGAAGGCTCTTCACATTCAAGATTCAAGGCAATGTTGGTCATTCCTTGTTCACTTATGGAGAACATAAGATCTCTGAGTTAGATCTTTGGCACAAAAGGCTTGGACATTTAATGAAAGAGGTATTAAGGATATGATTAACAATGGTTCAATGCTTGGATTTCCTAATATTATGTTGGAAATTTAGTAGGCCCATAGCTCATATCACAGGTCCACAGTTCCATAGGTCTAGCATTTACAACATAAATTTGAGCAATCTTCCAATATTGACAAAACATGAACATGCCACATTTAATCATACAAATGATGAGACAAAGATAAAGAGAGACTAGAAAATATGTGTAAAGTGTTACGTAAGCCACTGCTTACTCACACTATCATATATACCAATGTTCAATGTACAATGTGGGAGTCAAAACTCTCAACCACTCTATGTGAACAGTAATAGATGGATGAGTGAATGTACAAATGTAACAAACATATTCCGATGTATGGATAGAAATTTGAATATACATGAGACGTGTGACCTGATAGGTTGTAGAAGAGTGAATATGAGTGACCGAAAGAGGAAGGATCAGTCTAAAACTGATAATCAACAAACTCTCATCTAACCTTAGGCTATGGAAGACCCTAAGTCAGATACGTGTGTGAAAAGATCACATACTTACAAAAGTAGCAAAGAATGCTAACAAGTTTGCTGCCGGATATCCTCAAACTCATATGAACATACCTTCTCAAACACCTCATCGAAATATGCATAAAGCATACATGTACTGATTCTCTTGTACCTATGCCGAATAGGACTCCTCTTGATATGGATGCCACTGCCTTCATAAACTTCAAGTAGTACCTGTGTGCATAAAGAGAAAATGTACCTGAATCCTTAACATAAGATGCAAATCTTATGTTAACCACCATCCAATGTCTTTGAAGTAACCCGAAATCTTCCTGTAGAAGACAATCTTCAAATACATCATGTAGATGGCCGATCCACACCATCAAGCTTCTAATAGGTAAGTCCTCTCCATAAGGAAGAGTGTGTGCACACTCTTATTCTTCAAGAAGAACTCCATAGCCGCTCCTCAACATGCTTCAAGATAGCACCATGGCTGCCCTATGTGCTAAGAAGCATCACCTCTATTGAGCTATCAAAGCTCTCCAAAGCTTGGTGTTGAAACTAGGTGAAGGATGATTTACAAGTGACCCCAAGCACTTCTTATATAGTAGTTTGTCCCTTGAAAAGCTCCTCCAAAAGCACTTCCCAATAAAGCACAACGTAGTGATCGTTTTAATAAAGCAAAAATTGTTCGCCGTCCGTCTTCGCTACCCAAAAGCATGACAAAAAGATTTTTTTCTTCATGAACGCTGTTGGCCGGGACTTGAACGCATGCCAGTAGTTTGGGAGGACATTGTTGTATCCAAGGCGCCCAACGCCGTTCGCGTGTACATAGAGTAGAAGCAGCAAGTATACATGTTATGATACTGTGAACAAAATGGACCAATGAGACATTGTTTCCATGTTTTCCAACATATTGGAGGTCAATACATGACATACAAGTGTGAAGCATGTCAATTGGGTAAATATCACAAGAAGACTTGTGATAAGAAAGGGTTTATGTATTCAGAAAAGCTTGAATTGGTGCATACAGATGTGTGGGGTCCATAAAAGGACTTTAGCATTAATGGTTCGAGATATTATGTGATTTATGTTGATGATGCTACCAGGTGGATCACTATATATGTGATCAAAGATAAATCAAATGTGTTCAATACATTCAAACATTATCATGTGTATATAGAGAGAATCACAGGGCAAAAATTGAAGAGACTAAGGTGAGATGGAGGGGGAGAGTATTTCTCTAATGATTTCAGTGATTACTTATGGAATGCAGGTATAAAAAGGGAACTTACTTGTAGGTACTCTCCTCAACAAAATGGTGTAGTAGAAAGGAGAAATAGAACTCTTGTTGAGTTTGCAAGGTCAATGATGATGGAGAAAAATTGCCCTAATTATTTGTGGGCTCAGGCTGTGAATACAACTACTTATTTGGTTAATAGACTTCCATGTAAGTCCTTGAATGGTATGATACCATATGGCATAGTGGGGTAAGAGACTTACCTTAGATCATTGCAAAGTGTTTGGATGTTTGGCTTATGCATATGTACCATCCCAATTAAGGCATAAATTGGAACTTAAAGCTGAAAAATATGTGTTCATTGGTTATGATGATAAGAAGATGGGTTATAGACTGTGGAGTTCATCTACAAAGCAATTCCTTGTGTCAAAGGATGTTACATTTGATGAGCAAGGTACTTGGTATGCAGTTATGCAGGTATAATTAATGTTCATGCAGGTGATGAAGAAGTCATGACCCAAAGAAAGGGGAAATCAAAGATTCAAATTCTTGATGATGAAGAGGTTGTTGATGCTCAAATTGATAATGAAGAGATGCCAAGGTTTGATCTAGAATATGAAGAACCAGAGATGTCAGAGTGTGGAGAAGTTAGAAGTTCAACAAGGAACAAAAATAAATCCATAAGGTATAGTTATGATACTTCATTTGACCATTAAAGATTATGCTTACGTAGTGAAAGCAGAAGAACATCCTTCTACATATGATGAGGCAAAAGGTATGGCAAATTGGGAGAAAGCTATACAGGAGGATTATGATGCATTGATGGAGAATGAGACATGGGATTTGGTTCCTAAACCAAATAATCAAAAAGTGATTGGATGCAAATGGGTCTACAAGACAAAGAGGTATGCAGATGGAAGTGTGTCTAGGTATAAAGCTAGACTTGTTGTGAAAGGGTATGCTCAAAACATATGGTGTAGATTATGATGAGACTTATAGTCCTCTGGCAAAGATGACAACTATAAGGACTCTCATAGCTATTGCTACATGTAAAGGTTGGAAGCTATTCCAATTAGATGTGAAGAATGCTTTTCTAAATGGTTACATTTCAGATGAAGTTTTCATGGAGCAACCAGATGGTTTCAAGAATAAATGTTATCCAGAGTATGTATGTAAGCTCAAGAGAGCTTTTTATGGTTTGAAGCATGCTCCAAGGGCATGGAATTACAGACTTGTGAAGTTCTTGAAGGGGCTTGGTTTCCAAGTATCTAAGGCAGATAGCATCTTTCTTGTTAAAGCAAGTGATGATGGGTTTATTTACATTTGCATATATGTTGATGACATAATTCTTACAGGTATAGATGAGAAGGGCATACAAAGTTTTAAGAAGTAGATGGAGAAAGAGTTCAAGATTAGTGACTTGGGAGACTTGTCATATTTCTTGGGAATTGAGATTTCATATACTCAACATGGAGTGTATGTGACTCAAGAAAGGTATTTGAAGAATTTGCTAATTAAGTTTAAAGTGGATGATTGCAGGGTAGCACCTATTCCAATGGAGGTGAATCATAAATTGAGTAGATATGGAGGAGAAAAATTCAAGGACATGAAGCTGTATCAAAGTTTGCTTGGTAGCTTAATCTATACTACATTGACTAGGCTTGATTTATCATATGCAGTTGGAGTGTTATCTCAATTCATGCATTGTCCTAGGAAAGAACATTGGATTGTAGGACAAAGGGTGCTAATATATATTAAGGGTACACTCAAAGAAGGTTTGTATTATGGATTCACATCAGATACAAAAATCAAGATATATAGTGATGCAGATTGGGCAGGTAACTCTGATGATAGGAGGTCAACATATGGATATTTATGTTATGTGGGAGATAAATTAATCTCTTGGTGTTCTAAGAAGCAACATACGATTGCTTTTTCATCTACAGAAGCAAAATATAAAGGTATGGTTGAAGCTACAAAGGAGGTTATATGGTTGCAGACTCTCATGAAGAGTTTTGACATCAATCAGAGTACACCCATTATTCATGGAGATAATATGAGTTCATTGTATCTAGCTGCTAGCCCTCTGTTTCATGCTAGGAGTAAACATATTGAGATCCAATATCATTTCTTGAGAGAGAAGGCGATTGATAAAGAAATTGAAGTCCTACACACTTCTAGAAAAGATCATATTGCAAACATGTTAACCAAAAGCTTGGATGGACCTAAGTTGCAGAGGTTCAAAGACATGGCACATATAAAGAAGATGGAGAAAATCACAATTGATGATTGAGGGGGAGCTATTGGTGCAGGACAATCACCAATTGATAATTTGGACAAGGTTTGAAGTCAAAGAGTAGAGAAAAAATCAAAATCTGAGCCTTCAAGATGAGTGCATGATCGAAAGATGAAGACTTGTATATACATGTACATTAAGCTTGTAATTTGTTCACTTATGACTTTGTAATGGTGACGAGTATGTACATATATGGCTGTATAAACTAGTACAAAGTTGGGACATATAGAGGAGAAGAAAAATAGAACGAATATAGATGAGTAGAAGAAGAAAAAATGTGATGAATGTATGAGATTCATCAATCAGATGTTTTCCATGAGAATAGAGGAAAACTTCTGAAATTTGTGTAGCAATCTTTTCTCCAATCTCTCCTTCTGTGCTTTATCATTTTCAAAATCCTTTTGTAGATGTCTAAGTCCATAGTCAATGCATCTATGGTTAAGATTTGAGAGTATAATTGTAATCAGTGTGAGAGAATTGTAAGTAGGAACATTTGTATGTGAAGAAGTGATAAGTGTCTTCTGAAACAGGTGCAATCTTGATTATCAAAGTTTTGATCAAATCTCCCTCCACAGTGCAAAGTTTTGAGCAACTAAGAACTCATTCTTTAAGTTGAAAAGTAAGTTACTTGTGGGTAAAAGCATTTGAATAAACGATGTCTGCTTTGGGAGAACCATGCATTAGAAGTTGCAAGTGTCAAAGTCGACTACATAGAAGACCAATTTCAGACATAGGTACATTGTTTGGAAGAAATCTCTAGATCCACTGATTCTTTTGAAGAGATTTAACTTGGAGAAGATGCACAAACTTTAGCATTGATTGTGTATAAAGTTTCATTGAAAGTTTACACATTTGATTAATCAATGATTAAATTAAGTGCAGTAGACTTTTCTGTGCAATGAGTTTCTTCACAGTTGACTCAACTCTTGATAATTTGGCAATAGATTTTCAAAATTGGTTGTGTTTTGAGTTGTTCTTGATATAGAGGTGCTCTAACATCAAGGATAACTTGTTCTCTTGGAGATTAATCATCTTCATCATGAGGCTGTAGTGGCCAAATATAAACCAAACCAAATGTGTTTGTGAGGGATGGTAAAGCGATCTTGTGCAGGGAATGCGAAATGTTGCATGCAAATGTGCAATGGCTTTGAGAGTTCTGATGTGATGTCTCGGGGATGAGCCTTTCCCTTTTGGTTGGTGTGTGAGTCCCAATTATCTTAAGTGCAGCTTGAATGAGGTCCTTCGATAGATAAAACTTCTTATAGGGTGGATCATTCACTAGAGAGGGCAGGATGAAAGTGCCTGGTAATTCTTTCCTCTTAGGAGCTTCAAGATTGGTTACCAAGTAGTAGCAGCAATAAAAATCAGGTTTTGGCAAAGGGTCACTAAAATAATCAATGAAACCAGCTCTAGCCCAAATATGTTGTAGTTCCTCTAAATTCTAAAGCTCTTCAAATTCTCGTGAGAAAAGTTCATGTCTGCCCCACTTGGCACCATCAAAACAAAAGATGGCATCATAGATAAAGTTGGCATCTGCTAGGGGTCCTGCTAGACCTTGAAACCAATGTGACAAATAATAAATTACCCAAATTGACAATTGGCGCACTGGGGCCAACTTCGGAAGTTCCTTCTGCTTCATGATGATAGCGGTGAATACGAAGATGATCTGCTACAAAAGATTAACACATTAGTATGGAAACAAATTTTGATTCTCCAACTTCACTAGTCTCCAATATCTTTTTTGGATTAGGCTGTTGATTTTGCAACAACGCCTGGGCTCTTGTTATAGCTTGGATAGGCACATATGTTGGATTGGATCCCTCTGAGGTGTGCACAATACCTATCACGTTAATGGGTGTCACTTTTGAGGCACTAGCAGGGTTCTTACAACAATCTCTAATAATATGCTCTTTACCACACTCTGCACAAAAGCCTTGAATGTTGTAATATTGTGATTGTCCTGCTATTGGAGGGTGTGGGAAATCCTTTATGAAATGATCTCCTTGGCACTAAAGCATGGTCCTTTAGGGCCCTGTGGGCTTGGCTATCTCAACTGGGGCCATGGGTTAGGATTAGCATACATTACATTGGGGTAGTCAGGCTCCCAACTAGGTTCCAAAGGTGGACTATCGTATTGATATGCTTCCATGTGTTCTAGGGACTCTGTGTAGTAAACGGGTGTCTTTAGCTCCTTTAATTTAGGTATTACCTTACCCATATAAGTTCTATGCTAAAGTTGACCGTTAAGGTATTAGTGCTAAAGAAACCCGTAAAGGTTTTTGGCACTATAAGGAATACGCGCGTATAGCGACGGTTAAGGCGACATAATTTCGTCGCTATAAAATTGCAACATGCGTCGTAATTAGCGTCGCGTGCGGACAATTGATTAAACGACGAAGTGAACGACGTTTTTTGTGACTTGTGGCGCGACGAGGTGTGATGCTCCCATAGAGCATCGCTAACACGACGCATTTAAAAGCATCACATAAGAGACGCTCTTTTATATCGCATAAGCGACGCTGTTTTACATCGCATAAGCGATGCTCTTTTACATCGCATAAGTGATGCTCTTTTACATCGCATAAACGATGCTCTTTTACATCGCATAAGCGACGGCACTTTGCGGTCGCATAAGCGACGGCACTTTGCGATCGCATAAGCGACGGCACTTTGCGGTCGCATAAGCGACACTAAGAAATGCCGCTTATGCGACGACGGGTAGCATCGTTTACATGACGGTCTGTTGACGGACAAAAATTAAAATGTTGGAGGCTCTTCGATCGGCATTTTCACGCATCCGATCGAAGAGCTCTCCAACGTTCGCAATTGCGCTGCTCTTACGAGCTGAAGCAAGTATATGCAGAATTGTTGTTTTGCCTAAGCTCTATTTTATTGTCTCCCTCTGTCTCTGTTTCTCTGTTTCTACATCTTTCTCTCTTTGAATTCTCTCTCTCTCTCTCTCTCTTTCTCTCTCTCTCTCTCTCTCTTTATTGCAGGTTATTCAAGAAGCTAACCAAGCAAAAAGTATGGATAACTATTGTAAGTACAATTTCTATTCTTTGTATATCAGTTGAATTGTGTTATTTTCATTAGATAGCATACTCACACTTATTGATATGCACTTATACACTTATACATGATGAAGATGCACTTTCACACATATACACATATACATATGCACATACACACACATATATACACACAGATACATGTTCACATACACTTAGACATACACACATATACACATGCATATGCACAAACATTTCTACAACCACATAAAAAGATTTACATGCATGCATTATTGCATATATATATATATATATATATATATATATATATATATATATATATATATATGTGTGTGTGTGTGTGTACACACACACACACACACACATACACACATTAACATATACGCAAATACATGTATATGCACATCCACATGCATGCACATTCAAATGCATGCACATGGATGCAAATGGAAATGCATCCACATACACATGCATCCACATATACACATGCACACACACATGCACATATCTACATATACACATATACATGCACATACACACATATACACATAGAGTTATACATATACATGCATATACATATACACACACATACACATGCACATGCACATACTCATACACACATATACACTTATACATGCACATGCACATACATATATATACACACACATACACATGCACATACATACATATACACACACATACATATACACTTAGGTACACACATATGAATGAATTATATAATTAAAGTATTAAAACACATATACACATGCACACACACATGCACATACACACATATACACATATACACATAGAGTTACACATATACATGCACATACATATACACACACATACACATGCACATGCACATACTCATACACACATATACACTTACACATGCACATGCACATACATACATATACACACACATACACATGCACATACATACATATACACTTAAGTACACACATATGAACGAATTATATAATTAAGGTATTAAAACACATGCTTAATATAAACAATAATAACAATCAATAGAACAAAACTCTTCATTACCACACAATTCAAAGCATAACTGAAATGAAACATATATAGATAATATATATATATATATATATATATATATATATATATATATATATATATATATATATATATATATATATATATATATATATATATATATATATATATATATATATCAATGTAAATACATATAATCCAATGTCATAATCAACTAAAATCCTAATCATCATCATCATGACCATCATCATCATGACCATCATCATCATCAGCAATATCATGATCATCCTTATCTTCCTCATCCTCATCGTCATGATCACCTTGTGATGATCGAGATCGTCCCTCCTGTGTCTGTCTCTCCACCTCATCCATATTTGTCTCTCCATAATACTCCTGTATTACATATAACAAACATAAATAAATAAAACAATTAAACCATTCATAAAAATAAAATAATTATATAAAATTTAAAAATACTCACAAAGGCATCAGGATGATCTTGCATATACTCCCTCAAACGTCGATATCCAAAATGTGTAGCTTACTCGATCTCATCTTTCATAGGATATCGGCCATAATCCTTCCGCTGCAATGAAACAAATAAAAAACATTAGTTACTTGCATTTTAACTAAAATAAAAAATATACTCACAATAACACATATACTTACAAATGTAGCTACAAAACCATTATGGCCCATTTGGCCTAGGTGCGATGTGTGGCCCGACTCCACTCTCTTCTTTGCAGCAGCCTGTTTATTCAAGAAAAAAATACATAAATTAAATGTAAAAAATTACTAAAATATATAAAAATTATAAATATAAACTATTAATTTGTGTACCTTCTGCTGAGGAAATGACTCCTGAAGACGTAGCTATCTACGAAAAAACTGCCACGACTTAGGTGGTATGTTAGCTCGCCTCTTATTTTTTTCCGACCATACAATATCTCCTGTTAATTTAATCTCAAACAGAAAAAAAAATCAAAATACATACACATATATACACACACATACACATACACATATCCACATACACATATACATGCAAACATATACACATATATATATGTATACATATACACATATACATACATATAACATAAACACACATATAGATATCCACATATATACGTACACACACATGCATGCATATACACTCATTCATACAAAATACATGCATTTATCCCACAATAATGTGTAGTGTATATGTGAATATATGTGTACGTATAAATGTGTATATGTGAATATGTGTGTATGTGTAAATATATATATGTGAATTTTTTGTGTATGTACATAATCAAATTATTAATATCAAATATCATTATTTGTAGATTCTGATCAATCAGATGGAACTCCACCACCATCTCCTCATCGTGCAACGACTTTATACTGTAAGTATATCAAACATTTAGTTTTAAATATATTTGATGGATACATAACTTATATTTTTTTTGTTTCTTATTATGTGCAGATTCTGATCAATCAGAGGGTACTCCACCACCTCCTACCCATGCAAGGACTTCACATGTGTCCCTCGATAGGAATTATGATGAATTTTACTATGAAGAGCATATTATATGTTGGTGTAACTCTTTTTATGGCACGTATCGAAGACCATGATTGGAATGTATCGAACATGAGGTAGAGTATGGTACTTTTGAGCATGCACCATCACCTAGTCAACGTGATAGTGCTTGGGTATGTATTTTTTATATATATTAATGTCATTATTTTATTTAAAAACCATATATAAAATCAAATTATTGTTGATATATAGGAATACTTGCTCGATGATGATGATGATGATAATTTTTCTCATAATGTTAATATACCTCGTACACGTCATGGACTTGTTGTTCATCAATTACAAGCAGAGGTTTCTAGAAATCCTCTACCTCCTGGTTTAGAGAATGAAACGGCTGGAGATTATCCATTGCCAGCTCGTGATCGTTCTTTAGTACAAACATATGATAGAAGAAGATATGGAGGATGGAATAGAGGATCACTTCCTTTAGATGGAGAGGTTTTCAGGGTAATCGCTATATGATTGCTCCATCCACTATTACTAATGCTGGTCGTGGTCTCTTTATTGTAGAGGATTTGTATGTGCCTCCGAACTCTGAAGTCACTCTTATGTCATTTTGTGGTCCTATATATGGATGGGGAGATTGGCATCGACTTTCACGTTATGTTCAAAGCATGAGTACTTATGGAATATGCTTGAATGCAGCATCCCTTACTAGTAGAAGGATTTTACATGCAGAAAATGAAAGATTATATATTGATGGAAGACCTTACACACATGGAAATATAGCAAGTTTAATAAATAGTAGTCAAGGCTTACATAATAGTTCAAGGACTAATTGCACATTTGAGGAGTGTGAAAATAGTCATGAATCACCATACATGAGTAGAGATGTATCAAGATACATAGTTGTCAATGCTATTACTACATTACATGCTGGTGATGAACTATTAGTGAATTATGGATGGCGTAGACCTCCAAGAGCACCTTTTAGCTAGAGAGAATAAAAATTTCTTTATCCATATTTAATAAGTTGTATACTTAATTTTTTATTTAAAGTTTACTTTTTATTCATTTATGGAATACTAATGAATTTTATTTATATGTGTAGATTCCAACGTATGATGTTGATGATATTCCTCCACAGCATTCACAATTACTAGTAAGACCTCATTTATCAGAAGCTTCCATGAGGAGGCTACACAAAACTAATCCTGTGCAATATGCAAAGTTGAAAGATCTATATTCAAAAGACGATAAAGTACAAGATTTGTGTGACAATGATGAAGATGATGGCATGACAGATTTTATTGAGGATTGGTATCAAAATGATAGTGAGAGCATTGATATTTCTAAAATTGAGAAATATCTTCGAGAGGAATGTCTAAAGCATGTATATGAAGGAAGTTGTTTGAAACGACTAAGTGTGAGCTTACTTATTCTCAACCTTCAAAATCATTTTGGATGGAGTAATGTATCTGTTTCGACACTATTAAGGTATAATTTTCAATTTTCTATCGATTTATATATATATATATGCATAAATATATATGTATATAAATACATGCAGGTTTTTATTCTTACTTTAGATAAGGTAAGAACAAGAACTTAAACTCAATGGACACTTTTATCCGTGCATCTTTTAAAACTATTAATGCATCTTTCAAAATATTCACGTAAAATTTGATTGTTTGGATGGCAGGATACGATTGTTTGTTTTAGACGATATGAAGTATGTACCTTCATTGAATGATTTGTCGATTCTATCATATGTTCAGTTTGAAAGTGTGAGAAATGGATTTATAATTGCTATTCAAAGATTTTGACACTGTTTATAGGCCATACAATGGTACGTGACCTAGATGAATCGCATGCACAAAGGTTACTCAAGATAGAGCAATCTGATTATAATGGACTAGTGCCAGCAGGATTCCTAGGGTATGCAGTAAACCTCTTGCATGTCAACGATGAGCATCTAAACTTTAGGATACAAAGTGGAAATCATGGTGGCTTGAGAGGATCACTTTTATACAGCTTGTTCAAAAAACTTCAGTGCCCTAAACCTGGAGTTCTTTGAACAAGCTGTATAAAAGTGATCCTCTCAAGCCACCATGATTTTCACTTTTTATCCTTAAGTTCATATGCTCATCATTGACATGCAAGAGGTTTACTACATACCCCAGGAATCCTGCTGGTACTAGTCCCTTATAATCAGGTTGCTCTATCTTGAGTAACCTCTGTGCATGCGATTCATCCAGGTCACCATCGTATGGCCTATAAACAGTGCCAAATTCTTTGAATAGCAATTATAAACCCACTTCTCACACTTTCAAATTGAACATATGATAGAATTGACAAATCATTCAATGAAGGTACATACTTCATATCCTCCAAAACAAACAATCGTATCCTGCCATCCAAAATGATCAAATTTTACGCGAATATTTTGAAAGATGCACATAAGCATACACATATATAAAATTATATGCATATATATATATGTATATTTATTTATTTACTTTTTTTAATATATTTTTTTTTGATAAACTTACATATTATTATCTGAAAAGTTTTTACCAAGTCAGAATATTCTTCCTACCTCACATGATAAAATGAAGAAGATAATCAACAATCTTGGTATAGATTATCAATGTATACATGCATGTCCTAACGATTGTATTTTATATAGAGGTGAATATGCAGACTCTTTGACATGTCCCAAATGTCAATCTCCTCGATATAAGGGCGAAGAAGGTAAAATCCTAAAAAAGGTATTGAGACATTTTCCATTGGCTCCACGGATTAGACATATGTTTCAAAGCCCCGAATTATCAAAGCTTTTGACTTGGGGACATGATCACAAAAGTTCTGATGGAATAATTAGAATTCCTCGTGATAGTGTTGCTTTTCAGCATATTGATTCTACATGGCCTGAATTTGCACAAAATCCACAGAATCTAAAGTTAGGAGTTGCATTAGATGGGGTTAATCCATTCTCCATGAAATCCAGTAAATGGTCAACATGGCCAGTGGTAGTAATAAACTATAATCTTCCGCCATATCTTAGCATTAAAAAGGAATATTTAATGCTTTCACTTTTAATCCCAGGCAAAAGACAAGTTAAAGATATGAATATATAATTTGCTCCTCTCATTGACGATCTTCAAGAGTTATGGAGAGGTATTAATTTCATTGAGGTATCGAAAAGCATCAATGAAAGACATATTACGGTTCGTGGTATTGTGGCTTGGACTATTCACAATTTTCCAGGATATGGTGTTTGTTCAGGTATTGATGTAATTTTTTTACTCAATATGCATGTAAATAAATATGATTTAATCTAATTATATTTTTATCATTTTCCATGATGCAGGAATATCTACTAAGGGTTATAAAGCTTGTCCATATTGTGGTGATTGGTTGAGATCAATCTATAGTAAGAATCTCAACAAAAATATTTATCTTCGACATCGACGATTCTTGCCTGATGATCATCCATTAAGATCTAAAAGAGAAGCGATACATTTTAATGGAAAGCTTGAAACAGGTCAGTGTCCAAAACCTATGACGCCTATGGATTGGTATAAAAAATGGGTAGATGGACCTCTGATAGATCCAGAAGGAGAAATCTTCAGTGATGATTCAGATAATGAGTATGTGAACAGAGGTAAAGGAAAATTGGCACTCGCAGAGAACATATCAATATGGTATTCTTGGGAGTATTGGAAAGGGTTAAAAGTATGTCATCTTCTTGATCCTATGCATATATTCAAAAATATTGGTTATTCACTATGGCAACATCTTCTTGGACTAAAAGATACCACAACATCAAGGAATGATTTGAAAGATCAAAAATCCAAACCAAAGTTATGGCCAATTTTTGATAGACATCGACAAGAAACGACTTATGCACCTGCTCCTTGGGTACTTACAACAAAAGAGATACAGACTATCAACAATAGAACTCAATTGATTAAGACTCCTACAGGATATGGAGCATTTTTTCAAAACATGTTTACTATGGATGATAAGAGCTTATCTGGGTTAAAGACCCATGACTGGCATAACTTTTTGAAACATATTTTATCTTTGGTTATCGATGGATGGACAACGAAAGGAGTATGAGATGTGATCTATCGTCTTGGATCACTTATAAGGTAATTATGATACTTTTATATTTAATATGTATGAATATTGGATATCTTTTATTTTTTAATTAAATTCTTTATAATTGTTTTTATGATATGTATAGGTGGATTACATCCAAAGAGATTGACAAAAACTCAATCCCACAAAAAAAACGTGAATGCAAATAGCTACTATGTTTGATGGAGAAAGAACTTCCTACTTCATTTTTTGATATTCAGGTTCATTTATTAGTCCATCTTGTAGATGAAATAGAGATTGCAGGTGTTGTCAACACTCGATGGATGTTTTGGGTCGAGCGATTTATGGGAGTATTAAAAGGTTATGTACGACAAAGAGCGAAACCAGAAGGATCCATGGCAAAGGGTTGGATGCTTGAAGAGTGCATGTATTACGTTAGTGAGTACCTTGAAAGAGTTCATGAAGAAGCTCCACGTGCATGGACCAATGAGTCTTCTTCAAAAATAGCAGATGAGGTATTATCAGGTAAGGGGGTTCCATTCTTATTTACATTTCAAGAAAAAAATGATGTTTCTACTTTTGTAGCATATAATAGCGAATGCATGCAAGCATTCCTTAGCGAGTACGAGGAACTTCAAAATCTCCGAAGTAAAAGGAAAAAAACAAAAGATTTAGACGTAATCTCGATAATAATGAGATTAGAGATATATCTTCTTTCACGGATTGGCTATATAGTCGTTTGCAACACCCCAACGCAAATAATGAAGAAATTTCAGATGAGCAAAGAGAGTTAATGATAGGTTGTGAACAAAAGGTAATTCTATTAAAATAATATTTTATTTTTTTCATAAATGTATGTTAGTTTCTATTTACTAATTGAATTTATTTTGCAGGCTCGAATGTTCACTAATATGTGGGCTTTTGGACAGCATATTAGAATCAAAGCCATTGATTCTTTACGTAAAACAGAGGATTCTTGTATTGTTGCTTCTTTCAAGCAACTATCACGTGCTAGCTCAAAGACGCGAACCTTATAGATAGCAAACTTGGTTACGTAGGAACTATTGTTGGTATCTACGAAATTTCATTTCGTACATTCAAACAAGTAGAAAAAAGTTTATATTTTTTTATAGAGTTAGTTATTTTTTAAAGCACC
The DNA here is from genome assembly GCA_020310875.1 of Ceratopteris richardii. Lineage (NCBI taxonomy): Eukaryota > Viridiplantae > Streptophyta > Polypodiopsida > Polypodiales > Pteridaceae > Ceratopteris > Ceratopteris richardii. Next base: position 154,047,293 of record CM035406.1, read on the forward strand.
TAATAATGGGTTTTTGTTGTTATATATTTTGATAGGTCATATTGAAGGTTGATTGGTTTCGAGCGGAGTATAAAGGTAGTAATTCCACATTAAGAAAGGAATTATCAAGGTTTTGGGCAATTGATTCTTCCAAGGTAATGCGATCTACTAAAGAACCATATATTCTTCCTAGGCATATTGAACAAGCATTTTTTTTATAAAAACCCAAATGCTCATCCTTGGTGGCAAGTCATTCATGTGCAACCTAGAGGTAGGTCATTGTTTGAACAGTTTATTGTTAGAGAGATCGAAGAAAGTCCTCTTGATGATTCAGCATCAGATACACATACATCAAAATCTGAATAGAAATTAGAATCATTATACGTGATAATGATACTAAGCTTTTTGATGAAGAGGATAATTCTCTACATGTTGATTCTACTGATGAGGAAGAGGAATTACCAGAAATAGATATTAATCCATCAATACATGATGTGATTCATGAGAACATAGATTTAACAATAGAAGAAATAAATGAAATCAATAAGGATAATGAAGATGAGACTATATTGATGTCTTACCAAAATGATGGCAATAATGAAAACATATGAGCAGATTAGATAGTAAATTCTACTCTAGTTATCGATCAATAACTTGAAGCTTCTGAATGGATATCAGATAATAGATTTTTTTTATTAGCTTGAATAACGATGAATCCTACTAGAGAGATGAAATCATGTTCTTCTAAGTTAGAACATGAAGCTCGGGGGTATGCCTAATTATTTTATATATAGCTTTATCTTTGAGGAGCAAATTTTTATCATGTATGTATGCATATGTGTGTGTATTCATGTGTATTATATGTATACATATGTTAGTATGCATATATATGTATTTCATGTATATGTATGTGTTTGCATGTGTGTGATATATGTATACATGTGTTAAATATGCATATGCATTTATGTAAAATATTCATGTATTCATGTAATATATGCAACTGTTTATAATTGTGTACATGTATATATGTATATGTGTCTATGTGTAAATATGTACATGTAAATATGTATGCATGTATATATATGTTTATGTGTGCCTGTAGGCATGTATATGTGATGTGTACATGTATATATGTATATATGTCTATGTGTAAATGTGTACATGTAAATATGTTAGTATGTATATATATATATATTTATGTGTGCATTTAGTCATGTATGTGTGATGCATAATATATGTACTCCATTTTATATTTATGTATCCTATCTACATGATGTGTATATATCTTTATGTATATTATGATCGTCGTTGATTCGAGTAGCTATATATAGAGGCATAAGATTGGGAGGAGAGACATCTCTCTAGTAGGACGTCGGAGGAATAGATGCAATGTGTACATATACTTCAAACATATGGCTAAAAGGTTGAATTAGAGTTTTTAAATTAGGGGTTTTAGAACCCTAATATCGAAATTAGTGTTTTCAATTTAGGATTTTTGAAATAGGATTTATTTATTTATTTATGCGTATGCATGTGTTGTGTATGTATGTGTATCTATATGTGCATATGCATGTGTTGTGTGTGTATATATGCATGTGTATATGTATACATGCATGTAAATATGATTATATGAGTCTATGTGTGTGTACATATATATGATTATGCATGTGTATGTGTATGTGAGTATGTGTACGTGTATGTGAGCATGTGTATGTGTCTATGTGTATTCATTATATGTGTGTAACTGCATGCATGTGTATGTGTGTGTAAAAATGTGCATGTACGTGTGTGTATGTATAAATGTGCATGTATATGTATATGTGTGTAAATGTGCATGTATGATGTATATGTGTGTATGCGTGTATTTATACCTCTAGTCTCACTCTTTTCTCTCTCTCTCTCTCATATACATACATATATGCATAAACACACATACTCATATCCACATATATATACATAAAAGCAGTGCATACCGTGCATTATCGCGACGATGAGCCATAAGTGTCCGCATCTCTTTTAAACACCACTTAAGCGACCATCCTCTCCCAAACTCTGTCTCAAGTGAGCTAAGTACGTATTTTTTATCCCTCTCATCATGCTCACTACAAAAAAAAAACATAATGTAAATAAAACATAAGATATTTATTTCAATTTATATGTAAAATTTTTACTTACTTCCACGGTAAGTGGATAAAGCGCAGGTAAGAGTCGCATAGTGACCGCATCCTTCTCTTGAACTCCAATCCGTTCCCTATGTACACAATGTTCCCCTCTGGCTCTATATCGCACTCTAGTCCTAAGGTGCCTATGCATGTCCTCATAGGTAACTCTGCTCTGCTATCACGTGCTGGAGGTGGTATAGGTGTCCTGAAAATAGATAGATAAAAATAAATAAAAATATGTGATAATATCATTAAAAAGGTTTATGAAAAAAAAACATACCTATGAGCAGATGGCTCTCTTCCTGCATGTGGAGCCGCAGAAGAGCCCTAGTCTGATCGCTGGGTAAGCATCTGGATCGTATAGTCCAGCTCCTCATCAAACATCTCTGAGTAATCACGCATTATGGCCCCTAGAGTATCGGACGGAACTCTTGCTCTCATAAGACTTTTTATGAGAGTGAGTATAGCCTTTCTCTCTCTACTGGGATCCATAATATCTAACATATAAAACAAAATGATTAGAAATCAATATGTATCTATCTATATATATATATATATATATATATATATATATATATATATATATATATATATATATATATATATATATATATATATATATATATATATATATATATATATATATACATGTACATATGTATGTGTGTATGCATTAAGTATGTGTATGTATGCATGTGTGTGTGTATGTATGTGCGTGTATGTGTGTGTGTATGTGTGTATGCATATGTATGTGTGTGTATGCATCATTATGTGTGTATGTGTCTATGTGTGTATGTGTGTGTATGTGTGTGTGTATGTGTGTGTGTCTATGTGTATGTGTGTGCATCTATGAGTGTGTATGTGTTTATGTGTGTGTATGTGTCTATGTGTGTGTATGTGTCTATGTGTGTATGTGTATGCATGTATGTATGCATATGTGTGTATGTGTGTGTATGCATTATGTATGCATATGTGTGTGTATGCATTATGTATGTGTATGTATGCATGTATGTATGTATGTATGTATGCATATGCATATGCATTATGTATGTATATATATGCATGTATGTGTATGTGTGAGTATGTCTCTCTATGTGTGTGTATGCATATATGTGTGGGTATGCATATATGTGTCTATGTGTGTGTGTACATGTGTTTGTATGTGTGTATGCATGTGTATGTGTGTGTATGCATCATTATGTGTGTATGTGTCTATGTGTGTTTATGTGTGTGTATATGTGTGTGTGTGTCTATGTGTGTGTCTATGAGTGTGTATGTGCTTATGTGTATGTATGTATCTATGTGTGTGTATGTGTATGCATGTATGTATGCATATGTGTGTGTATGCATGTGTATGTGTGTGTATGCATCATTATGTGTGTATGTGTCTATGTGTGTAAGTGTGTGTCTATGTGTGTGTATGTGTCTATCTGTGTGTATGTGTATGCATGTATGTATGCATATGTGTGTATGTGTGTGTATGCATTATGTATGCATATGTGTGTATGCATTATGTATGTGTATGTATGCATATGTATGTATGCATGTATGTATGTATGTATGTATGTATGCATATGCATATGCATTATGTATGTATATATATATGCATGTATGTGTATGTGTGAGTATGTCTCTCTATGTGTGTGTATGCATATATGTGTGTATGTGTGTATGTGTGTGTACACGTGTTTGTATGTGTGTATGCATGTGCATGTGTGTATGCATCATTATGTGTGTATGTGTCTATGTGTGTTTATGTGTGTGTGTGTGTCTATGAGTGTGTATGTGTTTATGTGTATGTATGTATCTATGTGTGTGTATGTGTCTATGTGTGTATGTGTATGCATGTATGTATGCATATGTGTGTATGCATGTGTATGTGTGTGTATGCATCATTGTGTGTGTATGTGTCTATGTGTGTAAGTGTGTGTATATGTGTGTGTATGTGTGTGCGCGTCTATGTGTATGTGTGTGTCTATGAGTGTGTATGTGTTTATGTTTATGTATGTATCTATGTGTGTGTATGTGTCTATGTGTGTATGTGTATGCATGTATGTATGCATATGTGTGTGTATGCATGTGTATGTGTGTGTATGCATCATTGTGTGTGTATGTGTCTATGTGTGTTTATGTGTGTGTGTGTCTATGTGTATGTATGTGTGTCTATGAGTGTGTATGTGTTTATGTGTATGTATGTATCTATGTGTGTATGTGTCTATGTGTGTATGTGTATGCATGTATGTATGCATATGTGTGTGTATGCATATGTATGTGTGTGTATGCATCATTATGTGTGTATGTGTCTATGTGTGTATGTTTGTGTGTGTGTGTATATGTGTGTGTATATGTGTGTGTATATGTGTGTGTATATGTGTGTGTGTATGTGTATGTGTCTATGTGTCGCTATGCATCTATGAGTGTGTATGTGTTTATGTGTGTGTATGTGTCTATGTGTGTGTATGTGAATATGTGTGTACGTGTATGCATGTATGTATGCATATGTGTGTATGTGTCTGTATGCATTATGTATGCATATGTGTGTGTATGCATTATGTATGTGTATGTAAGCATGTGCATTATGTATGTATGTAAGTATGTATGTATGCATATGCATATGCATTATGTATGCATATGTGTGTATGTGTGTGTATGCATATGTGTGTGTATGCATTATGTATGTGTATGTAAGCATGTGCATTATGTATGCATGTAAGTATGTATGTATGCATATGCATATGCATTATGTATGCATATGTATGCATGTATGTGTATGTCTCTCTATGTGTGTGTATGCATATATGTGTGTGTATGTGTGTGTATATGTGTGTGTATGTGTGTATGCATGTGTAGTATGCATCATTATGTGTGTATGTGTGTGTATGTGTGTGTGTGTCTATGTGTATATGTGTGTATCTATGAGTATGTATGTGTCTATGTGTGTGTATGTGTCTATGTGTGTATGTGTCTATGTGTGTGTATGTATCTATGCATGTGCATTATGTATGCATATGTGTGTATGTGTGAGTATGCATTATGTATGCATATGTGTGTGTATGCATTACATATGTGTATGTAAGCATGTGCATTATGTATGCATGTAAGTATGTATGTATGCATATGCATATGCATATGCATTATGTATGCATATGCATATGCATATGCATTATGTATGCATATGTATGCATATATGTGTATGTGTGTGTATGTCTCTCTATGTGTGTGTATGCATATATGTGTGTGTATGTGTCTGTATGTGTGTATGCATGTGTAGTATGCATCATTATGTGTGTATGTGTGTGTATATGTGTGTGTATGTGTGTGTATATGTGTGTGTATGTGTGTGTGTGTGTCTATGTGTATATGTGTGTATCTATGAGTATGTATGTGTCTATGTGTGTATGTGTCTATGAGTGTGTATGTGTTTATGTGTGTGTATGTGTCTATGTGTGTGTATGTGTCTATGTGTGTGTATGTGTCTATGTGTGTATGTGTATGCATGAATGTATGCATAGGTGTGTGTATGCATTATGTATGCATATGTGTGTGTATGCATTATGTATGTGTATGTATGCATGTAAGTATGTATGTATGCATATGCATATGCATTATGTATGCACATGTATGCATGTATGTGTATGTGTGTGTATGTCTCTATGTGTGTGTGTATGCATATATGTGTGTGTATGTGTGTATGTGTGTGTGTCTATGTGTGTCTATGTGTGTATGCATGTGTATGTGTGTGAATGCATCATAATGTGTGTATGTGTCTATGTGTGTATGTGTGTGTGTATATGTGTGTGTATGTGTGTGCGCGTCTGTGTATGTGTGTGTGTCTATGAGTGTGTATGTGTTTATGTGTGTGTATGTGTCTATGTGTGTGTATGTGTCTATGTGTGTATGTGTATGCATGTATGTATGCATATGTGTGTGTATGTGTGTGTATGCATTATGTATGCATATATGTGTGTATGTGTGTGTATGTGTTTATGTGTGTGTATGTGTCTATGTGTGTGTATGTGTATGCATATGTGTATGTGTATGTGTATGCATGTATGTATGCATATGTGTGTGTGTGTGTATGTGTTTATGTGTGTATGTGTCTATGTGTGTGTATGTGTCTATGTGTGTATGTTATGCATGTATGTATGCATACGTGTGTGTATGTGCGTGTATGAATTATGTATATATGCATTATGTATGCATATGTATGTGTATGTGTGTGTATGTGTTTATGTGTGTGTATGTGTCTATGTGTGTGTATGTGTATGCATATGTGTGTGTATGTGTATGCATGTACGTATGCATATGTGTGTATGTGTGTGTATGTGTTTATGTGTGTGTATGTGTGTGTATGTGTCTATGTGTGCATATGTGTGTGTATGCATGTAAGTATGTATGTATGTACTCATATGCATATGTGTGTGTATGCATGTAAGTATGTATGGATGTACGCATATACATATGCATTATGTATGCATGTATGTTTATGTGTGTGCATGTCTCTCTATGTGTGTTTGTATGCATATATGTGTGTGTATGTGTGTATATGTGTGTGTATGTGTGTGTGTGTATGTGTGTGTGTATGTGTGTATGTGTGTGTATATGTATGTGTATATGTGTGTGCATGTGTATGCATTATGTGTGCATGTGTGTATGCAACATTATTTGTGTATGTGTATGTGTGTGTGTGTCTATGTGCATGTGTGTGTGTGTGTGTCTATGTGTGTATATGTGTGTGTGTATGCATATGTATGTGTGTGTAACTGTGTGTGTGTGTGCGCATACCTTGCAAGTAGATGTCTCTCTCTCTTTCTCTCTCTCTCTCTCTCTTGTGTGCGCGCTCTCTCTCTCTCTCTCGTGCGCGTGCTCTCTCTCTCTCTCTGTCTCTTCTTGGTCTCTCGCATCCAAATCCCGGCACAAATGTGCAGGGAGAAATCAAATGTTTTTTTTACATTCCAGAGCGTCGCATATGCGACGCTCTTCAGTTTGCCAATGTCGCAAATACCGTCGCTCACTAGTGACGGTATTTGCGACGCTATTAATTTAGCGTCACATAAGCGACGCTATCGTCGCTTATGCGACGGTTGTTGCTTAAAAAAAATAAATCAAAAAATTGACCGTCGCTTATGCGACGCCAGCGTCGCATAAGCGACGGTACACGCTTTTTTTTCAATTCGGGGGGCGTCGCTACGCCCCCCTTTTTCTTGTAGTGTGGGTTTCATTGCTCCATACAATAAACACATAGCATGTTAAGGTCTGGTAGGATGCTAATACCATTTACCTATAGGTATTAGCTTAATCGTTAAGGCTTAAGTGAAACCCATATCAAAGCTATTAGAATTAGGATCACTTTATGTGATCAGGGGTGAAGAAGGGACTAAAGCCCTATAGAGGTTCTCTTCTACAACAACATATTTGACTGAAATTAAATTTTTGGTGGTGTGGTCCTATGCAGACAACTTCTTTTGGAAATTATCTTTACTTCATGACTTTCATCGATGATTTTTGCAAGCATGCATGGTGTTGAGCCCATAAAAGTCATGTTGGTCAAAGTCAATTGCAATCAAAGTCAAAAGGTCAAAGTCAATTGGTCAAAGTCAACAAGGTCAAGGTCAAAGTCAACAGGTGCAAAGTCAAAGTGCTAAAGTGCAGGTGTCAAAGTGCACAGGTAGTGCACAATTAATGGTCCACAAAGGGTAAATTGGAGAAAGCGGGTTGCAGGTTGCAGAGGTATTTTCTCTAATTTCCCTAAGGTTCAAAGTGTGTTTTAAAGTGTTTTGAAAGGTTCAGGTGAACCCCCTCTTATGTGCAAAAGTGAAGACTTAAAAGGAAAATGTGAAGGTATATGAAGCGGCAGCGTTGTCGTAGAGATTCTCATCTCTACTCTCGCTTCTTCTTGCTTCAAATTAAAACATTCTTTGGAACAAAAGCTCAAGATGAAAAGCTCTTGTGGAATTGTATCTGTGTGATGCACAGAGGCTCAAGCATTGAAAGTCACACAAAAAAAAAATTGGACTTTGAATCACATCGAAGTGGGTTGACTATAGATTTATTATCAATGCTCAAAGAATCTCACAGTTCATCCAAAGAGAAAAAGATTAAATGATCGAAGTTTAGTGAAGCCGTTTTTCCATCACTAAATTGAGAATATTATAATTGAGTATATTATATTTGCGATTTGTTTTGGCATAAAGGGAGAGGTCAGTCGCTGCAAAAGGATTGGAAGCGCTCAGTTCATGGTAAAAAGGATGAAAAGTTGAATCCTATTTAGTGAAAAAGAGAGGCAGAGGAAGAAAGACCAATAAAAAGAATAGATGGCGCTTAAAGTTAAAAAAAAGTGGGAAAAGCTACGTGCGTGGAAATTTTGAGAAAGCATATGTGATAAGGGGGCTCGCTGAATGTTTTGGGGAGGTCAATTCATGTTTTATTGCAGGCAGCTACGAATAAATCTTCAGAATTGATAGGCAATTCACGATCCGCAGTTTTTACGGTGATGATCAACTTCTGCTTGAAGGCCACAACGCTTATGCTCTGTCAAGGTGGTAGATAGAGGAGCTACTCAAACGACAGCCCGCGGAGGCCAACTTTCATCAATTTCAGGCAATCACAGGCGGCAATCACAGGCCAATTCCACATGGAGGTCAATTTTCTGTGAGATCTGACGCTGCGACATCAACCAAAGCTAATCACGGATGACTGAGACAAAAACGCGTGAAGAATTTGGACATCAAATTGATGGGACGTTGGCAGAAAGAGAAGACGGAGGTATGAAGGTCAATTTATGTAATCTTATGGCAATACAAAGGAGAGAATCATCGGACATCATAGATTATTGTTTCTCTTTAAGTGTTCTATGCATCTACGATCTAAGCTCGGACACTTCATTAACGTTGTGATGCTCGTTGCTAATATGATAATACATATCTGTTGTCGAAGTACTCATGTGACCAAAACACCGATCACTATCTAAACTATGTTCTCATGCCTTTTGATCCGATCTCTCACACTACTTTCGATACTATTCGACACCAATCTTTATGTTTAACTGATATCCTACACTCACTGACATACACTTCCGACAACAATCATCCATAGATTTATATCTATTCATGATTCCACATCCAACTCGAACAATAGATTTGCGCTACACTTTCAAGTACATTGTTGCTAATTCTGATACTCTTGTGAAGGCTCTGAGTAGTGTTGCTAGCCATCTACTGAAGACGCACCAATACTGAAGTTTTGAAGAATATTTGCTGTTAATATATTTTAGATTCTCCTGCCTAGAATAATGCTTCACCTGCTCTCGGAGTGCTTCTAGCATCCAACGTTTCCAACGTTTATCTAAACAGTCAATGATTGAGTGATTGATTGATTGCATAACCTCTGGTTACCTATATTCATGTTTATGTGCTTATTATTGAGATGACTATTGTAACGCGGACGGATACTTAATTGTGACTATTGTAAGGCGGACCAATTGATAATAGAGCTTGACTGTTTGTAATGTATTACATTAAATATTACGTAATCACTGAATTGAAATGAATCTGAATGATCTGAGCGATTTGCGATGAAGGGTTTGAAAATGGAAATTGTTTTGTTAAGCTTATAACTTCTGGATGACATATTTATTTCAGTAAGTTCAAAAGTACTATTATTGTCTGGATCAGACTTCACCATAAATCTCTTGAAAACTTGTTTGAAAGTTGTTGCCTACTCACTCATAGACTTCACTCATAGTCATCGTGTTAGCATTCATCATCTACGTTTCTTTTTTCTTTTGTTCGAGAGAACTCTCAAGTCGAGCATGATCAAGGACATATGATTAGAACTTGTGTTTAATCTGTAGCTATTGGCCTAACTTTAACGGCGATTTGTTGACTGTTGATTTTTCATATACATATTTCGATCAAATCATATAAAATTCTTACATTAATTGCGTGAATTGATTATTAAGAGAACTATTTATTCTGATTGCTTTATGAAATAGATTGATATGCAAGAACGTGATACTCCATGATGAACTACTTGTGATTAATATTGATTCTATAATTATCTCTTGAGTAGTTTAGGATTGATTGAAATCTTAGATGCGGATGACTAGCTCTTATTCAAGCAAGTCATGAAAAGCACTTCGTTATGTTTAGTGAAAAGTATGTGTCTATTCAAGTCTTGAGATGCTACGCGAGAAAGAAAATGAATCCTTTATTTTATACGAAAATCTTATGATATATCTTCCTACATTTGTTTTTCTAATTAGAAACTTCAATCTATGATTTGATTAATTTCCATTGAGCTTCTTTGGATTCGTTAAGAAACCCAAGGCTTCGATTTGATCTGAAAAAGAGCAAATATAATGAAGTATGAAAAGTCTTAAATTGGACGACTAATCATTCACCTGAGTTGATTAGATACATCTTCTTTGAGTCTTCATATCACCTGAGCTTGCTACATACACCCTGCGTGTGCTGAGGGATTTAGTGGCTGACTGATCCACCAGCCTTATGTCCGCAACTTCCCGACATCTTGGTGAACCCGACGTGAAGGAGCGGCATAGCAGCTCAGGGAAATCTGATATGCTTTCATCATGGACCCTTACCTAATAGAAAAAAGAGTATGGAAATTGATTGATGACCTCAAAATAGAGAAGAAAGAGTTTTGTGGTAAAGATGTTACTAGGTATATCATGGAATACAAACATTTAGCGTATCAATATGGCATACCTAGGGATAGTTGGGTTTCCACCTTTAGGCGTATATCAAATGGAGATACCCGAGATAAAATAAGCCTTAGGTTGGGCTCGTCCACTATACCTTGGGATATTTTTAAGACCCAATTGCGACAAGAATTTTGTTTCGAGGATTCAACAAAACGAAATCATGAAACGTTTCAAGCTTGGGTAAATACATCTAGACCAAAAGAGAACTTAATTGAGAGTTTTCAAGAGTTTGAAGAACAGTTTAGCGACTTACCTGAGCAAGAACAAGTTTATCTTGAGCCTTATAAAGTTATAGATTTTTTAACTATCCTTGATTACTCAATTCGAAAAGACCTAGAGCCTCTTTTAGAAGAACATAATACCTCAAATGGCCTGACCAATGATTGGACATATGTGCAAAAGCAAGTTCATCGACTTGCTCTTAGATATGAACGCCAAAACCTCAAATATTTTCCTCTTTCTAAAAGCAACAATTCAGATTGTCCTTATCAAAAGATAAATGAAGAAAACAAATTTGAACTTACAAACAATGAATTAAATGATGCTACACCAATGATGAATGATGAAAACCAAATTACAATTACAGAACACAAAACATTAAACAAACAAGAGTGTGAACATGAGAAACCTTTGTTTGATTCTTCTAAAAGTCTTCCCAAATTATTTATTGAAGAAGTGAGTGATGTAAGTGGTAAAGAAATCCCACTCATCACAATAGCTTCTCCTAAAATTATTACTCACATTGATTCTCCATATAAGGAAGAACAATATGAGAAAATTATAAACAATGATATTTATACATTTGAAAAATATGAATTGAAGGGTTTCAATATAAATGAACACTTGTTTTGTATTAATGATGTTCATATTGATTTTTCTAATCAAATTTTTGAGTGCTTTGATACAGGTCAAGCAAGAATGGAGGATTTAATATTTCAGTGGAATATCAGGAAAGCTACAAAGTTTGATTTAATATTTCTTTGGTTTTTACAGATGGACTATCGAGAAATATTATCTTGGATTGCTACCTTTTGTATAAGTTTGCTAATAATTATGTTTCTCACAAGATTTTTGAGTTGATTTATTTTACAGGATTAGCATGAAGATTGGGAGCTGATTGATGAACTAAGATTTTCTTCAAAAATAGACTATGAGTAATTTTTAGTTCCATTTTTGCACCATTTTTCTTTAAGCTTGCATTTAAAGTATGCATCATATTATGTAAAAACACATATTGAGTTTTGCTCTTAGGTGCACGACCAGTTGCACAACAAACAGAATTGTAATCGCATGATGTTATCAAATGAGTTTATATGGTGAGTGGAACGCCTCTACATCGACAACCAATTACCCTATCTATGCACCATTTATTTTTTTTAATGCATCAAAAGTATGCATAGTAGGGTCACACTACATGACCATGCATTTAGGCACAGACTGAGTATTACCCTTGCACATAAGAGTGATTGTAAGGATTTATGTAATTCCACATTGCTATGTATGTGAGTGAGTGCACAAGCCTCACCATCAGAAGCCATTCTCTTTATTGATTGCACCATTAATTTTATACATGCATTTTCAAAGTGTGCATATAAATAGGGCTAATTACGGAGCCGTGCATAAGGCACTTTGACTTTAAAACCCATGCACATATTCTGCTATGGAATTGATTTTATTATTAAGCAAAAAGCAGGTTCTCAGGTTGGCGCATCCGGAGGATGCACAGGTTTGGTGGGGGTGAGTGTCGTAGAGATTCTCATCTCTACTCTCGCTTCTTCTTGCTTCAAATTAAAACATTCTTTGGAACAAAAGCTCAAGATGAAAAGCTCTTGTGGAATTGTATCTGTGTGATGCACAGAGGCTCAAGCATTGAAAGTCACACAAAAAAAAAAATTGGACTTTGAATCACATCGAAGTGGGTTGACTATAGATTTATTATCAATGCTCAAAGAATCTCGCAGTTCATCCAAAGAGAAAAAGATTAAATGATCGAAGTTTAGTGAAGCCGTTTTTCCATCACTAAATTGAGAATATTATAATTGAGTATATTATATTTGCGATTTGTTTTGGCATAAAGGGAGAGGTCAGTCGCTGCAAAAGGATTGGAAGCGCTCAGTTCATGGTAAAAAGGATGAAAAGTTGAATAATATTTAGTGAAAAAGAGAGGCAGAGGAAGAAAGACCAATAAAAAGAATAGATGGCGCTTAAAGTTAAAAAAAAGTGGGAAAAGCTACGTGCGTGGAAATTCTGAGAAAGCATATGTGATAAGGGGGCTCGCTGAATGTTTTGGGGAGGTCAATTCATGTTTTATTGCAGGCAGCTACGAACAAATCTTCAGAATTGATAGGCAATTCACGATCCGCAGTTTTTACGGTGATGATCAACTTCTGCTTGAAGGCCACAACACTTATGCTCTGACAAGGTGGTAGATAGAGGAGCTACTCAAACGACAGCCCGCGGAGGCCAACTTTCATCGATTTCAGGCAATCACAGGCCAATTCCACATGGAGGTCAATTTTCTGTGAGATCTGACGCTGCGACATCAACCAAAGCTAATCACGGATGACTGAGACAAAAACGCGTGAAGAATTTGGACATCAAATTGATGGGACGTTGGCAGAAAGAGAAGCCGGAGGTATGAAGGTCAATTTATGTAAATCTTATGGCAATACAAAGGAGAGAATCATCGGACATCATAGATTATTGTTTCTCTTTAAGTGTTCTATGCATCTACGATCTAAGCTCGGACACTTCATTAACGTTGTGACGCTCGTTGCTAATATGATAATACATATCTGTTGTCGAAGTACTCATGTGACCAAAACACCGATCACTATCTAAACTATGTTCTCATGCCTTTTGATCCGATCTCTCACACTACTTTCGATACTATTCGACACCAATCTTTATGTTTAACTGATATCCTACACTCACTGACATACACTTCCGACAACAATCATCCATAGATTTATATCTATTCACGATTCCACATCCAACTCGAACAATAGATTTGCGCTACACTTTCAAGTACACTGTTGCTAATTCTGATACTCTTGTGAAGGCTCTGAGTAGTGTTGCTAGCCATCTACTGAAGACGCACCAATACTGAAGTTTTGAAGAATATTTGCTGTTAATATATTTTAGATTCTCCTGCCTAGAATAATGCTTCACCCGCTCTCGGAGTGCTTCTAGCATCCAACGTTTCCAACGTTTATCTAAACAGTCAATGATTGAGTGATTGATTGATTGCATAACCTCTGGTTACCTATATTCATGTTTATGTGCTTATTATTGAGATGACTATTGTAACGCGGACGGATACTTAATTGTGACTATTGTAAGGCGGACCAATTGATAATAGAGCTTGACTGTTTGTAATGTATTACATTAAATATTACGTAATCACTGAATTGAAATGAATTTGAATGATCTGAGCAATTTGCGATGAAGGGTTTGAAAATGGAAATTGTTTTGATAAGCTTATAACTTCTGGATGACATATTTATTTCAGTAAGTTCAAAAGTACTATTATTGTCTGGATCAGACTTCACCATAAATCTCTTGAAAACTTGTTTGAAAGTTGTTGCCTACTCACTCATAGACTTCACTCATAGTCATCGTGTTAGCATTCATCATCTACGTTTCTTTTTTCTTTTCAAGGTCAAGGTCAAAGTCAACAGGTGCAAAGTCAAAGTGCTAAAGTGCACGTGTCAAAGTGCATAGGTAGTGCACAATTAATGGTCCACAAAGGGTAAATTGGAGAAAGCAGGTTGCAGGTTGCAAAGGTATTTTCTCTAATTTCCCTAAGGTTCAAAGTGTGTTTTAAAGTGTTTTGAAAGGTTCAGGTGAACCCCCTCTTATGTGCAAAAGTGAAGACTTAAAAGGAAAATGTGAAGGTATATGAAGCGGCAGAGTACGCACAGGTGAAAGTATGGCCCCCCATTAAATTTTTGGTTTTAGTCTAAGTCACTACAGGACAAAACAATGAGTCGTTGGCTGCCACTTGTGAATACAATTTTGGGACATCAAAGTGAGCACCAAGATACCATTGCAGTTAGGAGCGTACGTGATCGACACACTCAAATCAAGGCAAGGACCATTCTTGGACGAATCTTAGAGTAAGCAAGAGAAGCATAGTCTAAGGGAAGCAAGAGAGAGAAGTGCAAGAGTCACTAGTGTGCGACGCAGAGAAGTGGAGTTGCAGGAGTGCATAGAGAGTGACTAAGGCATTGTGCAGAGAGTGCTAAGCTAGTCCCCCAAGGATCTCAAGGTCTCTTTGCAGTGTGCGCGTGCCGACAGAAGGTATTCATTCCTCCCCCTTAGTGGAAGCTTGGTGCAAGGTGTGCACAAGGATAAGCTTGAAGTAGGTGGAGGTCTGGTGCAGAGGAGGCCGGCGGCAAGAAGACTTTGGGATATTGGGTATTTTGTAATTGAGCACTCTGTGTGATTGTGCACAGAAGTATTGGCTTGTATTTTGCTTCAAACATTGTAATTGTCTTACTGTAATCAATCGGCAGAAGCTTCCAAGGTGTATTTCCTCTTCTGGTCTTTTCATTTTCTCCTACAAACCCTCAAACTCCTTATTGTCTGAGAATCCCCCAACACATGGGTATATCCATTGAAGGCAAAGTCCGAAGTGTTCATGTGCTTCAAAAAGTTTTTGGTTTTGGCTGAAAATCTATCAGCATGTAAAATGGTCACCCTCCATTCTGATCGAGGGGGAGAATATATGTCTTCTGATTTTAATGCATTTTTGGCTGAACGTGGGATAAAACACCAGTGTACAGTGCCGTATACACCTCAACAGAATGGAGTTGTTGAAAGAAAGAAGAGGTCACTCATGGAGATGGCAAGGTGTATGGTCAAGAATTAGGCTTTACCACATAGTTTCTAGCTTGAGGCTGTCATGTGTGCAGCATATGTACTTAACAGTGTCCCACTAAAGTGCTGCAATCTATCACTCCATATGAGGCTTGGCATGATTGCAAGCCATCTGTTTCACATCTGCATGTTTTTGGTTGTTTGGCATGTGCATTAGTGCCTGAAAAACATCGTAGAAAATTGGATGATAAAGGAGTAAAATGTATTTTTGTTGGGTATAGTTCTAAAAGTAAAGGATATCATCTATATCATTCATAGACTAAACACATTCTGGTAGATGTTGTTTTTGTGCAAGATGCTATTCAACCATTGCTTTCATGTACTAAGGAGACATCTGTTAGCTCCAAAGACATGTATGATACTTTGCTGCCTCTTTTTACAGGTGGACAGTCTAGTGCTGGTCCTAATCAGACAATTTCACAACCTTTGCAGGTTTCATGTGATGATGCAGATCATTCCACTTCTAATGCAGAGTTACATGATGCACTTGTTGATGAGAGAGCTGATATTCAGCATGCAAAAAACTATGCCAAAATGGCTGGTGCAGACTTTGCGTGATAGCAAATTAGATGCACCTTTGTCATATCGTACTCGTTCAGGCTCTCATAGCATCAGATTGCTATGCTATGGCTGCATCTAGTCTCTATGATGAGAATGAGCCTATTTCATTTGATGAAGCACAAAATTCAGAAAATTGGATGGCTGCTATGCAATCAAAATATGAAGCTATAATGAAGAATGGTACTTGGTCTTTATGTGACTTGCCTCCTGGCAAGAAGGCCATTGGGACTAAGTGGGTATAGAAGCTAAAGCGCAAGTGCGACGGTACAGTTGACAGGTATAAGGTTAAGTTTGTTGCAAAGGGTTATGCACAAGAAAGAGGAATTGATTTTTATGAGATCTTTGCACCTACTTGCCGAATGACTACTGCTCGTCGCATCTGTGCACTTGCAGCCCATGATGGTTGGAATGTACATCAGCTGGACATTTAAAAAGCATTTCTGAATGGTGACTTGCATGAAGAAGTGTATGTTTTTCAGCCCCATGGCTTTGTGTAGAAAGGGCATGAAAACCAAATGTGCAGGTTAAAGAAGGCATTATATGGTTTAAAGCAAGCACCACGTGCTTGGTATGAGAAGATACATGCCTATCTGATTGCACATGGTTTTGAGAACAATCCAATTGAAAGCACCTTATATGTTAAGCATGCTAATGATGTGCTTCTTATCATTGTTGTCTATGTTGATGACATGCTGCTCACTGGTCCTATTGAGAAGCATATTGCTGATTTTAAGGTTGATCTGCATGCCTCATTTGAGATGTCTAATTTGGGGCATTTGCATCATTATTTGGGCATTCAGTTTATGCACGTTGATGGTGGAATGGCTTTGTGTCAAACGAAATATATTGACACATTATTGCAGCGTTTTGGCCTTGAAGATTGTAAACCTATTGCCACTCCTATGGAAACAGGTTTACGACTGAGTCTTCATGATGCTGGAGATGCATTTGATGTTGTTCTCTATCAACAGGTTGTTGGATGCTTGATTTACTTATGCATTACTTGGCTAGATGTTCAGTTTGCTGTCTCATAGATGAGCAGGTTTATGCATTGCTCAGGAGTGAAGCATTGGCAAGCGGTTAAGTGCATCTTTCGCTACTTGAGTGGTACTCGATTACTTGGGTTGTTTTATCCCAAGGGGGGATCACTACCGCCAGATTTGCATGCTTTTTCTGACTCTGATTGGGCTGGTTGCTATGACACTTGTGTGTCCACTAGTGGCTTTTGCTTCATGCTAAGAAGCAGCCTACTGTGGCCACTTCTAGTTGTGAGGCTAAGTATAGGGCAACTTTCACAATGACTATTGAGTGTGTGTGGCTCAGATGCCTTATGGCTGATTTGGGTGTTTGTCTGTCTTTTGCCACCACCATCTTCACTAACAGTCAGAGTGCATTTTGGTAGTTATGAGGAACCCTCTATTCCATGCTCACACTACACACATTGAGGTGCATTATCATTATGTCATGGAGAGGTTCTCTACTGGGGAGATCAGCTTGGCATATGTGCCCATGCAGGAAAACATTGCAGAACCTTTCACGAATGCTCTGCTTAGGGAGAAGTTTGAAGCTTTTCGCAAAGCTTTGGGCTTACTTCCTTTTGTGGAGTGATTTCCACATAGCTTGGCACTTCCTTATACATGAGTTCCAGCTACTTGTTCACTGCATCACTCCCAAGGGGGATTTGTTGATATATTTAGGTAGTGATGTGTTTGAACACTCTAGGACCGTCGGGGCACTTTTTTCCCTCTTTAGGAGGTTTTCCCCCCTGGCTTGTATATACACCTATTGCCCTAATGGGCTACTTATCTTTGTACATTCTCTAGTAATACATTCAGTACTGTGTGTTGTGCTCCGAGATTCTTCTTCTTCCTTGTGCTGTTTGCGTGCTTCCGTAGACATCTAACTCCAACAATCCCCCCCTGACATTTTAGAGGGTGAGCGGTGGTAACCCCAAATACATTGTAGATAATTAAATTACATATTGGTAACATCCATCTTCCACAAAAGAATCTATCAGCCAATAATAACACACTATTGATCCACATTGACCTCAAGATGCCCACCACAACCAACAAACCTTCCATCTGTATGGCATACATCACAATTGGAGCAGTAGCAAGCATGCAAAATGGCCAACCTATCAACACACTACAAGCTACTGCAATGGTAACAAGGTATGTTCTTCCAAACATTAAGGGAACAATAGAAATAGTCATAGTATCCATAGAGAATGTGCTGGGGAGGAAACTTGTGCTGGAATGGCAACACACACTTCAAAAACATAGCAGCATAAGAGTATAAGCAACAAGCCTTTTTCCATAGCACCTACCAATAGTTGCAACAAGAGCCACCGCTGATGTTGTTGATATGATGCAAGAGAAATTCAAGTGGTGAAAAATACATGAACCTTTCTCGGACCTTCACCACACCATCATGCTCACAAAACCATTCAGAATCTTTGCAGAAAGGTTGTGCCCTGCAATCATTTCAACCCACATATGTACAACAAAACTCAATCACTCTTAGAGCTAACATACTCCCCTTTCCTTGCTTGCGAGTCGTCCTCGACAAGCCTCTCCACTACCTGTGCAACCTTGCATTTCACTTGTTACTCATTCAAATGGTTAGCTCACTTTCATGGAGATACATAAAACACCAAAATGCAATTACCCAAATCATTCAACCATGATAAATCACACATGCATATTTCAAAATCTCTATTCACACATAATCATCATGCATGAGAATTTCCTTCACACACTCAATTCACCCCACCAACCATATCATCACCTATATCCATGCATGCACATACTCACATCCATCGCACCATGGCTCAGCTGCTCCCATATCTTCACATACGTGCTCATACACAACTCTTTTCACATTTCATTCTCTCCTAAAATAAAAGCTCAACAAAAATCATGTCATTCATATGCTTCCCTCAATCCATGATATAAATGCAATAAACCAAACAAATGACTCAAAAAGGATAAAAAATGATGTCATCAAGAGCCAACCCTTGAAGGCCGTTCTGCAAACCTGTAGTCAACTAAAATTACCAGTTATCAATCAACAAAAATCCCTTACTTGCCTTAACCACCTTGGCGAAGTTCTCCTTCCTCCTCGCACCCTTCTCATTTGTAGACTCATAAAAAAGGTTAATGCAAAAAAGTATGAACAAAAGAGAAACAACAAAACATGTGGTCTACTTGTGCATCTACCTCCGATAACTCCCTCTATACCCGCCATATATATACAAGCAAAATGAGGTCTTCCAAAGCACAGCCTCACCCCACATCCCAAAAAACTGATCACCCACAATGAAATGAGACACAAGTGAAGAAGGTTCAAGGAGCATGTACACCATAATTTGCCTTTGGAACTAACCTATCGATAACATAGGAAGATCCAAATTCAATAAGTTCCTTAGAAACTAACCAGCCATGCACATATAATAACTATATCTTCATAAGTGTTGGCCATGAGCGGATCGATCTTCGAGCAGCCAACCTCTCATCCCTATAGATACACACATGCAAAAAACACACCCATCCAGGTGATCACTACCCTCCTCTCTGTCTCTCCCCCTCAAGAGTGGGAACTTTTCTTCTCTTTTTTCTTTTGTTTATTTTAATTCATGAGTTGGCATATGTTGCAACTGGATGCGACTCATGGCCCTGACCACCTAGCTAGGTTGGTTCCACCTGTTTACCAACACAACATAGTGCACACCGATGTATACATGATGTACACACACATATATATGTGCTAGCCCATAGCAATCTGGGTGCAGCTCATGGTCTCGACCGCTTGGCCAAGATGGTTCCACTCACCTATCAACCCACTATGGCAGAAAGCACAAAATAGATATGAACGCATCACAAATCATGCCTATGATGAAGCTAGCATCAGTTCACAGTCTTGACCACCCCACCAAGATGAATCCACTTGCCTACTTACCCGTCATAGCACACTGGTGCACATATATACACGCTTTTGTTTTTGTTTTTGTTGTTTTTGTTTTTTTCTTTTTTTTTTCATTTCTTTTAATTTCCCATATCTCGAGAGTTAGGGAGAGGTAGAAAGGAGCATTTGCCCCAACTTTCTCGCACATCATGCATACAAAAAATAGAAAAGGAATATGTTCGTGGATGCTGATAGATGTTCTCTTCTTTGCCGTTACTTCTTAGGGCATAATGATTATATAGCATAACCGACTAATCGCAAACACGTTTATCAAATTGGATTTCCCTATCTCATCTTTGAGTCCCCTTGTCATATTATGGATGCACCACTCTTGAGTGATGTGGAAAAGATGCCACATAGCATCACTAAGGGCATTATGCCCATTTGGTAGAAGGGGGAGAAGGGAATCTCTCCCCTAGGAGAGATTATTATGATGATATGACTCGAGGTGACTCTCTCAGTAGATCATATGAAGATGCTCAGTGGTAGGGTGGAAAAACGAATATATCTCTTTGTGTTGTTCGATCTCTTGCGTGTGAAGCTGAAGAACAAAAGGAATGGCGTCCGACATTTAAGATTTGGTATTAGAGCGTTCCGATCTTGGAACATATGAGGAACAGTAGCCAACGAGACTCGTTGATGTAGGCGAGGGGGGTCGAACCCTGGTCTCCTATATGCAAGGCTCATGGGGATCCAAGGCGCCTATTCAAGTTGTTGTGCTTCTTTGGCATGCAGAACTCTATAATGGAGTGTGAATGGCCTGAGAGGAGCCTCAATCGAACCGCTTGAGAGGATCTTGAGTCCATGGATGCTTTCCGTTGGAAGTCAATATGTTGTAGCAAAAGAAGTCATCAAAAGTTACATAAACTTGATATTGAGTCCATGTACAAAGAGCATTCTTGCCGTGAACTCTCCGATATCATGGTTCCAAGTGGAAGAGGATGGAGTTTATCTAATCACAGGTATGAGCATTTTGTTATTTTTTTTAGGAATTAAGAGACAAGGGCGACTCTCTAGGAAGGCAAAAGGAGGGAAATCATGCATATGGAGAGAATGAGGTATATACTCTCATCTTGAATCAAGGATTCCCTCAAACTTCAAGAAAGAGTAAGTTTTAGGTATCTCTAAAGTAGCCATGTTCTTGATTTTTACATAAATCGTAGGAGCTATTTTGATAAATAGCCATTTTGGGAAAGGGAAATGAAGTGGGATTTTTCTTAATTTGATAGGAAAAACCATGCATATATGTAGCCTAGTGTATTGGCTTCCATATAAGATTAAGAAAACTAAAATATACCTCAGTTTGATGGGAGTTTGAAGCTCCACAAAACCCCCTTCCATCACAGTTTGAGAAAAAATTTCAGCACCCCAATTTGAGAAATTCCCATTTTAGAAGAGGGAAAAAGAGGTGCAATAGCTACGGATGGATGGGAAAAAGTATATATATTGAGAGTATGGTGTATAGAATTCTTAGGAAAATCATTAGATTCATCAAAATTATAAGTTAAGGAGGAATTTTAGTTCCTCAAAGACCCCCTTCCCGCACTTTTTGGAAAAATTCAGATGTTAAATTTTACCAAACTCCACCTTTGGGAGTAAGAAAAGAGACCATTTATGAGGCTTCCCATGGATTAGTGCACATGTACATGAAGTATGGTCTATAAATTACCATCGAGAAGAGAAATTCCAAGAAAAATCCACATTAGGAGTGGATTAGAAGCTTGGTAAAAGCTCCCAGTTAAGTTTTTGCATGAAAGTAAAAATCTTGATTTAGGCCTCTTTTGGGGAGCGAATTAGCATCCACGAAGGGAGGATTTGGAAAGTTGAAAATAGGCCAAAGCATATTCATATGTTTCTCTCTGAGATTATAGAGAGAATTTTAGGATTTGCATGATGGAAGAATGCTTTTGGGCACCCCAAAAATCACATTTTCACACTTTTTCCAGCCCCTCCAAAAGTCCACTAGTTTGACATGTCCCACTTGGAAAGGCCATATCTTGGGCTATAAAACTCCAAATTGGATGTGCTATGGCTCCTTTTGAAGAGCACAAGATCTACTTTCCGTTTATCAGAAAACATTTTGGATAATAAGTATTTTTGTAGGTCTATAGAGCTCTGCAAAGTCTGAACAGTTTTTAGCAACTACTTTTCGGGAGCCATATCTTTCAAACCGGGAAGGCGATTTGACTAATTTCACTTAGAGCTCTTTTCACATGCTATATATTTTAGTTAATGAACATTTGCAGGTCATGTGGTTTTTGCAGGTCTAAATAAGGATTACTAATGTATTTTTTGACTAATTTTGCATTATTTTAGTAATCATTTGACCATGCTTTATGTTTTGGGGAGTGCTCCGATGTTTTCGGACACTTCAAAGTTTATGTTAGGACCTGAGGAGGAAGGTGCAAAGGTCTCAAAGCTTGTTGAGAATGATTGGATGCATGCAATTCCAAAATCAAACTACTCAGGGATGTATGCTTTATGCTTGAGGCATTTTAGTTTATGTTATGCAATGTTTGATATGTACATGCATAAATTGGATTGTATACATCAAATGTTGATCATTGTTTAAATTCTAAAGTGTGGATCGACAGGCAAGAAGTACAATTTTTTATTGTTTGCAAGAAAGAGGATTACAGAAACTATGTGGCTATTCAACACAAAGAATGGTTGCTAGCAATTGATTTTATGTTTTTGTAGGTTATGGAGTCCATATATAAGTTTATGGCATGCATGCCATGGGCCTGTCAAGCCCTATGTTGTTGGGTGGCCTGTGTGCCACTGAGCTTATGGTTTAAATTTTTTTTGGGATTCCATTTCCTGGGAAAATGCTGTCGAAATTTTTCCCACCGCATGGCGTTATATACGCACTTGCCTTTAGGTAAGAATGCTATGGCATGATAACATGCCCTTTCTGAAAACTTCGATTAGGTGTAAGCATGCTTCTAAGCATGTATTTGATGGACTTAGTACCATCATGGTATTATAAATAAGGCAACTTCAGTAGTAATCGGATCCCTACACATAGTCCTTATGGATTTAGACCATAGGATTGCTAAAGGAAGGAGCTACACCTTCACCATTAGGAATGTGCACAAGCAATCCTATAGGTTTTAGGAAGTTGCATATAGGTATGGGAGATACATATATGATACTCTCCAAACAGTGAAGATTTACTTATCTTCACAAGAGTCTCACAGTATGATTCAGAGACTATGGGGTATTATTAGGAATACCCAATAAGTGACTAGTTTCACTCATGCACATCTCTTGACCAAGTAGTGAAGCATTTCTGCTACACTACTAAGGAAACCAAATAGATGGGATCATAGAGATGGGTTTCATGAGACAACATCGACGGGTGCTTATGTGATTCGAGTGATGGTTAGGAAGGCCAGAGATATGGCACTAGCTCTATGATTAAGAGCATAGATCCCTTAGTCAGAAGTAGTTGGGGTACCCAATACATATATGTATACTAGGATCTACAGAGAGGTACCTAGGCTTAGTCTTGGTACCTAGGAACAAGTTGGTTTGGAACAGAAAGGGATATCCATTGTCACATATTGACTAGAACCAAACTAACTAGTTCGAGGACATGGGACTCATTTGAGTCCATCGATATGACTTTAGGGTATGGGATTCATTAGAGTCCACTTGCATATTCCATTATATATGTATGGAATATATATTCGGTTTAGTGTAGGTATGAAACCGTGAATTGGAAGAGTTTTTCACTCGTATGGGACGGTGGAAATGACTTCCCTTTGAGCACTCTTCTTCTATGGCCAGGGAGAAAAGGACTCATCATTCATGGCGTCATGTCTCACTAGATCAGAGGAGAGCTCTTAGTAGACATCTCCTTAGGATTGCGAGTTATCCTTCATAGTTTAGGGAAGATTTATTCTTCCAGTAGAGAATGTGATAGGTGATTTTATCACCATTGGTATCACATACTCATTTTTAGGTTTTTAGGAAGGATATTTCCATGAGTTTCATGGGATCGTATAGATCCATCCACAGAAGACGGATGGCAGAGATAGATTTTACTATGGATACACATGTGTTTATGGTATCGTGTCATATCATTGTTGACCATTTTAGCAGAGGGCTTTGACCCTTGCTAGGAATTTATTTTCTCTACTTTTCATGACATACACCTTCATTAGTTATGGGAGATTTGTTCTCCATCTTTATAGTAATGTCTGTAATGAGGGATTATGTATTAGTTATGGAAGAGAGGACTAAATAAATTCATGACTTTCTCTTTTAAGGAAAGGAGAAAGTGGGAATTCTTAGAGATCAAGCAGAGATCTCACTTTAGCTCAGTGGTCTCACTTTAGCTCCTGCTCTTTGAAAGAGAAAGAAGGAAGGGAAAACATGATTTCCTCATAGGAGAAGAATAGAGTATGTTTTCCTTTACAGAGAAGAGGTGTTTAGGAAACATCTCTTAGTTTATATTTCAAAAGGAATTCATTTATTCTACTTTTCAGTATAATTTTCCTTCACATGGGAATCTCCTTCCCCACTATTTTGGAAGGAAAACTATGGAGAACGTATGTGCATGTTCTCAATTATAGATGAGTAGAGTAATTGGATTCAACAAAATCTCTTTCAAACGGAAAGGGAAAGTGGAATAGGTTCCACTGCTAGAGCTCTTTTCCTTAGAAGAGATTGAAGAGAGAGAGAGAGAGAGAGAGAGTTTCACTTTCTCACTTTTAGGTTGTCTAGATAGAAGTGGCACTCTTCTATCAAAGACAAGAGGGAGATCAGATAATCATGATGATTAGATTGAGTCTCACCTATAGACTTTAGAAAGAACCAGTTATGTTACTCCAGTGATGGTCTTTGACTAGATGAGATGATCTAGTTATTTACATTAGTTAGACTGGGAGTAGAGTTGTGACTCTTCTCTTTAGGATTAATATGAGATAGAGATATATCTAACCTATTAGGGTACCAAACTCTTAGTTGGTGTTACATCATGAGTATGATGAGTAAACATCAAATTGGAGGATGGGTACTTAAGGATTATCTGAATCTCAAAAGGAATGCTTTCTACATTCATATGGCAAACTACAGGGAAGAGAAATTTTAGAGTTTGCACTAGTGCCAATAGATGCTCTTCCAATAGAACTTAGTCCAATGGTAAAGGATGACAAACCACAGACTTCTTGGT
Organism: Ceratopteris richardii; assembly: GCA_020310875.1. NCBI lineage: Eukaryota > Viridiplantae > Streptophyta > Polypodiopsida > Polypodiales > Pteridaceae > Ceratopteris > Ceratopteris richardii. The sequence continues at coordinate 154,072,743 of CM035406.1, forward strand.
TGGTGAAATGTAGAGATTGCATGTTACTACCAAGAAACACTGATTTATGAGTTAGATGATGGATTTGCATAGTTCACAAGGTAGTTTAGACTAAACTACTACTTGTGATCACTCAAGGTTAGCAAGACCTAGAGTGGATTGAGGGCAATATATCCTATACTCCTAGATGGGTTTGAGGTCACTTTTTATGGGACTTTGCTCTATACTTTAGAGGATTCTATGGTTTACTATCTCCATTATTATATGGTCAAGTCTATAAGCTTGACACTTCGCACTGTTAAAAATAAAGAAGTAAGCTCGTATATATTTTTGCAAAAAGGATTTTCTTCAAGTAGAAGGAAAATACAAAAATGAAAAATAGAAGCATTTACTTCAGCAAGTAGTGGAGGCCAAAAGAGAATCATTCAAAAGAGAATCAAATCCAAAAACTAAACTGTAAGAGGAGTGTTGGGAAAGATGGATGGATGCTCCAAGAGATTGAGTAGGTACTACTAAAACCTGCTTTGTACCAGCCCTCTTTTGCTTCAAGCTTGATAAGTGGACCTCCTTAGCTTTCCAATGACACCATAAAATGCCCTATGTACTTTGGAAATGATGTGTGCAATGATTGAACCAAAACAGATAACTTTGAAACTCACAAACTCAAGAAAACCTTCTATTTATGTCTTGACACTTGCTCGGTATTTTGCTCAGTATGACCAGCACAGAAGGAATTCGAAAAATTCCTTTTAGAAGTATCTAATTACCTTAGCAAGCTAACTATTCAAAGTGAAATGATGTAAAAAGATAAATCATGCTAAGAGAAATCAATTTAACAAGTTTATCTATATCCCTGATTTTTTAGACTGTAGCAGTCATTGACCAGTGATCACCTCGATGCAGATTTCTCTGAAATGGCTGAATAGAATCTCTTCAAACTTTAGCAACACATAGATACCTTCAAGTTAAATCCAACAAGCTTTGAATCACTGAATTTGATGAAGAAATGACTAAGATATGCACTTCACAAGTTGACAGGCTTTTGAGTAGCATGACAGAGAACTCAAAGACGAACAATGTGAATATATGTATTAATGGACACTTGTATACAAATCCATTGGCATGAAAAACATTGCCTAATGGTGTAGATAGGTGTGGGCTAGAGTGTAGGCCTCACACACACTCAGAATCACTGATGAGAAGCTCAAGAATGATGAGTTCTACCCGTGACTTTTCCATGTCCATTTTTATAAGGAATGAGTAAAAATTTGAATTCAAATTCAAACTTTTGGCTACCTATGATCAAGCTCCTATATCCTAGGAGATATTCCTTCAATCAAATAGCTAACGTTTTCCACGAATCCTTATGGTAGGTGATTACAAAAGATTCTAAGTCAATTTGACTTTTACAAAGAGACAAAGTGGTAATTAACCACTAGAAATGGTTCCTATGCTTCTTCACATATGTAGGGTCTTCAAGATATCTTTCAGGCCAAATGTGTAGGCTTGTGATTTACACCAACAGCTCCCCCTCAAGCCAAACATTTTGGCTTGGTATTCATCTTCAATCTTCATGTATATCCTGCAATCCAATCATTGCTTTGAACCTACAAAGTTTGGTTCCATCCAAAGCTTTAGTCAACAAATCTGCACATTGCATGTTGGTTGATACATAGGTCAGTTGAATATCCTTGCTTATCAACTTCTCTCTCACACAATGATAATGGACCTCTATATGTTTGGTCCTAGCATGATATAGGATTAGCTGCAAGGTGAAGAGAACTTGTATTATCTCCAAAGATTATTGGAGACCTAGTAAATAAACCCAATTCTGTATAAAAAAGCTTAATCCAAATGGCTTCTTGTGTGGCATTAGCTAGTCCTCTATATTCTGCCTCTGTAGAAGACAAAGCAACAGTAGGTTGCTTCTTTGAAGACCATGAAATTAGTTTGTCACCTGCAAAAGAAATGTATCCAGAGGTGCTCCTCCTATCATCCTTGCATCCTGCCCAATCTGCATCTGAATAGATTTTGATATCAATATCTGAAGTGTAAGGAAAATACAAACCATAGTTCTGTGTATCCTTGAGATACTTCAAGATTCTCTTGGCAGCCTCTAAATGAGGTATTCTTGGCTTGTGCATAAATTGACTTAGCACACTAACTCCATATGCAATATCTATCCTTGTTAAGGTAGCATAGTTCAAGCTACCCACCATACTTTGATAACCTGTAATGTCATTGACTTCATCACCTTCATGGGCACTTAGTTTTAGGTTTACCTCCATTGGAGTGCTCGCTACTTTGGCATCCTGCAAGTGAAACTTCTTTAACATGTCATGTATATACTTTTTCTGAGTAATGTATATTCTTGAATTAGTGTAGACTAATTCAAGCCCAAGAAAATACGTCAATAGACCAAGATCATTGATCTTGAACTCCTTCAACATTTGGCTCTCGATATATGTGATTCTATTGACATCATTACCTGTAATGATGATGTCATCAACATAAACACAAAGGTATATTACCTCTGAATTACTTCTCTTTATGAATAGAGAAGTATCTGCCTTGCTCATAACAAAACCTTGGTCTTCGAGGTATGTAGTTAACATGTAATTCCATGCCCTAGGTGCCTGCTTCAATCCATATAAATCCTTTTTTAATTTGCAAACATATGTTACCTTCTTAGGGTCCTCATAGCCAGGAGGTTGTGACATATATACCTCCTCTGAAATCCATCCATTCAAAAAATCATTCTTGACATCCAATTGGTACATATTCCAATTTTTTGATGCAGCCACGCTTACCAACACTCTGATAGTTGGCATCTTGGCCACAGGAGAAAATGTCTCTTCATAGTCAATGCCTTGGGTTTGTGCAAAACCCTTGGCTACCAATCTGGCTTTGTACCTATTAATTGTGCCATCAGAATTTCTTTTAAGTTTATAGATCCATCTGGATCCTATTACCTTCATGGATTCCTTCTTAGGTACTAACTCCCATGTGTCACTCTCCTTGAGTGCTTCAATTTGCTCATCCATAGCTTCTTTCCATTCTAATTTGGTTATGGCTTCTTTATATGATCCTGGTTCTTCATTTGACAAATCTTTGGCAAGATAAATAGAATGTTTAGTAACAAGAGATGTATCATACCCATATCTGATAGGTTTTTTGCTTTCTCTTTGTGATCTTCTGATTGATTGAGTTGAAGATTCAGGTATGTCTTCACTCTTCTTCATCTTCATTTTGCCCTTGGACTTCCATGCCTTGAACTCTTCAAGGTTGATAGTATCTTCATCATCTGAACTTGAGGCTTCATTTGAGTAGGTTCCTCCTTTGCAAGATTTGGAAACTCCTCTTCCAAATCATAGGGTAATTTAACCTTCCTGCATTCATTCTCATACCAAGATTCATTTTCATCAAAGACAACATCTCTGCTTACCAAGAATCCCTTATTGGTAGGGTTATAAAACCTGTAACCTTTTTTATTTAGATCATACCCAATAAAGATGCATTTTTCAGCCTTTGGGTCTAGCTTACCTCTTATCTGAGAAGGAATGTGTGCATATGCTACACATTCGAATATCCTGCAATGATCAAGTGAGGGTCTCTTACCATGCCATACTTCATAGGGTGTCATGCCATCAAGTGACATAGATGGTAACCTGTTTATGAGGTAAGTGGCAGTAGAAACACTCTCTGCCCATAGATAGTTAGGTAACCTTTTCTCATTCAACATAGATCTAGCTGTCTCAACTATTAACCTATTTCTTCTCTCAGCTACCCCATTCTGTTCAGGAGAATACCTTGTGGTTATTTCTCTTTTGATGCCTCTGTCCTGCAAAAAGTTTTCGAACTCATTGGCCCATGCCTTGGATCCTCCACAAATGCTCCATATTGGTTGAATCTAACCTGCAAACCTTTCTCCACAATCTATCCAACACTCATCGAATTTTTGGTAATGGTTGGTACATAGAGTACCCTGCTCAACAAATTCTGATTTCCATCACAAGTCTTAACATTTCCAACTTTAACTACTGAATGCTTGGTGTCATCACCTATTTGGACTTGATGCTTACCTTTTGGTTCCTCAAGATCAGAGAGTAGTGCTACATTGCCAGCCACATGATTTGAGCACCCTGAGTCAATGTAGAATAGGTGGTCATCATTTATACCTGATTTTGAAGTCATGTTCATGATCAGAAGAGAGTCATCTTGCTCCTCTGTGTAGTTGTTGTAGTCCTTTCTAGATTTGAATCCTCCTTGGTAATTGCCATTGTAATTATTGTTGTAGTTGTTGTTGTAGTTGTTGTAGCCTTGGTGATGGTTGAATCTACCTCTTCCTGCATAGTTGGCTTGGGAGGTAGAGCCTTCATCTTCCTCTTGATGATCTACCTCTTCCTGCATAGTTGGCTTGGGAGGTAGAGCCTTCATCTTCCACCTTCTTGCTCTTGCCTTTATCTTTGGACTTCTTATCAGTGTATAGGGCAGAAGAGTTATTACCTTTGGAAATATCTCCATTCTTGTTGAGCTTTGCTTCATGAGTAAACAATTGTCCCATGAGAGTTGTTAGGTCTGGTATTTGCATGTCCATGTAAAGGTCCATAACAGTGGTGAAGCTTTCCCATTTGTCATCAGCCTTGATCCCATTGATCACTTGCCTTACAATCTGCTCTTCTTCAATCTCTTCTCCTATGCTTGCTAACTGATCTGCTACATCTTTAATCTTGGTTACAAATTCTGAAACAGCTTGCTTAGGTTGCTTCCTTAATGTTGTGAATTCAATCCACAACTGATTTTTCCTAGCCCTTGTGTTGGAGGAAAAATATGATGACAAGGTTTCCCAAGTCTCTTCGGATGTCTTACAATTTCTAATATGTGGCAAAAGAAAATCAGAGATGGAGTTGAGTAAATAAGACCTTGCCAATGCATCCTTAGCACACCATGTGTTGAGCTTTTCATGTTCTTCCTTGGTTGGTAATCCTCTTGTTTTGAATGAGGGCAATTCCTCATCTCCTGAGATGTATCCATAGAGACTCCTTCCTTGTAAGTAGGTCTTCATCCTTAGAGACCATGCTTTATAGTTGTTCCTGTCCAATTTATGAATAAATGAAGGAAAATCATCTCCCATTTTACCTTAGTTTGCTTTGATACCACTGTTGGGAAAGATGGATGGATGCTCCAAGAGATTGAGTAGGTAGTGCTAAAACCTGCTTTGTATCAGCCCTCTTTTGCTTCAGGCTTGATAAGTGGACCTCCTTAGCTTTCCAATGACACCATAAAATGCCCTATGTACTTTGGAAATGATGAGTGCAATGATTGAACCAAAACAGATAACTTTGAAACTCGCAAACTCAAGAAAACCCTCTATTTATGTCTTGACACCTGCTGGGTATTTTGCTCAGTATGACCAGCATAGAAGGAATTGGAAAAATTCCTTTTAGAGGTATCTAGTTAGCTTAGCAAGCTAACTATTCCAAGTGAAATGATGTAAAAAGATAAATCATGCTAAGAGAAATCAATTTAACAAGTTTATCTATACCCCCAATTTTTTAGGACTGTAGCAGTCATTGACCAGTGATCACCTCGACACAAATTTCTCTGAAATGGCTGAATAGAATCTTAGGACTGTAGCAGTCATTGACCAGTGATCACCTCGACACAAATTTCTTTGAAATGGCTGAATAGAATCTCTTCAAACTTAGCAGCATATAGATAACTTCAAGCTGAATCCAATAGGCTTTGAATCACTGAATCTGATGGAGAAATGACTGAGATATGCACCACAAGTTGACAGACATTTGAGTAACATGACAGAGAACTCAGAGATGAACAATGTGAATATATGTATTAATGAACACTTGTATACAAATCCATTGGCATCAAAAACGTTGCGTAATGGTGTAGATAGGTGTGGGCTAGAGTGTAGGCCTCACACACACTCATAATCACTGATGAGAAGCTCGGGAATGATGAGTTCTACCCGTGACTTTTCCATGTCCATTTTTATAAGGAATGAGTAAAAATTTGAATTCAACTTCAAACTTTTGGCTCCCTATGATCAAGCTCCTATATCCTAGGAGATATTCCTTCAATCAAATAGCCAACTTTTTCCACGAATCCTTTTGGTAGGTGATTACAAAAGATTCTAAGTAAATTTAACTTTTACAAAGAGACAAAGTGGTAATTAACCACTAGCAATGGTTCCTATGCTTCTTCACATATGTAGGGTCTTCAACATATCTTTCAAGCCAAATGTGTAGGCTTGTGATTTACACCAACAAGGAGTGGTTGTCCAAAGTAGTGGAGAAATGATGGAGAGGAGCTCTCAAACTCATCATGAGAGTTTTTGGTCACTCGGCTATAAAAGAGGCAAGGGAGGACACTCAAGAATAGTTGAAGAAGGCATGGAATCCCCCTTGTAGCTACTTCATTTGTTTTGAGTCATTTCGTTTAGTTCACCCTCATAGAGTATGTCCAACCGCACACCCATTTCTGGGTAGTCTACTTGTGAGAGACATATCTCTCAATATATGTATCCAATTTTAGTGTTTAAACTTTTCTTGGAAAGCTTATCTTGATTAATTCCTCTCTCTAAAAGAGTTTTATTAAATTCTTTATGCTCTATGAGTTATTCAGTTTTTAGTGAAGTCCAGTTTTTAGCCTAACTGAGTGGACAGGTAGCCTATTTTGTATCAATGAGTTTCCAACCCAAATCTACTCCAAATTGAGTGTTTGATAGCTCATTTTAAAGATATAGGTGTCTAGTTTGAGTGAACAAAGTTTCAAGTTCATTGCATTTTTTTATTGGTACCAGTTTTCATTTGAAGGTTCAGCTGTTGGCAAGAGTCTTGATCTTGAGAAGGTCTTCTACACTTTCCGCTGCGATTAGGAGAGGAATTCTCCAACAATTGGTATCAGAGCATTGGATTTTGAAGAGGCAAAGCATTTGAACTGAACTGAAGCAAAGGAGAAGCTACAAATCAAGGGGGAGCTTTTTAAAGTCAAGGAAGAGCGCCACAAAATACTTGAGGTAAACTTCAATCTTGGAAGTTTTCAATGGCTGATTTAGTACAACAAGTTGAGAAGTTAGACAAAGATAATTTTCAGTCTTGGAGGTATAAAATGATAAATTACCTTAAAGGTAAAGGTTTATGGAGTCTAGTTAGTGGAGACGATTCACAATCGGTGGACCTTGAAGATCCCAACATTACTTCGGTACAAAGGAGACAATTTCCTGATTGGGAAGAGAGGAGTTGAAGGGTGATGTTCCTCATCTCATAAGTTATCTCTAACACTATGATTGGTCATGTGCAAATCTTAGAAACAGCTAAGGAGGTTTGAGAAGCATTGGAGAAGGTGTATGCTACCTCAACAAGGTCTCGAAGGATGCAACTCAAGAACCAGCTCAACAACATGAGGAAAAGCCCAAACCAAAGCATTAGTGAGTATACATTGAGGATCAAGGAGCTTCGAGATCAGCTAGCATCAGTTGGATGCAAGATAGAAGAGGAAGGCATCGTCCAAACAGCCCTCAATGGCTTGAGGAGTGAAGAAAAGTGGAAGCCCCTCATCACAAACATTCTTTATAGAGATCCTCTCCCAACATTCGACGAGATTATACCAAATCTTGTGGCTGAAGAGGTTGCTCAACAAGGAGAAGGCAACAAAGGTAAGGATAGCCATAGTCAAATGTTATATGCAGGAAGAGGTAGAGGAAGGAACTCAAGAGGAGGCTCGAGAGGAAGAGGAAGAAGCTACAACAACACAAATTTCAGCCAACACAACTCGGAGGACAACAAGGACAACTCAAATGACAACACACATGGAAGAGGTCGAGGAAGAAATAGAGGAAGAGGTCGAGGTTCATACAATCCTCATAAAGGTATAACATGTTATCATTGTGGTAAACTAGGACATTATGCAAATGATTGTTGGCAAAAGAATGAAAGGCTGAATGGAGGCAAACAAAGGAGCCAAAATAACTATGTGAGTACATCAAGTGAAGGAGACAAGCAAACCATGCTTGTCATGAAGCATGACTACAACAACTCGAGAAGTGATGACCAAAAATGGTTCATAGATTCAGGTTGCAGCAACCATATGACATGCCAAGGAGTTTTATTCACAAAGCTACAAGCTCCAAGTGGAAAAGGATGTGTGGAGACCGGCAATGAAACTCAACACGCAATTGAGCATGTTGGAGATATCAAGCTTGGAGATAGAAAGGTATTGGTTGATGTTCTTCATGTTCCTACTATTGCAAAGAATTTGATTTCAGTAGGACAAATGGTAGAGAAAGGATATCATGTTATCTTCAATGAAAAAGGTTGCTTTATAAAGAATCCAAAAGAAGGATTCAAGGTCATTGCTCAAGGAAGGAAAGAAGGAAGGATGTTCACTTTGGACATTCAATAACCACATGGAAAGGTGATGTATATTCAGTTTGGAAACAAGAGGATTGTTGAAATTGATTTGTGGCACAAAAGGTTTGGACATATCAACATTCCCAAGCTCAAGGACATGAGCAACCATGAAGTGGTAAGAGGTCTTCCAAGATTCAATGATGCTAGACTACATGAGTTTTGTGAAGCATGCCAACTAGGAAAGCAAACTCGACAACCATTCAAGAAGAGCAACTATGTGGCAAGGAATGTCCTCGACTTGATACACACGGATGTATGGGGACCATCACAACAACCAGCAGTGGCTGGTAATAGATATTTTGTACTTTTATCGATGATCATTCAAGAAAAGTATGGATGTTTTGCATAAAACAAAAATCAGATGTGTTCTCCATGTTCAAGAGATTTAAAGCACACGTGGAAAAGGAAACAGGATGCTACATAAAGACTTTGATATCGGATGGAGGAGGAGAATATTTCTCCAAAGAATTTTTAGATTTTCTTTATGAAAATGGCATCAAGAGACAATTTACATGTAGGTACACGCCTCAACAAAATGGAATAGCTGAAAGGAGAAATTGACATATCACAGAAGTTGCAAGATGCATGCTCAACGAGATGAAGATGCCACTAAACTATTGGGCTGAAGCAACTAGTACGGCCGTTTATTTGATGAACAAGTGCACAACGGCTGGAGTGCATAATCTAACTCCTGAGGAGGTTTATTCCGGTAAGAAACCTGACCTTACATATCTCAAAGTTTTTGGATGTGTGTGTTATGTTCACATCCCTCAAGAACTAAGGACAAAGATGGAGGCAAAGTCCAAAAAATGTATTTTTATTGGATATTCATCGGAGCAAAATGGATATAGGTGCTACAATCCGGTGACAAAGGAGCTACGAGTCTCACGAGATGTGGTATTTGATGAGCTAAGACCATGGTTTGGAGACAAAGGGAAAGAGAAGATTCTTGAAGAAGATTGTGAAGATGATGGAGGTGATGTCCAAGAAGAATTTCAACAAACAAGCACTCAAATGTCAGGTCCAGAAGCTTCTACATCACTTGGAGAAAGCTCAACATGGAAAGGGAGACTAAGGAGTCATTCCTCATCACCAACATCATGTTATGAAAGATCTAAAGCTGAAAGTGCTGCCCAAAATAGTGATTCAAATGCAAGTGAAGAAGAGTATGAAGAGGTGATCACACCAAAGGTAAAGTTGAACCGGTTGAAGAAGCAATATTCAAAAGAAAATGAAAGGAGGTCTTCAAGAGCAAGGTATCCAATTCAAAGGCTGAGCTATGATAGTTTTATTGCAAAGCATTTTGCATATATGACACACATGGTCAAAGACAAAGAACCGGATGCATATGAAGAAGCATGTACACAAAAATAATGGCAAGAAGCTATGCAAGAAGAGATGAAAGCTCTCAAGGACAATCACACATGGGAGCTAGTTCCAAAGGCTGAAGGTATGAAGATTGTTCCAAATAAATGGGTGTTTAAAACAAAGAGAAATGCTGATGGTTCTCTAGCAAGGCATAAAGCTAGACTAGTAGCAAAAGGATTCAAGCAAACTCACGGAATCGACTATGAAGAGACTTTCAGCCTGGTTGCAAAGATGGGAACATTTAGAACCTTGATTCCAGTGAGTGCAGCAAGGAGATGGCCATTATACCAACTTGACATAAAAAATGTTTTTCTCAATGGTGAACTTCAAGAAGAGGTATACATGAGTCAACCGATTGGATTTGAAGATACAAAGCATCCAGATTTTGTTTGCAGATTGAAGAAAGCTTTGTATGGGCTGAAGCAAGCACCACGTGCTTGGAATCAAAGATTGGTCAAGTACCTCACAAGGTGTGGGTATTTTTGCTGCATTTTACCCAAGCCTACATGCTTGATATTATGATCATTTGCAAGTCACATGTGTAGTCATGTGAACACCTCTTGTAAAAGAGTACATTTTATCTCTTGTAATTGAAAAAAGGAAAAAGGAAAAGGATGGCTTACCTCAACCATGATGTAAAAGCAAAGTCATGGCTCTAACTACCTAAAACCACACATTTTTGAGCTGAGGGAATATCTCCTAACTTTGGGAATCACTTTTAGGTGGAGCCATTCGAATTCGAATTCAAAATTCCCTCCAAGAATAGCTATAAAAACAGCAAGAAGGAAGAGGCGATTAGCAAGCCTTTTACGTGACCACTTCATGTCATTTTGTAGAGGTTGAAGAGCTTACTCCATAGCTCTATCATTCTACTCCCATTGTGCAAATATTCATTGCCAATGTGGTTGTAATCATATGTGAATCTATACATTTATCATTATCTACTTCTCTGTTTTGTTCTTCGCTATACTCACTCTGAGCAGTAACTTCAAAAGGTCATATCTCGAGTTATACTCAACATTTTTCAGTGTTCTAACGTGCATTGGATAGATATTACTGTCTAGTTTTTGCATATAAATTTTCAAGGTCATTGGAGTAATCTTTTGGAGATATCTATCTTTTACTACTCACTGATCTATCTCTGCAGAGCCCCGAGAATGGTGGGCATGTTCAAGAAATTGATGAATCTTCTTCTCACTGCTCAGTCCATCATTTGAAATATTTTTACTTGTATTGGGAAGTTTGCTAAGTCTTTTTGCTATGCCCAAAAGGAATTTATCTAATTCCTACCAAGTTGAGAGCACTGTTCATTTTTTCTAGCAGGTGTATGTCCAAAAATAGCAAGTTTTGGGAGCTAGTCATTTCGCAACTAGTCTGTCTTGACTTAAACTTTTTGGATACATGTTCCAAAGTACTTGGCTGATATTTTGGTGGATTTAGGAAGCTCAAAGGGTCTACTAATCAACTCTGAAGTCTCAGTTGGCTAGTGTGAAGCTGGTTGTAGCAGCACCTACTCATCTTTGGATTGCATCCACCATCTCTCTTCACAGTGGTATCAGAGCATAGTCAAGCAACATGGGAGATGGATTTCCATCAACAATTGAAAAATTGGATCGAAACAACTACCCGGAATGGTCTCTAAGGATGGAGGCTTACCTTCAAGGGAGGAATCTATATGGATTCATATCCGGAGATGAAGCAATGCCAACCATGAGGAACAAAGGCCAACCATCACATGAAGAAGTGGAAGGACTTTCAAATTGGTGTTCGAAGGATGCACTTGCAAGGTCCTATATTCTAAACTCAATCTTTGATTTTCTTTTACCTCATGTCAAGGGATGTAAGACATCAAGAGAGACCTAGAATGCACTTTCTTCTTTCTTCTCCTCCAACACACGAGCTAGGAAGAACCAATTGTGGATGGAGTTCACAACAATGAAGAAAAGTCCGAAGCAAAATGTGATTGATTATGTCACAAAGATGAAGGAGATTTCTGACCAACTTGGAAGCATTGGAGAGGTAATTGAAGAGGACCAAATTTTTAGACAAATCATAAATGGAATCAAAGCAGACGACAAGTGGGAGTCATTCACAACAGCCATGGATTTATACATGGATATGCATGTACCCGACCTCAACACACTTATGGGCCAACTCTTCACTCATGAAGCAAAGATTAGCAAAGGTGGTGAGTCCTCAAGAGGTAATCAAACTTCTTCCTTATATTCCGATAAACTTAAGGTCAAGGACAAGTCAAAGAATAGGAAGAATGAAGATAAAGGTAGCTCTTTCCAAGCAAACTTTGCAGGTAGAGGATGAGCTAGAGGAAGAGGCAGAGGTGGAAAGCAAGGCAGGGGGAGATTCCAATCATCTCAACCTTGCAATATATGTGGCTTATCTAATCATACTACTGAAGAATGTTTTAGGAATCCAAGGAACTCAAGAGGAAGAGGATTCAATAGAGGTGGCTATGGATCAAATAGAGGCAGATACAATGGAGGCTACAACAACAACAACTACTACAACAACATTTACAACAATAACAACTATCAAAGTGGCCATAGAGGAAGGAGAGACTACAATAAGTATGCAGAGGACCAAAGACAAGAAGATTCATTATTGATTATGAATCTATAAGTGAAGAAGGGTACAGATGATGATCACATATTTTACATTGATTTGGGATGCTCAAACCATGTAGCCGGAAATGTGGCTTTACTTTCTGATTTGGAAGATCCTCATAACAAGCATGAAGTGCAGACAGGAGATGACACAAAGCACTCAGTGGAGAAGATAGATAATGTGAAGACATTAGATGGGAATATGAACCTCTTAAGCAAAGTCTTGTATGTCCCTACAATTACCAAAAATTTAATAAGTGTTGGACAGATTGTTGAAAAAGGATTGCAGGTTAGATTCAACCGATTTGGAGCATACGTTGAAGACCCAAGGCAACGCTTTCGAAGGATTGCCAAAGGAGAAAAGACAGGAAGGCTTTTCACTTTTGAAGAACATAGCTTTGTTTACCTATGGATCTCAAACTCTAACAGAGTTTGAGATACGGCACAAAAGGCTTGCTCACATTGGTGAGAGGACATTCAAACAAATTTTCAGGGACCAAAGTGTACTTGGTTTGCCTAATATCACAAGGCAACACATGATTTATAAGTGTGAAGCTTGTCAACTGGGCAAGGCTCATAGACAACCTTTCAATAAGAAAGGATATATGTATCAAAATCCTTTGGATCTAGTGCACACGGATGTGTGGGGTCCAAGTAAGGAGCCATCTATATCAGGCTCAAGATATTATGTGTCTTTCATAGATGATTGTAGTAGGTGGACCATTCTATTTTTCATGAAGCACAAGGATGAAGTGTTTAATTTCTTTAAGAAGTATATTGCTCTTGTTGAAAACCAAACAGGTAGGACTTTGAAAAGGCTCAGATCAGATGGTGGAGGAGAATACTTCTCTTTTGAATTTGATGCCTTCTTGCATGAAAGAGGCATTAAAAGGGAAGTCACTACAAGGTATACACCCAAACTCAATGATGTAGCAGAGAGGAGAAACAGAGCTATTGTCGAAGCTGCAAGGTCCATGCTCAACAAAAAGGGATTGACAAACTACCTATGGGCAGAGGCTGTGTCGACAGCCACATATCTCATAAATAGACTTCCATCTAAGTCACTAGATGGAACAACTCCATATGAAGTGTGGAATGGAAGAACACCTAGTCTAGAGCATTGTAAAATCTTTGGATGCTTAGCCTATGCTCACATTCCTTCTCAAGTAAGAGGGAAATTGGATCCCAAGGCAAAGAAGTGTGTATTCATTGGTTATGACCAAAATAAAAAAGGATATAGATTGTACAATCCAACCAATAAAGGATTTTCTGTGAGTAGAGATGTAATTTTTTATGAAAACAAATCATGGTTTGATGATGACAGGAAAGTGAAGCTGCCTTATGACTTGGATGAAGATTTTCCATCACTTCAACCAAAGGCACCAAAGCAAATTGAAGAAAGTGATTCGGAGATTGACCTAGAAGACTTGGAAAGACTAAAGCTGTGGAAGAACAAAGGTAAAGCAAAGATGCAGGATGCTACATATGGACCCGAGAGCTCACATCAACCACTTAGAAGGCCTTCAAGGGAGAAGAAGAAACCTGAGAGGTTTGGTTATGATACTTCTTTGGTCACCAAGCAATAAATCTACATTGCAAAGGATTCAACCAATGAAGAACCTACCACATTTGAGGAAGCACAAAGCAAGAAAGTTTGGAGAGATGCAATGGATGAAGAAATGGAAGCCTTGAAGGAGAATGACACTTGGGAGCTTGTACCTAACAAGCCATCTATGAAGGTAATTGGATCTCGATGGATATACAAAATCAAGAGGAATCCAGATGGAAGTATAAATAGACACAAAGCAAGGTTAGTTGCTAAAGGGTTTGCTCAAACCCATGGTATTGATTATGAGGAGACTTTCTCTCCTATTGCAAAAATGCCTACAATTAGGGTTCTCATTAGTCTTGCTGTATCTAGAAATTGGAATCTCTATCAACTTGATGTAAAGAATGCTTTCTTGAATGGATGGATTTCTGAGGAAGTGTATATGGCACAACCTCCTGGATATGAGGATGCACATTATCCTAACTATGTATGCAAACTAAAGAAAGCTTTGTATGGATTGAAGCAAGCTCCAAGAGCTTGGAATTTCAGATTGGTGACTTATTTGCAGGACCAAGGATTCAAAGCTAGCAAGGCGGATACCTCTTTGTTCATAAGGAGGAATGGATCTGAAATGATCTATTTATGTGTGTATGTTGATGATATTATTATCACAGGCAATGATCTTGAAGGAATCAAACAAGTAAATACTCAAATGAAGGAGGAGTTCAAAATAAGTGACCTCGGACCACTCACTTATTTTCTTGGATTGGAGTTGATCTACACAGATTCAGGTATGTACATCACACAAAGGAAGTATGTCCATGACATGCTCGTCAAGTTCAAGATGGAAAATACCAAGTGTGTAGGTACACCTATGGAGCAAAATCATAAGCTTAGTGCTTATGAAGGAGAGCCAATTGAAGACATCACAAGCTATCAAAGCTTGGTTGGAAGTTTGAACTATGCAACACTCACAAGGGTGGATATATGCTATAGTGTTAGCATATTGAGTCAGTTTATGTATAAGCCGAGAAGACCACATATGGAAGCGGCCAAGAGAGTCCTCAAGTACCTAAAGGGGACCATGAATAAAGGTTTGTTCTATTCATATACTTCAGATATTGAGCTAAAGGTCTACTCAGATGCAGATTGGGGCGGATCTAGAGATGATAGAAGAAGCAATCCGAGTGTATATCATTTGCAGGTTCAAAAATCATTTCTTGGTCATCCAAGAAGCAACCAACCATGGCATTATCTTCTACCGAAGCCGAATATAGAGGTTTGGCTAATGCAACTCAAGAAATCATGTGGTTAAAGTCTTTGTACACGGATCTTGGACTTCATTCTTCAACACCTCACATTTTTGGTGACAACACAAGCTCACTACATCTAGCAGCTAATCCGGTATACCATGCTAGAACCAAGCATATTGAAGTCCACTACCATTATGTAAGGGAGAAGCTAATGAGCAAGGATATTCAACTATCCTATGTCTCTACAGATATGCAATGTGTCGACATGTTGACTAAAGCTCTTGATGGTACAAAGCTAAGTAGATTCAAGTTGATGATTGGCTTGCAGGAAATCAAGGACAATTGAAGACTTATTTGGAGGCCAAGCATGTTAGGCTTGAGGGGGAGCTGTCGGTGCATTTTACCCAAGCCTACATGCTTGATATTATTCTTGTAAAAGAGTACATTTTATCTCTTGTAATTGAAAAAAGGAAAAAGGAAAAGGATGGCTTACCTCATCCATGATGTAAAAGCCAAGTAGTGGCTCTAACTACCTAAAACCATGAATTTTTGAGCTAAGGGAATATCTCCTAACTTTGGGGATCACTTTTAGGTGGAGCCATTTGAATTCGAATTCAAAATTCCCTCCAAGAATAGCTATAAAAAGAGCAAGAAGGAAGAGGCGATTAGCAAGCCTTGTACGTGACCACTTCATGTCATTTTGTAGAGATTGAAGAGCTTACTCCATAGCTCTATCATTCTACTCCCATTGTGCAAAGATTCATTGCCAATGTGGTTGTAATCATATGTGAATCTATACATTTGTCATTATCTACTTCTCTGTTTTGTTCTCTGCTATACTCACTCAGAGCACTAACTTCAGAAGGTCATATCGTGAGTTAATTTTCAAGGTCATTGAGTTAATAGTTTTGGAGATATCTGCATTTTACTACTCACTCGTCTATCTCTATAGAGCCCTGAGAATGGTGGGCATGTTCCAGAAATTGATGAATCTTCTTCTTAGTGCTCAGTCCATCATTTGAAGTGTTTTAACTTGGATTGGGAAGCTTGCTAAGTCTATTTGCTATTCCCAAAAGGAATCTATCTAATTCTTACCAGGTTGAGAGCACTGTTCATTTTTTCTAGCAGGTGTATGTCCAAAAATAGCAAGTTTTGGGAGCTAGTCATTTCGCAACTAGTCTTTCTTGACTTAAACTTTTGGGATACATGTTCCAAAGTACTTGGCTGATATTTTGGTGGATTTAGGAAGCTCAAAGGGTCTACTAATCAACTTTGAAGTCTCAGTTGGCTGGTGTGAAGCTGGTTGTAGCAGCACCTACTCATCTTTGGATTGCATCCACCATCTCTCTTCACAGGTATAGTCCAAGTAATGCAGATCCCTCTCTCTACATGAAGAAAGAAGAAGGCAAGCAGGTATATATTTGCATATACGTTGATGATCTCATCATAACAGGAAGTAATGTTACAGGAATACAAGAGATCAAAAGGAAACTCGGTAAGGAGTTTAAAATTTCAGATCTTGGTGAGCTAAAATACTTTTTAGGCATTGAGATAGTCTATGGGAAAGATGGCATCTACTTGATGCAAAGAAAGTACTTGTTGGATGTTCTTTTCAGATTTGGAATGAGTGAATGCAAACCACTCACTCAACCTATGGACACAAATGTGAAGCTATGCTCAAATGATGGAGAGAAGTTACATGATGTAACTACATACAAGAGTATTATAGGTTCATTGATCTATGCTACAATCACAAGACCAGATTTGTGTTATATTGTTGGAGTTCTTTCTCAATTTTTGCAAGCTCCAACAAGTGAACATTTAAAGTCAGCCAAACGAGTGCTAAGATATGTGAAGCACACAGTCAATCATGCCCTGTTTTATAGATATGATGAAGAATTGCAGGTAAAGGGCTTTAGTGATGCTGATTGGGCTGGTTTGAAGGAAGATAGAAGATCCACTTCAGGTTATGTGTTCATGATAGGTAGCAAACCTATCACATGGAGCTCGAAGAAGCAACCTACTATTGCACTATCATCGACAGAAGCTGAATATAGAGGATTAGCCTTTGCAACTTGTGAAGCTATGTGGATTAAGAAGCTCTTGGCTGATCTTGATGTGCAAGTGGAGACCATTCCAATTTATGGTGACAACATGTCAAGCATTCACTTGACAAACAATCCAATGTTTCATGCACGAAGCAAGCACATAGAAGTGCATTATCATTCTGTTCGAGAAAAAGTTTTGAGCAAGGATGTGGATATAAAGTTCATTGGAACTAATGACCAGGTTGTAGACATGTTTACAAATTCCTTAGATGCTTCTAAGCTAAAGAGGTTCAAGGATGACATCAATTTGCAGGATATGGCTGAAGATGCAAGCTCACATGTGAGCTTGAGGGGGAGTGTTAAAAATAAAGAAGTAAGCTCGTATATATTTTTGCAAAAAGGATTTTCTTCAAGTAGAAGGAAAATACAAAAATGAAAAATAGAAGCATTTACTTCAGCAAGTAGTGGATGCCAAAAGAGAATCATTCAAAAGAGAATCAAATCCAAAAACTGAACTGTAAGAGGAGTGGCTATCCAAAGTAGTGGAGAAATGATGGAGAAGAGCTCTCAAACTCATCATGAGAGTTTTTGGTCACTTGGCTATAAAAGAGACAAGGGAGGACACTCAAGAATAGTTGAAGAAGGCGTGGAAGCCCCCTTGTAGCTACTTCATTTGTTTTGAGTCATTTCGTTCAGTTCACTCTCATAAAGTATGTCTAGCCGCACACCCATTTCTGGGTAGTTTACTTGTGAGAGTCATATCTCTCAATATATGTATCCAAATTTAGTGTTTAAACATTCATTGGAAAGCGTATCTTGAGTACTTCCTCTATCTAAAAGAGTTTTATGAAATTCTTATGCTCTGTGAGTTATTCAGTTTTTAGTGAAGTCCAGTTTTCAGCCTAACTAAGTGGACAGGTAGCCTGTTTTGTATCAACGAGTTGCCAACCCAAATCTACTCCAAATTGAGTGTTTGATAGCTCATTTTAAAGCTATAGGGTCTAGTTTGAGTGAACAAAGTTTCAAGTTCATTGCATTTTTTAGTTGGTACCAGTTTTCATTTGAAGGTTCAGCTGTTGGCAAGAGTCTTAATCCTGAGAAGATCTTCTACACTTTCCGCTGCGATTAGGAGAGGAATTCTCCAACATGCACTTGGTTTCCATCTTATTACTCCATAGAGGATACATCATATGGACTTAGGTCATTTTGATGATATCACTTATTATGGGAGTGATAGTTTGGAAGTTAAGTGTATATGGGAGATAGTAGGCACCACTGAGATGGTTTCCCACCTTTGAGATGATCTCATATGAGACTTTTCAAGGGGAAGGATATGGGGAAACAATACACAGAGATGAGCATGTACATAGAGTACATGGGGTTCAGGGGAGTCTGAGCACTTTCTTCTACCATTATGGACATTTCATTTACATTTTCGAAGGGGAAGCAAATGTCATATTATGGATGCACACTCTTGAGTGATGTGGAAAAGATGCCACATGGCATCACTAAGGGCATTATGCCCATTTTAGAAGGGGGAGAAGGGAATCTCTCCCTTAGGAGAGATTATTATGATGATATGACTCGAGGTGACTCTCTTGGTAGATCATATGAAGATGCTCGGCAGCAGGGCGGAAAAACGAATATATCTCCGTGTGTTGTTCGATCTCTCGCGTGTGAAGCTGAAGAACAAAAGGAATGGCGTCCGACATTTAAGACCCCTCCTCAGATGCAATGTAGCACGGGAAACGTCAAAAATTCCTATCTAGTCTCGTTCATCATCGGTGATCAATGCTCTCCTAGATGTGAGTCAGGCTCCACCTTAGGAGCCTCATCATCACTGTGCAAACCATCTTTTCAACACCTCCTCAATAATTTCCCTTTTTATCTCTAGACTCATCTTTGTGAAGAATCCATGTGATTTTTCGTTTTTTATAAATAGTCCTCTACCAAAATAAGGTGCTTTGCAAGGTCTTGTGCACTCTCATTTCCTACATTCCTCAATTCATACACCTCCATAGCTAGTTCCTTTTATCCTTGTGTATTTAAGTCAATATCATTTTGATGTTGTGTCATTTCACAATCTAAATACCTCATCCGTTTCTGTGACTTGTCATTCTCAGAGTCCATCTCATGAATCCTCTTTTCATTTTTTTGAAGAGCATTCTCAATTTTCCCAAATAAATCATATAGCCTCTTGATTTTCTCTTGCAGCAACCTGTGTTTTCTTTCAAATTTCTCATATCCATCTTTATGTTTTTGCTCAATTTCATCAAGCTCTTTGCATCTTCTTCTTTCTAAATTTTCTAGCTTCTATTCTAACTCATCCCGTCTTGATTCTACTCCTCCAACTCTTCTACTAACCTCTTGAAAACTCTTCTCTAATCGACTAGCTAGGGCTTCTACAGTCCCCTCCAAAGCATTTGTCTTTTCTATCTCTCCTCTGAATACGCTAAGCTTATCTATCATCATCTTCAACTCATCTTCAATTCTATCAATTTTTTCATCTTTCTCTACACATCTCCATCTTTCGATGTCTCTCTAACTAATCCATCTATCCACCTCGCCTCTTAGCCTCACGTTCTCTCTTCCAAGTTCTCCCATTTTCTTATCACTCTCATCTTGGTCACCTTTAATCTTCTCTAACTCCAACTAGAAATCCTAATTGATTCTACCCGCTTGATCACTATATCTCCAATTATTTCCTACACTCTCTTGATTTCTTGCTCGATTCACTCAATTGTCTCCATCAAGTCATGCTCATCTCGTTGGGACTTATATTTGATTGTAAACCAATAGCAGTCTACTATCACTGAATCAAAGCTGATCTGAAGTGCCTCTCTCTCCATTTCTTTACTCTTTCTAACCACTTTTTCACTCTCAAGTATTTCAATTTTATTCCTCAATTTTTTTTTCTCTCTTCAACTCTTTGTTTTGATTTTCCACAAATCTCAATTGCCCCTCCCATTTCTCTAAAACCTTTTCTACTTTAATTTGGTTTTTCTCTAATCTCTCAATCTTGGCCCTTTTTCTACCTTGCTCCTCCTGAAGCCTACCCAATTTACCATTTTAAAAGTTCATCTTTAGGTTCATTAACCATTTTTTCATTGTCGAGGTCAATGGCCTCATCTAACCTTAGTTGCACACTTGTAACTACTTTTAAAAGTTCATCTTTAGGTTCATTAACCATTTTTTCATTGTCGAGGTCAATGGCCTCATCTAACCTTAGATGCTCAAAGCCACTTTCCATTTTAATTGGCTTTATCACTAGGAGGGGATCTTCTTGTCCTTGAGGTCCCAATCGACGAAGAAATCTCACTTTTCATTCTTTTCTCTTCATAATATCCTCCATTTTCAACTTCCATATAGAAAGTAGAGAGAGAAGAACAAGTTCCCTTCCTTTTGTCCTTCCTGACAGAGATTTCTTTTACCTCGCATACATGCTCACACCAGCTCTTCTCTCCACAATTTTCGCACATAAGGATAGGGTCTTAAGGATTAAATACTTGAGGGCAAGATTTGGCAATATGTCCAATCTCCTCGCAATACCATCATCTAATATAATTGGATATAGGACCAAATTGCGCATGTCATTCACATGATTTCTCATTGTTTGAACAAGGACCAAGGTGATTGGAGGGCTAAACTGGTTGTGCCACATGATTGGGGCATGAAGCGAACTCGTAGCAATCTCTGTGAGATGTGTTAAGCCAAAGTCCCATCAGGCATGCCAAATGAATGTTTGTGAAACCCGAGAAAAGATGGTTGTTCACATCTAAATTTAACTAGAATTTTGTATTTTGGCAAGCTTTTCTTATCCTAAACTCGAAATTGTGCACAATTACACTCCCTCTTCCAATCTACTTCCCTTTTTCTTTTTCGCTCTCAGTTCATTATGAGACTCTTGCTAATTCTCATGGATCATTCATCTCTTACTCGCAAGTCTTTCACAACTCACTCTCAAATCACCTTCATTCTCAAATCACAAACTCCTTATCCCCTCCGCTTCCTTCCGTACTCCCCTCTGATGCTTACCTCCACTTAGAAAAAGACCATGATCTCCTTTGCCTTCAGCACCTCCCTACATAGAAAAGAAACCACACAAAGACATAGAACCCCAATTGACCCTCCTCCTTCGACACTTGCACCCAAAAACAAGAAGACATAGAACTCTGCTTTGTGTATTAGAGCATGCAAAAAACTATCCCCCTTTCACTCTCTACCACCCATCAACAATTGCGTACAAACACTCTCATACATATAGTTCAGCCCCTCTACCACGTGTTGACGTCCAACATCCCCTTCTTCTCCATCAACTTCCACTTCAACTACGAAAGGCCCCTCCTTCAATCAGTATGATGCTGCCCTATAGCCCTTCCTTCGTTACCTGCATAGACACGGCAAAAAATCCCCTTCAACAAGCCAAAAATCCCCCCCTCTTGGTGAGAAAACTCGCTTCTCCCCCAAGCCTCGATTATCGTGCGTCTCTTGAATGAATCCCCCACTTTTCTTTTCCTTTGTGTCCCCCAAGAAAGAGAGAGAGAGAGGGTCCTCCAGAGCCCCTCCCACTTGTGTGTGTTGATGGGGCATCCCCCCTAACATTTCAGAGGGCGGTTGATGGTTACCCCCCCCCCCCAAAGACCTTGTAGATAATTAAATTACATATTGGTAATGTTCATCTTCCACAAAAGAATCTATCAGCCAAAAATAACACACTATTGATCCAACCCAATTGGAGCAATAGCAAGCATGCAAAATGGCCAACCTATCAAGGCACCGCAAGTTGCTGCAATGGTAACAAGGTATGGTCTTCCAGACATTAAGGCAACAACAAAAATAGTCATAGTATCCATAGACGATGTGTTGCGGAGGAATCTTGTGCTGGAATGGCAACATCCACTTCAAAAACATAGCTGCATAAGAGTATAAGCAAAAAGCCTTTTTTCATAGCACCTACTGATAATTGCAAAAAGAGCCGTCCTTGATGCTATTGATATGATGCCAAGAGCAATTCGAGTGGTGAAAAATACATTAACCTTTCCCAGACCTTCATAACACCACCATGCTCACAAAACCCTTCAGAATCTTCTTAGAAAGGTTGTGCCCTACATGTCTTGCAATCATTTTAACCCACATATGTACAACAAAACTCAATTGCTCTTGGAGCTAACAGGCTACCCCTAGCCTCTTTGAAGTCTATATAAAAAAAGATTTAGAAATCACTTGGATCATCAGAACCACCTATCATCTGATCATCATCATACCTCTCTAGTATTGTTGTTGCCATTTGGAAGCTATTGCTTGGCCACTCTATACATTCTATTGCTACTTGCACACTGGTAAGTCTGTGGTGGTTATATAGAGTGTTGGCCTCCCAGTGGAGTTGGCTATTGGCACTTTGCCCTCTGTTGCGTCTCTCTTGTAGAGATTATTTGGTTGTTTCAGTACCTCAAGATAAGACATCACACAACTTAGCAGTGTTGAAGAAGACTAAGGTACAATGCTTATTGACAATAGAAGAATTACTAGGAGGCAAGCCCCAATTGTGGAAGCAATTAGCTGGACACTTCATAATAGAAATTGGAGAACCTTCGAAGGAAAAGAGAGAAGCTAAAGCCCCATCAACCATTCAAATCCCAATTGATAAAGTTGGAGAAATTAGTGAGGGAGATGAAGGAAATACATGTCTACCCATTACCTTTAATGGATATATGACCAAAGCCATCTTAGACACCAGAGTGGGTGTAGGCATAGCCACCAAAGAGATTTAGGAAAAATGGGGATAACCTACTTTACGACCAACATGCATGAAGCTTCAACTAGCAGATGGTCATGTAGAAAGACCCCTAGGAATATTGGAGAGGATTAAGCTGACTACGTGCGGAATAGAGTTCGAACGTACTCTAGCTATATGTCAATTTGGAAAAGGCAACAATTAGGAAATGATATTAGGATGACCTTTTATGAGACAAATCAGAGTAGTACAAGATTGAGGAAGAGATGCATTGTATTTACAACACCAGGGGACAACCAAGAAGATAAATTTGCATACCTTTTCATATAGGGATGTGCCCCCACTACAATGGAATCTCATACATAGAGAAGAAGATGATTTATCAATTCACAATGCAGGATCAAGTGACCAATCATGGATGCACAAAGATGCTCAATTATGGATGTGCAAAGAGGCAAAACAAGAAGAAAACAAAACTCAATTATGGCCAGTCAAACATCATAATTACCGATCCATAGATGGTCCATTTTATATGCCTCAAATTTTCCCAGATGAAGTGTTTGAAACCACACGGATGGATGGAGATCTTAGCCACCTTAGATGTGTGTATAAATGAGGAAGTATTAACCATGAATGAGTGTGTGGATGAAGAAGGTTATGATGTAAACCTTTACATGGTAATTCTTCAAGAATTGGAGGCAGGAGAATTACTAGAAAAGGAATGGAGGGAGGAGTATGAAAGCATAGAGACCTACAAAGGGGTAGATCCATCCATTTGTTCCCATAGAATCCCAATGTCACCTGATGCAAAACCCTCAAAGCAGCGCTGATACACATGCAATGATGTTTATTTGTAAAATATTAAAGAGGAGATAGACAAACTGTTAGCAGCCCGATTCATTTATGAAGTAGAGCACACAGAATGGATGTCACCTTTGGCTGTAGTACCCAAAAAGAATGGAAAATTAAGAGTCTGTATTAACTTAAAAAAAGTTGTAGACATGCACTGCTCATGAGAAGATGGGTCAAAACTCCAAACAATAGTAAATGCCCATTCTTCTTCCTGCACAAGATTAGTAGACTTTGTTTTTGGTGTTGAGGCCTCTACAACAACCATTCCAGCCTCTCTTCTTTGCCTCTTTAGCAACCAGTTTTGGACAGGTCTTTATGATATGATCATTACCTTTACAATACTTGCAAAACAATTTTTGCTTTTCTGATTTCTTTTCATCTTTGTCTTCCCTCTTCAATTGTGTAGAATTAGCACATTTCTTCTTACTACTTGAAGAGCTCGATTTTCTTTTGCCCTTCTGAGTAGCCAGGAAAGCTTGATCTGCAACATGCATTATGGACGTGTTCTACCTGTACTGATCCTCCTGCAACAAAACAGAGATAAACTCCTCAAAAGACAAGGCATTTGGATTTCCTTTCATCATCAACCGAAGGGTAGAAGCAAAACTCTAATATGAATCAGGAAGACCATTCATAACGGTCTGCACAAGCAAGCTATTTGGTATAGCCTCATCAGTAGAAATCAACTATTCCTTCATATCTTTGATCTTTGTTAGAAAACTCTCTATAGAATCACCTTCATTCATGTGCTCACTCTCCAACTGTTTTCGGAGGTAAGCAACACGAGCCTCATTCCTAGCTTGGTACAATGTGGTAAGTGTATCCCAAGCATCCTTAGTTGTTCTTCAAGAGCAAATGTGAGGAATAATGGCATGTTTGATAGACAAAGCTATCAATGCATGTGCCTGGGAATCTCTACCATCCCAACGAATTTGCTCTACAAGAGAGATTGTTAACATCAAAATTCAAATTCAATACCTATACCCAAGAGGTGAGGCAATCATGATTCTCATGGAATCACATAGTCAAGTTGAACAAACTTTGCAAGGCTTTAGAGACTTAGATAGATGAAATAGACTTAGGAAAGCGTGAAATACTCAGAGAAATATTGATCACAATCCATGCTAAACACTCAGAAATTCATCATCAAATCACCATAGAAGCTAGATGATGAGATTAGAAGAGAAGACAAGAGCTCTTAAGTTCTTATTGATCATCAAAAGTACAAAAAATGGTCCTCCCAACAATGAGTCGTAATTGACCTAGATACTATTTCAAGTGTCCCTTTTCACACTTGAAATTAGGTCCTCTATCTATCCTAAATTTATACTCACTTGAGAGCTCCAAAAATTCTCAAAAAATCACATGAGTTATATTTAATCACTTTTCCTCATGTTTACATCAATCAGGATCTTCTACATTGAAAAATTACAAAATCTTTCTTTTTTTTCTTTTTATAAAAAATGCTCTTCCAATGTTATTTCCCTCCTTGCATTTTTTCATCCTTGACAAAACTTTGTAGTAGCCTTGTTTATTGTCTTTTCTTACTTTGGTAAACTTGTGCCACCAAGTCATGGCTTTTTCTTTTCGTTACATTAAGGTCATTGACCATCTCAAATAAGGCTTTTCTCTGATGAATAGGAGTAGTCGGCTTATCTATTTCATCCCACTTGATATACTCATTATAGGCAGCTTCATATGTTGTAAATCTTGCTTTGATCACTAATGATAATTTGTCAAATATTTTTGAGCCCCTTTCGAACCCATAGTCAAAGGCATCTTAAAAAATGTGGAAATAATGATTGCCCATGAATACTATCTACTATAGTAGGCCATTAAGCATATTCGATCGGGGGTCTCACTTAGATAAAAAAGTAGGGCCTTTGAAGGTGAGTTGAATCCTATGTAATTTAGGTTTCTAATGTCACTACCAATAGAGTTTTCTATACAAGTGATAATCAATTTTGAAATTCTAATTTCTAATATACAAGCAGGATCATTTGCACCTTTAAGATTCTTTATGACGGCCTTTGAAGTTGAAAGCATGTATGTTCTCATTGGCCAAGCTTCTTTCTTTGGCCCTGCAATCTTTGGGAAGTTTAGCCATTTTGTTGGAATAATACCATCATTTCTTTTCTTTTAGAAGGTGACCAAATCTCTCCTTCTTTCTACTGGAAAAATTGTTGAATTTATCTTCAACTGCAAAGGAGCCTCTATCCCAAATTTTCTACTCTTTATTCTTATCTATCCACTTATTTCTCCAGGAAGGGTTGGCATTTTCAAATAATTCCTTGGTTACTTCCAAATCCTCTTCATATTCTAGATACTCATTGTGCTGTACTCCCACTCTGGTAGTCTGATAGTTCTTTATGCTCTCTAATACCATGCAGAATGGTGTTCCCAAACCATACTCCATTTTCTAAGGCGAATTTCACTATCTGATCTTCATATTGATTATGAATTTTTTTTATGTGTCTCATCTTGGATTCTCTATCTATGAGCAAATGATGTATGAGTTCATATGATTCTTCGTCAATTTTCTCAACAACTCTCTGATTTTTTGCATACATTTCTTGCACAGGAGAGGATATTATTTCTGTAGTGATTGGCCTTTCTTGAACCACATCTTCAATGGCTAAATCTTTGACCTGTACAATAGCTTTAGCCTTCCAATTTTCAATTTCCTTTAATAGTTCCACTCTTTGCTGTTTCCAAGTGACTCTTTCTTTTTCAATCTTCTCATTTAAGTTGTTGTATCCTCTCATTGTAGTTGCAACATGCATGTTAGCTTGTTTTTCTAAATACTTAGCTTCTTTTAATTCTTCTCTAATTTGCTCTAGTTCTTGCTTTAATAACTATGTTTCTTTATTTTGATCCTCTAACTTACTATGTTCTTGTTTTAAATGACTTTCTTCCATCAAAATCTTGTTGATTTCTTCATTAGCTTTGGATAGAACTTGATAGGAAGTTTGAAGAACTCTATTCTTTGATTCTAGCTTTCTCACATCTTCTTCCATATTTTTTATAATTTTTTATTGCTTTATACATTTCTTTCTAATAAATTTATTCTATTTTTACTTTGTACAACTTCTATTTCCAATTTTATAGCTTTGTCTAGATACTTCTCACTTTTTTGTTGATGATCTTTTAGCTCTTCTACTAATTTATTATTTTCCTTCCGTTGCTCTTCTATCACTTTACTTCATTTGATGAACTCACATTCAATTGCTATACCAGACATGATGATGCTTTTGCTAGATGGCTTTCTGCCCTCAATGTTAGTCATGATCTTTTGACAGACCCCAATGATGTCTCTAGAGAGTTTGTCCATTCCCCTAGATTGTTCTCGCTATTTCATCTCTATCTGTTTTTCTTCTTGTTCTTTTTCATTCTCCTCTCTTGACTCTGAAATTTGTTCCTCCTCTAGTTCATTATCAACTATTTAAACTTCAACTTCTTCAAGCTGCTGCTCTTATTCTTGTGTCTTCTCATATTCTTCATTATCTCAACTTGATGCTTCCTTCATTTCTATATCTTGAATTGTATCTTCTCCCTGAATGTCATCCAATACACTTTGAATTTCATTTACTATATCCTGTATCTACTCTTCTTTTTTTTTTTCCTTCATTTCTTTCTCTTCTATATCAATTAGCTTAATTAAATATTCTGATCCTTGTAGGACTTTTTCCTTTCCTATTCTTGGTTAAGATATTGCAACACATTCTTCTTCATATGACCTTTGTTCTATTACTACTACAACTTCTCCTATTTTCTCCAAAGTGTTCTGAAGTGCTACTTCCTTGATGGCTCCTCTATCTTCTTCTATGTCCCCATCTTGCTCTGTTGCTAGAACAAATCTTTTCCTTCTTTATCTTCTGTGATATTCTCCATATATGCAATTTCATTTTTAGATTCAACTATATTTTCTAATCCCTCCACTTCTTTCATTTGCAAAGCCATGGGTTTGCTTGGAGTATTTGGTGCTAACAAATTCAAACTTTTGAGTAGGAAACCTTTGATATTCGTATTTATGTTGCTATCTAATTTGGCTTTCGTTGATCCTAGCACTCCTTCTGATATCTTTGTCTCTTCCTTGTCATCTTCAATCATGTATATCAATGTAGATCCATTACCTAGTTTTAGACTATGGATCTTTTCCACTGGTTGCCTTTTTCTTAGATCCTTTCAACTTCCTTTTCAACTTTGGTTCCTTTCATTGTCTTCAATTATAGCTACTATGGTGGTTCTCTTTTCTAGAGGTCCTTGAAGCTCTTTAAAATAAGACGATAGTGAAGGGTCTTTCTTTATGAATACCACTTCAATGTCAACATTCATCATTTGTTCATGGAGATCCTTATAATGGTCCATCTCTTGTTGTGTCCAATCAATATCTTTGCCAGTATTATCCTCTAACATCTTCTAATACTAGGTTTCATACGCTACTCTGTTATCAATATCTTGTAGTAAATAAGAACGTATATTTTTTGTGTTGGTCTGAGAAGGATGCGGCTCTTTATCAACATGAAATTTCTTTTTCTCTACTTTTATCTCTTCCTCTATAGATTCTTTTATTTCCAATTCCACTTTCCTTGGATCCACTTTTCTTTTCTTGCTAGGTTGTGGTACTTCCATCACTATCACTTTTCTCCTTTTACCAACCTCTATTGTAGACAACTTCTTTACTGTAATTTTGATTCCTATCATTGCTACTCTGAACACTTGAGCGTCTAGAGCTAGTAGTAATTTATCTTCAATTCTAGAGACATGATATATGATTTTGTAAGCAACTAGGCTCCATTCATGAATTTTTTGGACTCCTAGTGCTTGGCTACTTCCTTCAATTGCTCATGGATACATGGGGTCATATTCACTACTCCAAAATGTTGGTGTAAATCAAGCCTTCACACTTGGCTTTGATTTGTATCTTGAAGACTCAACATAAAGCTTGGACCATGGAAGCCTAGCTTGGGCTAATTCATAAAGATATCACTTGAAGAGTGAACCATAGAAACTCATGCTTATGAGTTTTCACCTTTTACTTATTTGTAAAAGTCATTGTGACTTGGAATATTTTGTAATCACACCTACTAGAGAAAGTCGTGGAAATTTGAATGGTTGTAATAGAGAGAATATCTCCCTAAGTTTAGTGGAGAGATTCAAGGGAGCTTCAATTTGAATTTCAAATTCAAATGACCAATCAAATCTTATAAAAGCTATGAAGAAAATCTCGCGGGTTAGTCTCACTCATTGAGCTCATCTCCCGAGGCATTTCACTACTGTATCTGTGTGTGTGATAGTGCTACATCTTAGCCTACACCACAATACCTCATTTAGCTATTCTTGGCATGCTAATGAGCTTGTACATCTACATTAATCAATAGATATATTCACACTTCTCAACTCTGGTTTCTCTGAGTCATCTACCTCAAGTCTGTCAACTTCAACAGGGCATATCTCAAGATCTACTGAACCAAATTGGATGATTCAAAGTGCATTGGATTCAGCTCAAAGTCTACTATACACCTACAAAGTTTCAAGGCCATTGGATCTACCATCACAGAGAAATCTCAGTCGGGGTGCTCTCTGGTCTGTGACTGTAAGTCTCCTAAAAAATCGGGGGTACACCTTATTTTGCTAAAGTGATTTCTCTGAGTGTGGTTTATCATTTTCTTTCATTCCACTTGCAAATGGAAGCTTACTAAGCTAATTGAATATCCCTAGAAGGAATTTTGCTAATTGTAACTACACTGGTCATACTGAGCATAACACTGAGCAGGTATCAAGACCAAAATAGAAAGTTTTCAAGTCTTGTGATTTGCAAAGTAGTCTGTTTTGATCAAGTCATTACTCAAACTTTTTCAAAAGTACATATAGCATATTTTGGTGTCATTTGGAAGCTCAAGGAGTCTACTAAGCATATCTGAAGAGAAAAGAGGGCAGGTGTGAAGCAGGTTTTGCAGCACCAACTGATCTTCTGAGTGCATCCAGCCATCACATCCAACAGTGGTATCAGAGCAAATAAGGTAATCATGGGTGATGGTTTCCCTTCCTTCATTGATAAATTAGACAGGAACAACTACCAAGCTTGGTCTCTGAGGATGAAGACCTATCTACAAGGAAGGAGCTTGTATGGATACATATCAGGAGATGAGGAATTGCCCTCATTCAAGACCAGAGGCCTACCTACAAAGGATGAACAATCAACCAATGGTGTGCAAAAGATGCTTTGGCAAGGTCATATCTTCTAAACTCTATTTCTGATTTCCTTCTACCTCATGTAAGGAATTGTAAGACTTCCCAAGAGACTTGGGAAACCTTGTCAACATACTTTTCATCAAGCACAAGGGCCAGAAAGAATCAGCTATGGATTGAGTTTACAACTCTTAGAAAGCAATCAAAACAATGTGTCTCAGATTTTGTCACCAAAGTCAAAGACATTGCAGATCAACTTGCAAGTGTTGGAGAAGAAATTGAGGAAGAGCAGATAGTCAGACAAGTGATCAATGGACTAAAGGCAGATGACAAGTGGGAGAGCTTTACCACTGCAATGGACTTGTACATGGACATCCAAGCACCTGATCTAACAACTCTGATTGGACAACTCTTTACACATGAAGCTAAGATCACAAAGAATGGAGAGCAATCAAAAGGTAACAATCCCTCTGCCCTATATACTGATAAGAAGACTAAAGACAAGGGTAAAAGCAAGAAGGTTGATGAAGAAGGCTCTACCTCCCAAGCAAACTATGCAGGGAGAGGTAGATCATCTAGAGGTAGGGGCAGAGTAGGTAAGTCAGGTAGGGGGAGACCCTATAACCAATCTCCATGCAATATTTGTGGCTTGTCTAACCATACTACAGATGAATGCTACAAAAACTACAAGAACCAAAGAGGAAGAGGTCACCAAAGAGGAGGATACTCTCAAGGCAGAGGCAGATTCAATCAATCTCAAGGCTACCAAGGCTACAACAATAATTACAACAATAGCTACAATCACAATGGCAATTACCAAGGTGGATACAGGAATAGGAAGGATTACAACAATTATGCAGAGGATCAAGATGATTCCTTGTTGATCATGAACATGACATCTAAATCAGGTATCAATGATGATCATTTGTTCTATATTGATTTAGGTTGCTCTAACCATGTAGCTGGAAATATTGCCTTACTCTCTGATTTGGAAGAACCCAAAGGCAAGCACCAAGTGCAGACAGGAGATGACACTAAACATTCAGTTGTTAAAGTAGGCAATGTCAAAACAAGTGATGGTAATCAGAATTTACTAAGCAGAGTGTTGTATGCTCCAACAATCACCAAGAATCTGATGAGTGTAGGTCAGATTGTTGAAAAAGGTCTACAGGTCAGATTCACCCAACATGGTGCATATGTGGAGGATCCAAGACATGGATTCAGAAGGATAGCCAAGGGAGAAAAATCAGGTAGATTATTTACCTTTGAACTTGAAGACACTAAGAGTATTGCTTTGTACAACTATAAAGACCAAACCCTATCAGAATTGGAGATTTGGCACAAGAGATTAGGTCACATTGGAGAGAGGACCTTAAAGCAAATGAGTAGGGATCAATGTGTGCTTGGGATACCTAATGTATCCAAGCAACACATGATATACAAGTGTGGGGCTTGTCAATTTGGTAAGTCACACAGATTGCCCTATACAAAGAAAGGTTTTATGCATGAAGTTTATTTGGAATTGGTGCATACAGATGTTTGGGGACCTAGCAAGGAGCCATCCATATCTGGATCAAGGTACTATGTGTCCTTTATTGATGACTATAGCAGGTGGACTGTCTTATACTACATGAAACATAAAGATGAAGTATTTAATTGTTTCAAAAGGTATCTTGCATTAGTTGAAAATCAAACAGGTAGACATTTGAAGAGGCTAAGGTCAGATGGTGGTGGAGAATACTTCTCCAATGACTTTGAAGATTTCTTGCACGAAAGAGGCATCAAGAGGGAGATTACTACAAGATACTCACCTGAACAAAATGGGGTAGCTGAAAGGAGGAATAGACTCATTGTAGAGACAGCTAGATCTATGCTAAATGAAAAGAAATTGCCAAACTATCTTTGGGCAGAGAGTGTATCTACTGCCACATACTTAATCAACAGGTTGCCATCAAAGACACTTGATGGAATGACACCCTATGAGGCTTGGCATGGTAAGAGACCATCTCTTGATCATTGCAAAATCTTTGGGTGTGTTGCATATGTGCATATTCCCTCACAGGTAAGGGGAAAGCTAGACCCTAAGGCTGAAAAGTGTATCTTCATTGGTTATGATTTGAATCAGAAGGGATACAGGTTTTATAACCCCTCAAACAAAGGCTTCAAGGTAAGCAAAGATGTCATCTTTGATGAAAATGATTCATGGTATGAAAATGAGTGCAGGAAAGTTAGCCTACCTTATGACATGGAAGAAGACTTTCCCAAGCTTATCAGGCAAGAACCAATTCAGAAAGAGGACACAAGCTCAGATGATGAAGACACCATCAACATTGAAGAATTCAAGGCTTGGAAATCCAAAGGGAAGATGAAGATGAAGCAACTAGAAGACAATCCAGAATCCTCAACTCAAGCTATGAGGAGATCTCAAAGAGAAAAGAAGAAACCTATTAGGTATGGGTATGATACTTCACTTGTAACCAAGCACTCTGTATATCTTGCAAAGGATCTCTTGAATGAAGAACCAGGTACATTTGAAGAAGCAATTACTAAACCAGAATGGAAGGAAGCAATGGATGAAGAAATGGAGGCTCTCAAGGAGAGTGATACTTGGGACTTGGTACCCAAGAAGGACTCCATGAAGGTGATAGGATCCAGATGGATCTACAAACTCAAAAGGAATTCAGATGGTACAATAAACAGGTATAAAGCTAGGTTGGTAGCCAAGGGTTTTGCACAAACCCAAGGCATTGATTATGAGGAGACATTTTCTCTTGTGGCCAAGATGCCAACTATCAGAGTTATGGTGAGTGTAGCTGCATCCAAGAATTGGAATATGTACCAATTGGATGTGAAGAATGCATTCTTGAATGGATGGATATCTGAAGAAGTCTACATGTCACAACCACCTGGCTATGAGGATCCTAATAAGGTAAATCATGTTTGTAAATTGAAGAAGGCTCTGTATGGATTGAAGCAGGCACCTAGAGCATGGAATTACAAGTTGACAACCTATCTCCTAGATCAAGGATTTGTGATGAGTAAAGCAGATACTTCATTGTTTATAAAAAGGAACAATTCAGAGGTAATATACTTGTGTGTCTATGTTGATGACATCATTATTACAGGAAATGATGTTCAGGGAATTAGACACATCAAAGGACAAATGATGAAGGAATTCAAGATCAATGATCTTGGATTATTGAAGTACTTCCTAGGACTTGAATTAGTCTACACAAATTCAGGTATCTTTATTACTCAGAAGAAGTACATTCAGGACATGGTCAAGAAGTTTAATTTGCAGGAAGCTAAAGTCTCAAACATTCCTATGGAGGTCAACCACAAACTCAGTGCACATGAAGGAGAAGAACTCAAAGATATTACAGGTTACCAAAGTTTGGTAGGTAGTCTTAATTATGCTACCTTAACCAGGATTGATATATCATATGGTGTTAGTGTACTTAGCCAATTTATGCATAAACCAAGAGTACCACATTTGGAGGCAGCCAAGAAGATAGTAAAGTACCTAAAGGGAACACAAAATCATGGTTTGTACTTTCCATATTCATCAGATATTGATATTAAGGTATACTCAGATGCAGATTGGGCAGGTTGCAAGGATGACAGGAGGAGTACATCTGGTTACATATGCTTTGCAGGTGATAAACCAATTTCTTGGTCATCCAAGAAACAACCCACAGTAGCTCTATCATCTACTGAGGCAGAGTACAGAGGGCTAGCCAATGCCACTCAAGAAGCCATATGGTTGAAGCTATTATATTCAGAATTGGGCCTATACACAAGGCCACCAATCATATTTGGTGATAACACAAGTTCTCTTCACCTAGCAGCTAATCCAATTTATCATGCTAGGACAAAACACATAGAGGTTCATTACCACTATGTGAGGGAGAAGTTACTTAGCAAAGAAATTCAATTATCATATGTGTCTACTAATATACAATGTGCAGATTTGCTTACTAAAGCTCTGGATGGAAGCAAGCTATGCAGATTTAAATCCATGATTGGATTGCAGGAATTAATTGAAGACTAGAGATGAAGACTTGAGCCAAAGTGTTTGGCTTGAGGGGGAGCTGTTGGTGTAAATCAAGCCTTCACACTTGGCTTTGATTTGTATCTTGAAGACTCAACATAAAGCTTGGACCATGGAAGCCTAGCTTGGGCTAATTCATAAAGATATCACTTGAAGAGTGAACCATAGAAACTCATGCTTATGAGTTTTCACCTTTTACTTATTTGTAAAAGTCATTGTGACTTGGAATATTTTGTAATCACACCTACTAGAGAAAGTCGTGGAAATTTGAATGGTTGTAATAGAGAGAATATCTCCCTAAGTTTAGTGGAGAGATTCAAGGGAGCTTCAATTTGAATTTCAAATTCAAATGACCAATCAAATCTTATAAAAGCTATGAAGAAAATCTCGCGGGTTAGTCTCACTCATTGAGCTCATCTCCCGAGGCATTTCACTACTGTATCTCTGTGTGTGATAGTGCTACATCTTAGCCTACACCACAATACCTCATTTAGCTATGCTTGGCATGCTAATGAGCTTGTACATCTACATTAATCAATAGATATATTCACACTTCTCAACTCTGGTTTCTCTGAGTCATCTACCTCAAGTCTGTCAACTTCAACAGGGCATATCTCAAGATCTACTGAATCAAATTGGATGATTCAAAGTGCATTGGATTCAGCTCAAATTCTACTATACACCTACAAAGTTTCAAGGCCATTGGATCTACCATCACAGAGAAATCTCAGTCGGGGTGCTCTCTGGTCTGTGACTGTAAGTCTCCTAAAAAATCGGGGGTACACCTTATTTTGCTAAAGTGATTTCTCTGAGTGTGGTTTATCATTTTCTTTCATTCCACTTGCAAATGGAAGCTTACTAAGCTAATTGAATATCCCTAGAAGGAATTTCTCTAATTGTAACTACACTGGTCATACTGAGCATAACACTGAGCAGGTATCAAGACCAAAATAGAAAGTTTTCAAGTCTTGTGATTTGCAAAGTAGTCTGTTTTGATCAATTCATTACTCAAACTTTTTCAAAAGTACATATAGCATATTTTGGTGTCATTTGGAAGCTCAAGGAGTCTACTAAGCATATCTGAAGAGAAAAGAGGGCAGGTGTGAAGCAGGTTTTGCAGCACCAACTGATCTTCTGAGTGCATCCAGCCATCACATCCAACACAAAAGACTTTGTTTTATCTTTATTATTCAACATAACCAAAGTCACTAGCTTATCTAGCATGGTGTATCTTGAAGGGATGGGAAAACATAGTAATTGGAGGAAGTTTTTGATAGGCCACTCCTCATTTGCTTTATACTAAAAATCACGAAAGTTCGTGGAACTAGCATAAGTAGCTGCATTCTTTTTCACAAAATGCACATCCACCTTTGTTCCCATGGGATACAAATTTAAAGCAGCTTTGATATGCTCTCCTTTGATGGTAATGTCGACAATTTCATTTTCCAAATTCTTCACTTTGCAGAGAAAGTAAGGCTTTGAAGCTCTTTTCTCTTGTAAAGATGTCATGACATGTTCACACCTGTCAAAATCTATGAAAAACATTGGTTCTTCGAACAGATATATATTTGCATATCCCAATTTGTTCTTTTAGTATTCACTAGTTTAGAAAGTACATTGCATAACACTTTATTGGTACTTTCTACAAGACCATTGGCTTGGGATGATAGGGTGCATATTTCCTATGTGTAATCCTGTCAATGTTTCAATTACTTGATTCAAGAAATGAGTACATCTATCACTTACCAATTCAATAGGTAGACTATATCTAGTGATGATATGTTCATAGAGAGATTTTGCAATGAGCATCATTTTTTAGAGTGGCTTTTGCTTCAACCCATTTACTCACATAATTTGTGGCCACTATGATATATTCTTCATGACAGCTTTTAGCTGGTGAATGTATGGGTCCAATGAAGTCTAATCCATATTTGCTAGATACTCTTACAGATATCAAAGGCTTAAGAGCCATTTCATCCTTCCTTATAGGTGGTTCTATTCTTTGGTTTATAAAAATTAGTCTTTCAACATTGGGCTATAGGAAAATCTACTTTGCTTGCTTCTATAGTTTGTGCCAGAACACATCCTAATGTAAAATTTGAAGCATCCACATATACATGGAATATCAATTCCCATTGAGGTGTTTTCAATGTTGGTGTGGTAACGATACAAGTCTTTAAGGTTTCAGAGGCCTTATCACAAACATTAGTCCACTCAAATTTTGTAATCAAAGTATACAAAGGTTTTGCAATGTTAGCAAACTTGTACACATTTTTTTTATAATAGCCATTATAGCTCTTTCACATTTATTGGCTTGGACAAGTTGACTATGGCTTTAATTTTCTCTTCATCATTAGAGATGCAATTTTTGGATACTATATGTCCCAATCTTCTTCCTTATCTGACATAAAAGACATATTTTTCTACATTTTTTTAATACATCTGTGAGATCTTGTAAACGGTTTCCCCTTTTGTCTAAAAAGGTACATAAATCATCCACATACATTCCCATGATATTTTTTAGAAAATCTTTAAATAGATGACATAGCAACCTTTGGAATGTGGTTGGTGCATTGGCTAGACCAAAAAACATAACATTGAATGCATACACACCCCATTTTGTTGCAAAAGAAGTCTTATGATGATCTTCTAATGCAATTGGCACTTGGTTGTATCCTAAGAAACCATCCAAAAAGCTATAGACATCCCTTCCATCTACTTTCTCTAACAGATGATCTATTATTGGCAATGGATAGTGATCTCTAATAATTGCAACACTGACCTTCTTAAGATTAACGTTGTTGGAGTTTGAGGTCTACACAAGCACACAAATAATTGAAGGAACAAGAAGAAGCTTAGAGCACAACACAAAATACTGAATGTTGTACAAAGATAAGTAATCCATTAGGGTTATATACATATATACAAGTCAAGGAAGAAAACCTCTTAAAGATGGAAAAAAAGTGCCCTGGTGGTCCTAAGTGTGTTCACACACATCACGACCAATATATAGCAACAAAGCAACCCTAGGAATGATGTGGTGAACAAGTAGCTAGCACTCATGTATAAGGTAGTGCCAGGCTATGTGGACAGAGATCATCCACAAAAGGAAGTAAGCCGAAAGCATTAGGGGAAGCTTCAAACTTCTCTCAAGGCAGAGCCTTTGTGAAAAGATCTGCAATGTTAATTTGTGTGGGCACATATGCCAAATTCATCTCTCTAGTGGAGAATCTCTCCCTGACATAATGATATGCACCTCATTGTGCTTTGTGCAAGCATGGAACATATGGTTCCTTGCGACTACCAATGCTCTCTAATTGTCAGTGAAGATGGTGGGAGAAGATTGACCATCACCCAAATCAACCAAAACGCATATGAG
This sequence comes from Ceratopteris richardii, assembly GCA_020310875.1. NCBI lineage: Eukaryota > Viridiplantae > Streptophyta > Polypodiopsida > Polypodiales > Pteridaceae > Ceratopteris > Ceratopteris richardii. The sequence goes on from CM035406.1 coordinate 154,110,198, forward strand.
CCACATACACTCAACAGTCCCTATAAAAGCTTCCCTATACTCAACCTCACAACTATTAGTGGCCGCAATAGGTTGTTTCTTGCTCAAGCAAGGTATGCACGAGCTACGAAGCATGAAGCAAAAACTACTAGTGGACACACGAGTGTCATAGCAACCCACCTAGTCCGAGTTAGAAAAAGCATGTAAATCCAGTGGTAGTGACCCTCCCCCTTGGGATAAAACAATCGAAGTAGTTGAGTACCACTCAATTAGCAAAAGATGCGCTTAACTACTTACCAATGCTTGACACCTGTCCAATGCATAAACTTGATCATCTGTGAGAGAGGAAACTAAATATTAGGCCAAGTTATGCATAAGTGAATTAAGCATCCAACAATGTGATGATAGAGAACAATATCAAATGCATCTCTAACATCATGAAGACTCAATCATGAACCTGTTTCCATAGGATTGGCAATAGTTTGCAATCTTAAAGGCCAAAATGCTGCAATAATGTGTCAATATAGTTTGTTCCTCACAAAAATATTCTCCCATTAACTTGCATAAACTAAATGCCTAAGTAATGATGCAAATGCCACAAATCTAACATCTCAAAAGAGGCATGCAAATCAGCCTTGAGTTCAAAAATATGGTTATCATTAGGACCGGTGACCAACATGTCATTAATATACAAAACAATGATCAAAAGTAAATCATCAGTTGTTGGAACTCAAGGTCAAGCACAAAGCATGGAAGCACATCAAAGAAGTGGACATACAAGAAGGAGGAGTAGGTAGGAAGCTCCAAGAAGTACATGTCAAATTTTCAGAAGAATCCCCTACAAAAACAATGATTTTCATCACTAAAGAACATTGTAAATACCATTTTCTATTTTTGTAACTCCATTTTGTTCAAGCTGAGGAGTCCTCAAACTTGAGGAGTATTAGAAGTATCATCCTACCAATTTTCATAATTTTTAGACTTCGTTTGAGCCCTCAAATAAGCCCTGGAATCTAATTTTTAACTAGGCTGGACACTAGGTCTGGATAGAGCCAGAACTAGTCAAAAAACTTTAAAAAGAGCTAGAGAGCTCATTTTTGGGGTTAGCTTGTTAGAGAATAGAGCTTTTTTAAGAGAACTCTTTTGCAATCGAAGCTTTCCATTGTTCCTCTCTTTGATCTTACCTTGTGCACGTGTGTGTGTGCATGCTTGTGTGCTTTCACTCACGCACCTGTGCCTTCACTTGCTTGTGGTCTTCATACCGGTCCTCACGTCTCCGCGGATTGACAAGTAAAGGAGGTGGTGCTTATGCTTGAGCTACACAAAATTTTGGCACTGTTGCCAGGAAGAGAGCTTCGAGGACGAGTGTTGTGATGGTAAGATCGTAGATTTGTGATGTTGGAAGGTAAAAAAACTATCATTTCTATTCATTTTCTGATTTTTCTTCTTCATCTTCATCATCATCACCATCTCCATCTTCTTCCATCTTCATCTTCATAGAAATTTCTTGTTTTTTAGTGCATTTTTACCATTTTCAAACCATTTTTAATGCATTATTGTATGAGAAGGAGTTAGGAGGTGCAAGGGAGAGCAAGTGCATGTGTTTTTTCATGATTTTTTGCACATACGGAGCTCGCCATTGCTCGGTCCTCAGAAATTTGAATTTCCCGCCAAACAACACGATTTTGACTGAAAATTGCGATTTTCAAAAGTTGAACAAAAGCATCCTGTCAAGCTCTACTAAATGTGTAGCAAATATCGAGAAGCTTGTACCATCAAACTAAACTTGCATATATATTTGGCACAAAAGGACCAAATTTTGTGCACAATCACTGTGATAGTGCATTCAAAGGCCGAGACGAGCTCATAACAAAATTTCAATGTGATAGAAAGAAGTTGTTTTGAAGTCCTAATTGCCGTGTGTATGCCCATTATTTTCCCTGTGATTCTAAGACTTTGATTAGAGGGCTATCAATGATGCCCTAAATGAAGCAAAGACCTACTTTGATGCCAATTGTTGGAGTTTGAGGTCTGCAAAAACACACGAATAGCACAAGGAAGAAGAAGAAACTTGGATAACAACACAATATTGAATGTATTACCAAATGAATGTACAAAAGATAAGTGACACATTAGGGTTATAGGCGTATATACAACTTGGGGGAAAAAACCTCCTAAAGAGGGAAAAAAGTGCCCCAATGTTCCTAAGTTTGTTCACATGCATCACTACCAAAATATATCAACAACACCCATAAAGATTACTCACACATCCCATACTCTTCTCAACCAAGTATTTTCTTGGAAGGATAGATACAATAAAGTGTGGCACATTTAAGATAGCATGTAGACTAAAATATATAATCGAGATCCTCAAGATTTTCCCAACCTTTCAAATAAAAAAAAATATGCTCTATCTACACTTATCCACACACACACACTTATAAAGACCCTACTAAAATAAACATATTGTCGACCAAAAGTGATCTTCATGCCTAAGTCTTCATGTAGAAGAGTAGCCCCAAATTGCTCTGTACATATAAATCTTCCTTCAAGACCACGAGGACTTTTTTGCTAACTCATGTACAAACAAGGTTGATTGAGTCAAAAAATCACTAAAATTGATTGATTTTACAAGTCCAAAATTGACTATCCGGCATATATTCAAAATTTTTCCACATATATACAAAAAAGCCAACGGATATCCATGTCCAAATTAGTTGTATTATTATCCATCTTCAATAAAACTTCATTAGACCTTGTAGAGTCCAATCCCTCAAGATAGTAGTGTGCTCTCTCATAAAGATTGAATTGATGTTATTTGTTGAATTTTTTCCTAAAACTAATATGCATCAGCCAACATGATTCAATTTTCCTAGACATGGAGACATTCTCTATGTGGTCTATCTTTTCTTGTTCTAATACCCAATAGTTAGCTTTTAAGCCGAAATTGATATAAAAACTTTAAAAGAATACAAAGAACACAAGAAGAGCAAGTACATATGAGAGGGAAAACGAGCAATACTCCATACATTTCAATATATTTCAATATATGACGTTAAAAATAGAAATCTAGAAGATTAGCTCCATGTAGTAGAACTCCAACCTTCAAGAAATTATCATAGTTCAACCTCAATATATCCTCCAATGGTTGAGATCAATTATCTCCTCCAATATTGTATTTTTCCTCCAAGGAATTATGTAAAAGAACACTCACAAGTGAACTATGTGTAGCATTCCTTTGAGGTTGATGAAGAAAAAGACATCACCACCTCCGAATCGATGCAAAAGACTACCTCCAAGGGAAGAAAAGTCTCTAAGAGATAATCAAGTGATACTACATAGCCTCAAGCTACTAGTTATATAGAAGAAAGCATGGGGCAAGAATTTTGCAGAAAAACAATTTTTTTCTCTTTAGTTTTTGCTTAAATAGGTTTATCGTGAGCTTTTCAATTTGCCAGATGTCTTAAATCTAAGCCATTAGATCTTTATGATGTGGTTTAATGATATTTTACCACATGTCATGTGCTTTTCGATTTGCTTTTGGCTTTTCACTAAATATTAAGATTTGACTCTTGAAGATCTTACAAATGCTAGATAGAAACATATCACGTGTGCTTGGGAATGTCTCTCTAAGCACCACAAGATTATGTAATAATATTCACATGCATACGTTGACCATCTTTGATCAAGTGCATAATTTGATTGGACTAGCACATACACATATTAATCCACCAAATTCAAGGTTTCACCTAGTGGAAGGTTGTCCGTTTTCACCATTATTCTAGAATAATTACAAGTGGAAGGGTAACAAGGAATTTGGATAAAAAATTCATTATACCAAGCAAATGGAGACAATAGATAGAAGTACAACTAAGTATGCCGAAGTAAAAACAAAGGAATTACAACTAGGTATGAGAAGTGTAGAACTTGAAGGTACATAGTATACGAGGTGCATAGAATGCTTCTTCCTTCATTATGAGGCTTTCCTTTGTGCAACCTTGCACTCAAGCCACATTCCAAAGTTTCAAAGCACCAATCAGCACCATGCATCATCCCATCATCTCCATTTTTGGATGAATGCAAAGTGGATGTCATAATGTAGTGTGTCGAGGATGTAGAGAATGTTGTGTACACACATTTATTCCTTTTTTCCCAATTTCATGTTGGATTTACCAAGGTGTTCAGCTTGAGCCAAGCTATCCACTCCTTGGGCATTCTATCCTAACTTAAGTGCATGTTGCTCTAGCACAATGGTGAGAACCACATTAAGAAGCTCCACCTCCTTAATGTCAATCTGCGGAAGAGATAGGAGTGATATGAAGATCGTGAATGTGAGATGAAGTGAGAGTGAAGGTGAGAACCATAGAGATGCACACACACAGACACTACGAAGAGACAAGCAAGACATAATGGAAGGTGAGAAATCAACTCTATTACTCAAGAACACTTTTACAAGCTCAAAATAGCTCTAAGCTCTTCTCTACTCCAACAAGCTAACCTCAAAAATGAGCTCTCTAGCTCTTTTTATAGATTCTAGACTAGTTTTGACCGGTTTCACATCTAGTGACCAGCATAGTTAAAAAATAGGTTCTAGATGCTATTTGAAAGGGTAAACGATGTCTAAAAATAACCAAATTTGGTACGCGCATTCTATCTAAGCTCCTCAAGCTTGAGGACTCCTCAGCTTGCACAAAATGGAGCTATAAATTACAAAAAGGTTTTTTCTATGTTACATATGTTACAATAGTGATGAAAATCACTATTGGAGGTTTTGAAAAGTATTTATAAAACATAAATCTTTGAAAAACTGATTCGACTCTAGCACGCAGGTAGGTATTTAATTCTGCAATGCCAGGCATAACACATCCATAGCGATGGCGTTGTACTCATATCGTATGCGAGATCTAGATTACCATGCTCAAAGCCCGGGGTGTTTACATGCGGTGCCTTGACGCGTCTAAAGACTTTAAAAACCATCTGCATCATGTCAAATATCTTGACAGTCATGTGCACTGCTATATCATCCATGTGTTTTAAGCGAGGGAGCCAATGACAATCGTTGCCATCATGTATCCGACTGTAGGTGGTCCTGTGGGTGGAGTGAAGTATGGGTAGTTTAGCCAATCCTGGCATTGCTTGTTGTTTTGTACCTTAATCACAAATGCCTTCCAGGAACGGCGACATGGCACTGGTCCCCAACATGGGTTGTATTTTAAGTGTAGTGGTGCCTTGGCCCATGTACTCATCATCTCAGGATATTTTTATAATAAATCTTTACGCCAATCTGGTTGATAGATCTCTCCTTGCTGCGCATCTGTTGGTAAATCGTCAGGCTCAAACTGAGTAGCGTGAGAGGGTTTCTTGCATGTTTCTTTCTCTATGGCCAATTGATATTCCACCATTAACATAAAATATGGTTTATACTATAGCTCATGCCCTGATGTGTATCTGCGAGGGGCCAAATGAGCAAAGTATGGGGACTCTAAAATGTGTTCTTCAATCATTGCCATGGCGTGAAGCTGTGCTTCTACCCGTGCTGAGTGGGTTTTTCCCAGTTCTTCTATCGTCTTCATCCATGCGGGAGTTGGAAGTTCGAAAGTCATCTGGCCTGCAGCCATGACTCGTCTGCCTAGGATGGGTTGAGGTTCATATGCTTCTTTGAAAGTTTCCTCCACCGGAATAGTGATTGTTTCTTCCTCTGAGGGTAGTTCCGGTGGGGAGTCTAGTTTGGGTGGTGCTTCATATATAGCTATCTATGATTGAAGCGTTGATACCTGGGACCGTAAAGTGTTGAGTTCCTCTAGGATGTCAGGAGATGGGTCCGAAGGAGCTAGTAGTCCTTGTTGTACTGGTGCTCTTAGCTGGATTAGTTTATGATCTTCTTTCAATTTTTGATATTCCTCGTTCATGTTGTCGTACTCATCTAGCAATCTAACATGATCATCTAGCAGCATCTTCATAGACTCTGAGGGCACGGCCTTAAAGCAACTAGGGCTCAATGGTTGGTCTGGTTGATCGAGAGCAGCTTCTGAATTCTCTCTATTCTGTTCTTGTAAGTGTTGGTTCTCTTCTTTCGCTGCTGCTAGGTGTCTTCTGAGTAAGCCCATGTTCCTGGTTAATGTTGCATTGCAAATAGTCTGTGCCCTTAACAAGTTATCGATATCCGTGACAGCCTCTTTTGTCTTTGCTTCACTTTCTAGTTCCAATTTATGATATGCCTCTCATAGCTCTTGGTATCTAGTGTTCAGGGAGGCATTCTCGATGGTCAGTGAGTTGAGCTGCGATTGTAGATCATTCGTTGTCTTCTGCAGCTGCTGATAATTAGTTCCAAGAGATGTGAACTCATCTCTTACTTGAGTCATATAGGTGAGCATCTGTCGAAATGATGTGTCTATGGTGGGTGATAATATTAATGGTGTGCTAAGTGAAGATGCAGTGGGTGTAGATGCAAAGGGAATGGGGAATGGGGATGGGAAAGTGGATGCCGTGGTTATTGTGGAAAAAAGTGAAGTGCCTAAATATGGTTGTGCCATGAATGAAGTGAGTGGTGGTGCGCTGGGTGGTGATATATCCATGTCATTGGATGTGGTATCAAGTGGGGTGACCGTGAACAATGGTGTGAGAGTGGGTGCGTGCATGGGTGTAAATACAGGGTTTACAAAGGTTGAAGAGTAATTTACAGAGGGGTTCTTGTGTACTCCTTGGTGGAAAGGGGAAAGAGGAATGACGGTGGGTCAAGGGGTAGAGATTGGGGAGAAGGTTAATGGAGGTGGGAATGGGAAAAGGGGTCTTGGAGGTGTGGGGAAGGACCGAAAGGATGGGGGGAAAATTGGATTGAAGAGAAGTGTAGAAGTTCTAGGGGGTAGGCTAGGTTGAGTGGGTGCGGGAAGGGTTAGAGGAATGGAAGCAACAAAGTCTTCTGCTACAGTGCTATCCAAAGATGTGGATGGTCTGGGAGAGATCGAATGTACAGGGGAGTTTGGAGATACGGGAGGTGAAAGAGGAGCGGTTGGGGTGGCGGGTACTTTGGTTATAGTGTTATGTACAGTAGTAGTGTGGGGTGGGGAGTCGATGATAATGGTGTCTTCTGCCAATGAGCCTTCAGGGATCAGACGTGCTTCCCTGGCTTGTTCTGAAGATTGACCGCCTGTGGGTACCCGAATGTATTCACCAGGTTTGGTTAGTAAACGGACTCTGCGAGGGTCATACTGCGGTAACAATTTCCTCTGCAAATATCGTAAGGCTTCGGTGGATCCCACTGATTTGACAAGTTCTCTGAAGCCTCTGATGTATACTTCTTCGAAACCGCCTGAGACAAGTTCGTGTTCTATGAGTGCTTGGCTCTCTTCCTCAGTTAACTTCTTACGCGCCCAAAATTTCTCCATGGTGCGATACAACTTTTTGATGGCTAGCGTATAAGCTGCTGCTTCAAAGGTTTCATCTTCATGCGTACTGGTATCACCCTGGGTGTCGGTGCGCTGTCCTTGTTCATTTGTCTGTACATGCTCTTGGGATTCATGAGTGCCCTGGTTGGCTTCGTCATCGCCATCATCTTCATCGGTTTCTGTTCTTTCTTCCTCAGAACTAGATACTACTTGTCCTTGTGGCTGGTCTCGGGGTGTGGTCGGGTAGCTTGGCCGCTCATATTCTTGAGAAAATATCTCTCCTTCTGAAAACTGAAATTCATTAGAGAAAGCATCTTGCATTTCCAAATCAAATGTTGTATCGATGGGTTCCGCTTCCAAGTTAGGTATCGGAAAAGAAAAAGCTTCTGCACCAATAGTGGTGGGAACTTCTGTTGTAGTGGTGGTCGGTTCCTGAACTAATGTTGGTTGTGAGGTAATCGCACTAGAAGTGCCTTCTGTCATGACCGGTCTTGATAAGCGTATACGAATTGGTTGTACAGTTGTAGGGGCTTCTTTCGGAGACTGTTCTAGCGAGGGTTGCAGTGATGGTGATTCTGGGACCTGTAGGCATGGGATAGTACCTCTCATGCGCTTTCTTGCTCGTCCTTTGCTAGGCTTTCTAGCTTTCTTTGTTGTCCCTCTGAATGCTTTTAACTCCTCACTCATCATTGCACGCTCGATTGGCAAGTCGTATGCCAAGCACATATATACAATTCTTGTAAGAGCGAAGCATCCATTGATAACCTTCTTTCTTTCCCACCTATGTTGTGCTAAGTAAAGCTGATCAATTATCCAGCTAGCCAGATCAATTGTTTGTGGTCCAGTACATGCTAAATATAAGCCAAACCAGATGTGTTTGTGGGGCATGGTGAATCTATCCTGAGCGGGGAAAGCAAAATGTTGCATGCATATCCTCAACGGTTTAGAGAGCTCAGGTGTGATTGCTGAAATATCCTCCCACTTAGTAACATCTCCACATTTCATTGGCTCTGGAACTAGCCTTTCTCATTTCGTTGGAGTATGTGTACCATGGATCTTGATTGCAGCGCGAATCAGATCTTTAGAAAGGTAAAACCTCTTATATGGCGGATCATTTACTAATGACGGCAAAATGAATGTTCCTAGTAGATCCTTGTTCTCCGAAGCTATCAAAGTGGTGATTAAGTAATAGCATCTGTAGAAGTCGGGTTTAGGCAAGGGATCACTGAAATATTCTCTGAAGCCAGCTCTTGCCCAAACATGCGTTAAATCTTCTGTGTTCCGTAGTCCTTCAAATTCTCTTGAGAAGAATTGGTACTTGGCCCAAGTACGGTGATCAAACGCCAAATTGGCCTCAAAGATGAAATCTGCATCCACTAAAGGTCTTGCTAGACCTTGAAGCCAGTGAGAATTGCGATGAATCTTCTTAGTATATCCCCTAGGAGGGTCGTCAATCGGCATGGGTCCTGGAAATCCCTGGAATTCTAGGGGTTGGGCCGTAGGATGGGGCTCCGCTAGTAGTTCTCCAATATTGGCCATGGGTACACTGGGGCCTGCTTCAGATGGTCCTTCTGCCTGAAAAATGAATGATGCGAGTGCGTAGAAGATCGGCTACAAAAGATTAACAATTAGCATGGAAATTAATCATGATCCCATTAAAGTGAGACCGCAATCCCTTTCCATAACCGATGTGTAACCCGTGTAGCCGAGTGTTGTGATGTGGTTTATGGAATGATTTCTTGCAAACTATTGCAGGTCTCTAGACACCTACATGCTTCAGATGATGCATATATTTCTTGATGAGGTGTCATTACAAGTGATGTTGGGTTATAGTGTGTGGATTTGTACAAGGTTCAGTCATGAATGAGTTATTACACGATTGTAGATTAGTCGGGGTGGGAGTTATGTCAGACAATGGTTTAGGAGAAGACTTCTGGATACGTTTCGGTATCCACTTCCTAAGAGTTTGTGAACGGGTGATAGGTTTCTTTTGAGGGACAAAAGATGGTATCGGATGTGGTGGGATTAAAGGGTGAAGAGATTTCTGAGGGTCATATATTACATGGCTTGGTGGTTGAGCTATGATACACTGTTTAGGTACCCAAATCTGCGTGGGTGTGGGTCTCTTCATAAGGTACTTCTTGGCGATCCAAATCTGTCGAATGTTCGTACTTGTAGAAGAAGGTCGAGGAGATGTTGGATACTGATTCTGCTTCTACCTTGACTTCTTCTTATCACTGTCTGCGTTGTTGAAATCAGTCGGTGCTTTCTGTCCTTTTGGCACCCATATTTGTCTTGTGCCTCTTGCTTTATGATACTGATACTGCTGCTTTCTTTCTTGTGTCATCTGATATTGTCGTCGGTCTGGGTTCCTTCTTCGTGGTTGATTCTTTAGTGGTTGAGGTTGAGAGGTCGGATGGACACTCTGCTTTGGAAAAGAAGGGAGGTCCAACACTTGTGAAACTTGCCCATTAGGAGGTGAGGAATTTTGTACCACAGATCTAGGCCAGTCCGCAGTAAGTGTGGAAGGATGGGCACTGCAGGGTATTTTGCCCATGTGGTTGCTGATGCAGTCCACCTGACCGCTGATGTAACCCACTTGACCACTGATGGTGTCCATTTGACCAAGTGGTTGGGTGGTTGCCCCTTCTAGTTTGCAGGAAGCCCAAGAGAAAATCTCCTGACGTCCTTCTGATTGACAATTGTCCATTGCCAAGCCCGCGTGGGTTGGTGTAGACATAACGTGATTGATCTGACCAAAGATCTTCCTATGTTTCTCACAACATCTTATGTAGGTGCATGTAACAAATCAATATCTCTAGCATGAAGGCGCTCCTTAACATAATTATAATGAGCCTTAAAGTGCATTTTGCATGCATGTGTTTAAAAAATCAGGTAAATGCCTTTAGCTTCCCAATTTGGGGTCCAAAATATACAATTAAAATATATTTTAGAAGCCCTCGAAGGAAGCTATCACATGGAAGAGTCAAAATATACAAAATGGGTCCTTGGGGCCTTTATCACCAACAATATCCCTTTTAAAGGACCAAGGAGATTCCTTTAAGCTCTGTGACTCTTACGATCTATACCCACACCTCATATAATGCCTTTGGAATGCACCTTATGAGAGCATCTATAAGATTTTGTGAAGTGTTGACCTTGATCAATATGATAAGTCCATCATCTAACACTTACTATGATGAAGTGGTCTCTCACATCAATATGCTTTGTGCAAGCATGGAACATGTCATTCATTGCCAAACATATGGAACTTTGGCTATCGCAACCAAGAATAGGTGCCTTTTCAGGCAAACCAAACCCACTGCATTGATACGCTAACCAAATGGCTTCTTTAGACCCCTCTCTAACAACCTCTATAGTAGATAGTGCTACTATCCTCTCAAGACTCAAGCACCATGAAACTATTATTTTAGAGCATTTAGAGTGCTCTTTTTCTTCCCAATCAATAGCATATCATCTACATATAGCACTAGAATACTTGAGCTGCTATCATCGTCCTTTGTAGTGAACAAACAGTGGTCTATATGGCCTCTTGTGTTTGTGGCTTGCATGGCTTCTTTTGAGCCCATGTTTGAGCATAGATGCATCAAGCTTCTTATACAATTGCCTAGGGGCTTGTTTCATCCATATAAAATATGTTTCAACTTGCATATTAGATGTCATTTTCCAATAATGGAATATCCTTCTAGCTATTTCATGTACAACTCTTCATCTACATCACCGTACAAAAAACTTTTTCAAACATCCATTTGGAATAACTCCAAATTCAAGGCCACAATCAAAGAAAACAACATGTGGTCATTTTGATCACCGGAGAGAAGACTTCTTGGAAACCAATGCCCTCTTTTTGGGCATATCCCTTCGCAACCAATCTTGCATTGACGTTGGGTTTTCCATCAACTATCTTTGATTTTGTACACCCACTTGTTAGTGATGACCTTCCTACCTTTGGGAAACTCAACCAGATCCCAAGTATCATTTGCATGCAAGGTCTTTATCTTTTCCTACATGGACAACTCCCACTTCTTTTTCTGCTCAAGTGAGAGGCTCACATTCATCTGAAAACATAATGTAATGTAAACATCGGTCAAATTTGTTTACATGGCTCCTAATTTTGTAGATCTTTTCACCCAATGATCAACATCCTTTGGCATTGTTTCTGCATCAAGAGGTACAAGTTCCTCATTACTGATGGGTTGTTGTACATCATTTCTAGCCTATTTTCAGCATGTACAGGTGGTTGTAATTGACCGTTAGGAGCCTCAATTTTGCTCCAATATCATCTAGCTCAAAAACTAATGGTTCATTTTTGCTTCTACCCAAATTTGGCTCATCCTAATGTGAAATTTTTGGCTTGGCATGTCACTATTCCTACAGAATTTTGACCATTTTTTGGTCATGTTAAGAGGCACAATTGTTTTTGAATGGCCTTTCCTCATTAAATACAACATCTAAGCTATGTATCTTAGCTGCATACAACCTTCTTGAGATGAGGTAGCCATATCCTATAGCCCATTTCATTTTCATCTCCCTAACCCATGAAGATTCCTTTTATGGCCTTGGCAAAGGCACAAAAACATCACAACAAAAGATGTGTAGGTTGTCATATGAAGAAGTTTTGCTATACAAAAACTCTTCATGGACTTCACCTCTTAAGGACTCATGAGGGGATCAATTAAGAATGTGTATTCAATTTTTCAAAGCCTCTCCCCAAAAGGCATGAGGGAGATTAGCTTTGGACAACATGCATCTCACCCTCTCACACAAAGTCTTGTTATACCTCTCGACCACCATTTGAAGAATGGTTGTGTAGGGTTGTTAGCTCCCTCTTAATACTATCTAACTCACAATATTTTATGAATTTAGCACTTAGGAGCTCACCACCATTGTCTGTACGTAAACATTTGAACAATGTACTCTTTGGGGGGTCACAAATGCATGGAACTTTTTAAATGCACCAAAGGCTTCATCCTTGGATTTTAACAAATAGACCCAATTTTTCATGGAATGGTCATCTACAAATGAAATGAAATATAAAGAACCTTGCATAGATTTGGTAGGAATTCTACAGATATCAGAATCCACAAGGTCAATAAAATTATATTTACAAGACACACCAAAGTAAAAGAAATGTTTCACTTGTTTTTCATATTGTATAGCTAAAAATAGGGGCTAGGCATGGCTATATCTTAAGTGTAACTGTAGGCAGTAGCAGTAGAAGAACACCAATTTCAGACTAATTTCACAAAGTTATTCTTTGCATACCAATCCTCATAGGAAATGGTAGCATAATTTTTCTTTTCATAATTTTTTTTTTTAATTGTAAAAAGTTAGTCTTTAGAAATGGCAGCGGAATTTTTCTTCTGACAATTTTTTCTTGGGAGACTAATTCCACAAATTGTTCTTTGTAAGAATTCCTCCATGCATGAAGAAATGACAATCTCATAAAATTGTTCTAAGGACTAGTTTTTCCAGATAAGACTAATTTCTCAAATTTTTCTCATGAAGGCAAACCACAGATAAGGGACCCACCTGGAGCGGTTGAACAAAAAAGAGAGTGGAGACAAAGTGGGAAAAAGAGTGGAGGGCCGAGTACCAGACTTGGCACAGCCCACATAGTAACGGACTTGCACAAGACTTGTAGAGTACTAGACTGGACTTAGCAGAGTACAAGAAAAGTAAGAGTGAAGGAGTGGTGGAGTAATTGCTTGATAGAGAGCAACTTACATAAAGGAAAGGGAATCCATGATATGAGACACATGAGATAGAAGATACAAGAACTCTAAGAGAGATCAGATCTGAGGGAGGATACTGGAAGAAGTGTGCGGCTATTCTCACTTTGAGTAGCTCAATCAATGAGTTAGACAAGAGGCCCTAGTCTTGTCATTATGGGCAAGCAGAGTAAGTCTACAAGGGTTGAGTGCTTAGTAGAGACTAGTGTACTTCACTAGTATCTTGAGTAGAGTTGAGTTGAGTTATGTAGTGAGGTTGTGTGTTTGTCATAGTAGAAGTTGTCCCTTGATCCTTCTATTTTGAGTTTATTGCCTATCTTGTATACTTCCATGATTATGTTAACGAAGTGATGCTTCTGTGACTCTGTGTTTTTTGTTTGTTTTGTGATCTTTTTGGTGACTGTGCAAAGCAAAACATAGTGCATATTGCACTCACAAAAAGAACCCACCTTGAGCATTGGAGAACAATAATTTTCTCTACAGGTGCTCAATTTGGCACATGGGACATGCTTTGTATTTTTTCTCTTCTGTTGTTTTTCATTCAATCTCTATTTTTTAAGAATTAGTATGGTTTTTCATTAAGTCTCTATTTTTTTAAGAACTATTCTTGTTTTAGGATTAGTCTTTTAGAATTATTCTTTTAGAATTAGTCTTTCAAAATCGGTCTCTCAAAATTTGACTCTAGTTTTGTGAATTAGTCCTTCAAATTTAGTCCCCCAAAATTAGTCCCCCAAAATCGTCCTTCAAAATTATTCCTCCACAATCGTCCTTCAAAATTTTTCCCCCAAAATCGTCCTTCAAAATTAGTCACCCAACTCATCCTTCAAATTAGTCCCCTAAATTAGTCCTTCAAAATTAGTCCCCCAAATAAGTCCTTCAAAATTAGTACAGAAAATTCGTCTTTCAAAATTATTCCTCCATAACTTGACTCAAATTTGTCTTCACAATTAGTCTTCCAAAATTCATCTTCATAATTAGTCTTCCATAAATTTTGTCCTTCTTCAATAGTAGTCTCCAGGATTCATCCTTCACATTAATATTCAAAATTTTTCTTCCAAATGTTCAAAATTTGTCTTCCCAAATCCGTGTAGAGAATTAGTCTTGATAAATTAGATATTCATCCTCCCAAATTCATCTTATTTTTCTTCAGTCTCGAAGGCTTTTTGCACCCACTTTTTTGTCTTATTTCTTTCTCAAACTCAACTTTTTCTAGTTCAAGATTTTGAAACCAAGTTCTCAATCGAATATTTTAGACCATGTTTCTAGTTTGAATTTGTTTTTAGTCCCATCTTTAGTGCAATTCGGCCAATTCTTGTTAGTCGAGTTCTCATCTATGAGTTCATATAGAATGGTAGTCTATGACTCATACCCGATCTCATAAAGGAGGATCTCTTAGTTCTGTCAAAACACCCAGCAAGAGCTACCAGAGAAGGATTGTTCACTTTAAGGCCTATTCAAGAAAAATGGGAAATACAAAAGATTTTGAGACAATTCTTTGTGTCCCAATGTTTTAATTTTTGACTCATTCACATACTAGAACATGTTATTATATCTTGGTTAGAGTATATTAAATTGACAATTTTTTATTAAGGATAATTGTATTGTAAATGGGGTATCAAGGTTGGGCTCAAACTTAAGAATTCAACATAGTAAATAATATAAATGGGACTTGAATAATTTCCAAATTTCTTGAATAGGTCTTCTTTACTTCGCGGGTACCTCCTAACCCTCTACCACTTTCGGTTGGATCTTCATCTTCATCCTCTGAAGAAGTACTTGCCCTCAACAACAACACAAGAAGAATGGAAGATGATTTATGTTGGAGTTAGACGTCTACGGAAGCACGTGAACAGCACAAGGAAGAAGAAGAAGCTTGGAGCACAACACACAATACTGAATGTATTACTAGAGAATGTACAAAGATAAGTATCCCATTAGGGCAATAGGCGTATATACAAGCCGGTGGAAAAAAACCTCCTAAAGAGGGAAAAAAGTGCCTCGACGGTCCTAGTGTGTTCACACACATCACTACCTAAATATATCAACAAATCCCCCCTCGGAGTGATGCGGTGCACAAGGAGCTGGCACTCATGTATAAGTGCCAAACTATGTGGAAATCACTCCACAAAAGGAAGTACGCCCAAAGCTTTGCGGAAAGCTTCAAACTTCTCCCTAGGCAGAGCCTTCGTGAAAGGGTTTGCAATGTTCTCCTGTGTGGGCACATATGCCAAGCTGATCTCCCCAGTAGAGAACCTCTCCCTGACAGAGTGATAATGCATCTCAATGTGCTTAGTGCGAGCATGGAACACAGGGTTCCTCGCAACTGCCAATGCGCTCTGACTGTCAGTCAAGATGGTGGTGGTAGAAGTCTGACCAACACCCAAATCAGCCATAAGGCATCTGAGCCACACACACTCAACAATAGCTGTGAAAGCTTCCCTATACTCAGCCTCACAACTGGAAGTGGCCACAGTAGGCTGCTTCTTGCTCAACCAAGATATACATGAGCTACCAAGCATGAAGCAAAAGCCACTAGTGGACACACAAGTGTCATAGCAACCAGCCCAATCAGAGTCAGAAAAAGCATGCAAATCTGGCGGTAGTGATCCCCCCTTGGGATAAAACAACCCAAGTAGCCGAGTACCACTCAAATAGCGAAAGATGCGCTTAACTTCCTACCAATGCTTGACATTTGGGCAATGCATAAACCTGCTCATCTATGAGACAGCAAACTGAATATCTGGCCGAGTAATGCATAAGTAAATCAAGCATCCAAGAGCCTGCTGATAGAGAACAACATCAAATGCATCTTCAGCATCATGAAGACTCAAACGTAAACCTGTCTCCATAGGAGTGGCAATAGGCTTCTACTGCTGAAAAACATACACTTCTTCATGCAAGTCACCATTCAGAAATGATGTTTTAATGTCCAACTGATGTACATTCCAACCATGATGAGCTGCAACTGCACAAATGCTCCGAACAGTAGTCATACGGCATGTAGGTGCAAAGGTCTCATCAAAATCAATGCCTCTTTCCTACACATAACCCTTTGCAACAAGCCTAGCCTTATACTTGTCAATTGTACCATCAGGTTTACGCTTCATCTTGTATACCCACTTAGTGCCAATGGCCTTCTTGCTAGGAGAAAGTCACATTAAGACCAAGTACCATTCTTCATTATTGCATCATATTTAGATTGCATAGCAGCCATCCAATTTTTTGAATTTTGTGCTTCATCAAACAAAATAGGCTCATTCTCATCACATAGACTAGATGCACCCATATCATAGCAATCTGATGCAAACGAGGCACTCTGAGAGCCTAAACGATTATGATATGACAGAGCTGCATCTAATTTGTTGTCATGCAAGGTCTGCACCAGCCACTTTGGCATAATTCTTGCCTGCTCAATATCAGCTCTCTCATCAATAAGTGCATCATGTACATCTGCATCAGAAATGGAATTATCTGCATCATCACATGAAACCTGCGAAGGCTAAGAAGTTACCTCATTGGGACCAGCACTAGACTTTCCACCTATAAAAAGAGGCAGCAAAGTATCATACATGTCTTTGGAGCTAACAGATGTCTCCTTAGTACATGAAAGCAATGGCTGAATAGCATCTTCCACAAAAACAACATCATGGCTAACCAGAATGCGTTTAGTTTGTGGATGATACAGACGATAGCCTTTACTTTCAGAATTGTACCCAACAAAAATACAGACGATAGCCAAACAACCAAAAACATGCAGATGAGCAACAGATGGCTTGCGGTCATGCCAAGCCTCATATGGAATGATAGATTGCAGTGCTTTAGTGGGACATCTGTTTAGTACATATGCTACACACATGACAGCCTCAAGCCAGAAACTATGTGGTAAAGCCTAACTCTTGACCATACACCTCGCCATCTCCATGAGTGACCTATTCTTTCGTTCAGCAACTCCATTCTGTTGAGGTGTATACGTCACTGTACAGTGGTGTTTTAACCCACGTTCAGCCAAAAATGCATTAAAATCAGAAGACAGATATTCCCCCCCTTGATCAAAATGGAGGGTGCCCATTTTACATGCTGATAGATTTTCAGCCAAAACCAAAAACTGTTTGAAGCACATGAACACTTCGGACTTTGCCTTCAATGGATATACCCATGCATGCCTGGAAAAATCATCGATGAAAGATAATTCCCAAAAGAAGGTGTTTGCATAGGACCACAGACATCACTATGTACAAGCTGCAATTTCTGAGTAGCCCGAACTGAACCATCTTTTGGAAAGGACGAATGCTGCATTTTTCCCAAAATACAGGCTTCACAAACGTGTTTTCCAGGTGCCTCAAGTTTGGGCAAAGATGACACCATTTCAGATTTTTGCAGGCGTAGCAACACAGATCTTTCATAGTCTATGAGCTTATACAGCCCACGACATAAAATGCCAGAAGCAATAATCACATTGCCATTTGATAGATCATGAAGTGTACACCTGTCATCAACAAATTTCACAACCAAGCCAATCTTGGCTAATGTAGAAACTGATAACAGGTTCTTCTTGATATAACAATATTCCTTGTAGGGGCAGGCTCGAGTGAAGAGAAGAAATTGTGATGTGAGGTAATATGTTTGGTCGCCCCACTGTCAAAATACCAAACATTTGAGTCTACTGCAGACATGCACTGCTCATGAGAAGATGGATCAAAACTGCAGACAATAGTAAACACCCATTCTTGTTCCTACACAAGATTAGGAGACTCTATTTTTTGTGTAGAGGCCTCTGCAACAACCATTCTAGCCTCTTTCTTCTTTGCCTCTTTAGCAGCCAGTTTTGGACAGTTCTTTATGATATGATCGTTCCCTTTACAGTACTTACAAAACAATTTCTGCTTTTCTGTTTTCTTCTCATCTTTATCTTCCTTCTTCGAATATGCAGAATTAGCAGATTTCTGCTTACTAGTTGAAGAGCTCCATTTTCCTTTGCCCTTCTGACTAGCTAGGAAAGCTTGATCTGCAACTCACATAATGGACCTGTTCTGCCTAGATTGATCTTCCTACAACATAATAGAGACTAACTCCTCAAATGATAAGGCATTTGGATTGCCTTTCATCATCAATCGAAGAGTGGAAGCAAAACTCTGATATGAATCAAGAAGACCATTCAGAAGGGTCTGCACAAGTGAGCTATCTGGTATAACCTCATCAGCAGAAATCAACTATTCCTTCAAGTCTTTGATCTTCGTTAGGAAACTGTCCATAGAATCACCTTCATTCATGTGCTCACTCTCCAACTGTTTTCGGAGGTAAGCAACACGAGCCTCATTCCTAGCTTGGTACAATGTGGTAAGTGTATCCCAAGCATCCTTAGCTATTCTACCAGAGCGAATGTGAGGAATAATGGCACATTTGACAGACAAAGCTATCAATGCATGTGTCTGGGCATCTCTACCATCCCAGCGAATCTGCTCTGTAGTAGGTACAACAGAAAGCGCAGCACGAACAGGAATAGGTACAACATCTTGGACACTTCTGCATCAGCTTCTGTACCTGCAGTTGTAACAGTTGCAAGTGTGATAGGATGTTTTCCGACACCCTGCACAATGTTCCACAGTCCTTTTGCAACCAACACATGTCACATCATATAAGCCCATAACGGGTAGTTGATACCATCCAACTTATCCTCAACAGCCAACATACGGAATACATCACTGCTTTCAGCCATGGCCGGTGACTAAAATACCTTGATGTAGAAAATTGACTGTATCTCAAAAAGTTGAACAAAAGTACACAGACGAATTCCGCTAGACCTGTAGCAGACTTCGAGACGCTTATACTGGCGAAAAGAAACTGGTATATACCTTTGGCACAAAAAGACAAAATAGCCTGCACAAGCACTATGATAGTGCGTTCGGAGGTCAAAACGATCTCAGATTGCGATTTCGGCACCACAAAGCAAAGTTGTTTTGATCTCGAAAACACGTTGAGTATGCTCACCAAAATTCGTGCGATTCTAGGACTGCAACCGGAGGAGTGTCGAGGGCACCTTAGATGAAGCGACGACCTGCTCTGATACCAATTGTTGGAGTTAGACATCTGTGGAAGCACGTGAACAGCACAAGGAAGAAGAAGAAGCTTGGAGCACAACACACAATACTAAATGTATTACTAGAGAATGTACAACGATAAGTAGCCCATTAGGGCAATAGGTGTACATACAAGCAGGGGGGAAAAAACCTCCTAAAGAGGGGAAAAAGTGCCTCGGCGGTCCTAGTGTGTTCACACACATCATTACCTAAATATATCAACAATTTAGCAGCATGTCTATCTCAAATCAACATAAAATTCCCTACCTTCAAAGGAGAAGAAAACCAATCAACAAGAAGAAGCCTATAATGAGCTATCAGTGCAGTAACTATGGCCATTTCCAGAGTTGATGTCCTCTTCTTGAAGGTCCTAACATCATTGAGCACTACCCAAAGGATTTTCCAAATTTGTGGTCGAGCACCAACCAAGGAGGACTATGTGGGCAGAAGCCTGGGCATTCCTCCTAATAAGTGAACAAGATTTCTATGAAAGAAGAAACCATTCCAAAGTGGGGAGACCTGATTGACATGGAATATCCAGGTAACCAGAACATATCAATTTTTGAAAAAGAGCTAATTTCAGAAATTAAGCCAATTCCTACAATTGGGTCAACTCCAAGTATGAGACGAATTTTAGATAAACCAATTTCAATAGTGAGTTTGATTCCAAAAATAATTCCAATATCACAAAATGGACTAATTCTAAGGACAATTTAGAGTTCAGAGCTCATACCAATTCCAAAAAATATACCAATTTTGGTATATTGGTTAACTCCCTTAATGGGACCAATATCAGATGGACGAATTCCACTAGTGCAGCCAGTTTTAGAAGAAAGACCAATTTAGAGATAGGACCTACTTCAGAGGGACCAATTCTTGAAATTGGACTAAAACTAATCTTTATTGGGAATCCATTATAACAAGATAGTTAGAATACCTTGCAGCAAATGTAGTATCTCTACAAGAAATCAATTCTGCAAAAATTGATGTTAGAGAAGTTGATGTTGGAGTAGTGACTCAAGCCCAAAAGAAGAAATTATAGGAGCAAAACAAACTTAAGACCAATTGCTTGGAGGAGGCCAGACCTAGCTTGAAGATGCCTTATCCTAAAGGAAGAAGCAAAGAGGTAGACAAAGCTTACGAGGACATGAAGAAGAAATTGTATGGGTCATCACAAGAGTCGGGCCTAGATTCTACTATCATCGACATAGAGAATCTTGTGAAGAAAACCTATAAGCATGTATCTCTATATGATCTATTAAGGATGGATGAAAGATTTAAGTGATGTTCAGGAATAATTGAAATATTCTATCCTCCAACCCCTAAAATCACAATTAGTGGTGGGCATGTACCTACCAAGGAGGAACGCTACATTTTGACCAAAATACAACCTTCACAAACATGTTTATCGGGTGCCTCAAGTTTAGGCAAAGAGGACACCATTTCAGATTTGTGCAAGCATAGCAAACTAGCAAAATTCACATGACCAAACTGTGCATGCCAAAGCTTTGCATCTAACAGAGCCTGAGAATCATGTACTGCACATGCTGAATCATTCATAGATTTTTCATAGTCTATGAGCTTATACAGCCCATGACATAAAATGCTAGAAGCAATAATCATGTCGCCATTTGACAAATCATGAACTATATATCTATCATCAACAAATTTCACAACTAAGCCAAGCTTGGCTAAAGATGAAACTGATAACACATTTTTCTTGATCCTTGACACAAATAAAACATCTGACAAAGTGAAAGAACTACCATCAACAATAGCCAAAATGATCTTACCAACTCCCATGACAGGATAAGAGGAGTTGTTGGTGCATGTGACAGTATTCCCTAGAGGGGCAGGCTCAAGTGAAGTGAAGAAACTACACTGCGAGGTAATATGTTTGGTTGCCCCACTATCAAAGTACCAAACATCTGAGTTTATTGTAGATATACACTATTCAACAGAAGATGGGTAAAAACTCCAAACAGTAGTAAACACCCATTCTTCATGTTGCACTAGATTAGCAGACTTTGTTTTTGGTGTAGAGGCCTCTGCAACAACCATTCCAGCCTCTTTTTTCTTTGCCTCTTTTGCAGCCAGTTTTGGACCATTCTTTATGACATGATCATTTGCTTTACAGTACTTGCAAAACAATTTCTAGTTTTCTGTTTCCTTGTCGTCTCTATCATCTTTCTTTGATTGTGCAAAATTGGCAGATTTCTACTTACTAGCCAGCAAATCTTGATCTGCAACATGCAAATGGATCTGTTCTGCCTAGACTAATCTTCCTGCAACAGAACAGAGACTAACTCCTCAAATTTCTTTGCCCTTCTGACTAGCCAGCAAATCTTGATCTGCAACATGCAAAATGGATTTGTTCTGCCTAGACTAATCTTCCTACGACAGGACAGAGACTAACTCCTCAAATGTCAAGGCATTTGGATCGCCTTTCATCATCAAATGAAGAGTAGAGGCAAAACTCTAGTGTGAATTAGGAAGACCATTCAGAACGGTCTACACAAGTGCACTGTCAGGCAAGACTTCATAACCAAAAATTGACTTTTCCTTCAAATCTTTGATCTTTGTTAGAAAATTGTCCATAGAATCTTCATTCATATGCTCACTCTCCAACAGTTTTCGGAGGTAAGCAACACAAGCCTCATTCCTAGCCTGGTACAATGTGGTAAGTGTATCCTAAGAATCCAACAACGGTTGTGCAAGAGTGAATGTGAGGAATAATAGAACATTTGACAGACAAGGCTATCAATGCATATGCCTGAGCATCTCCGCCATCCCAATGAATTTTCTCTATAGTAGGTGCAGCGAAAACTACAACATGAATAGGAATCTGAAGAACATTCGCATCTTCAATGCCATCTTCATCAGGTTCAATACCTATATTTGAAGGTGTAATAGGATGTTTTTCAACACCATGCAATATGTTCCAGAGTCCTTTTGCAACCACTACATGTCACATCATATAAGCCCACAATGGCTTATTGGTACCATTGAACTTATCCTCAACAACCAACATACGGAGTACATCACTACTTTCAACCATGGCCACTAACTAAGATACCTTGATGTAGAAAACTGATTGTATCTGAAAACGTTGAACAAAACTACCTTGATGAGTTTTGCTAAACATATAGCAGACTTCAAGATGCTTATACTAGCCAACCGAAACCTGTATATATCTTTGGCACAAAAAGAAAAAATAGCCTATAGAAGCATTGTGATAGTGCATTCGGAAGCTGAAACGAGCTCATATCGCAATTTCAGCACCACAGAACAAAGATGTTTTGATCTCCTAATCAGCTTGAGTATGCTCACCAAATTTTGTGCAATTCTAAAACTGTGACCAAAGGGGTGTTGACAATGCCCTAGATGAAGCGGCGACCTGCTCTGATACTAATTGTTGGAGTTCGAGGTCTGCGGAAGCATGCAAACAACACACGAAGAAGAAGAAGCTTGGAGCACAACACACAATATTGAATGTATTGCCACTAGAATATACAAAGATTAGTAACCTGTAAATGGCAATACAAGCTAGGGGAAAACCCCTCCTAAAGAGGGAAAAGAAGTGCCCCGATGGTCCTAGAGTGTTCACACTTATCACTACCTAAATATATCAACATGGCCATCCATGCCCAACCTCAACCCCATACTTCTTCACACATCCAATATAATATGCCACGGTTAGCATAATAAACTACTTGATTGAATTCTCCATAATTGAGGATCGTCCTTCTGAGATCCACATTGAGGGGTCAAGCATGCCTTTCCAATGGTGAAGCTCATGAAGTTCTCTCCATCTCTGTGAGCATCGACGCATGCCTTCTCGGTTTCCTTCTTGCTATTTAGGAATCTTCACTTTTGTCTGTGGAGGACCCCTGATAGTTCTTCCTAAGATTCATTTGACAAACCCAAATTTTTTTATCTAAAAATTTGGACTTCAGAAACAAGGTTGTGTGAAGGGAG
Source organism: Ceratopteris richardii (assembly GCA_020310875.1). NCBI lineage: Eukaryota > Viridiplantae > Streptophyta > Polypodiopsida > Polypodiales > Pteridaceae > Ceratopteris > Ceratopteris richardii. The sequence goes on from CM035406.1 coordinate 154,133,370, forward strand.
ATGGGTGATACACTCCAAAGATGTGCATGGTGCTGCAAAAACCTGCTCTACACTTGCCAAGTTAACTACAGAGATGATAAGTAGACACCTTGTGCTTGCTAAGGATGCATATAAGCCATCCTAGTGCTTTGGAGTATCAATCTCAAATTTATTCATCAAAATAGACTCGTTGATACAAAACGGATGAACCAAAAACTTAAACGGATGAAGCAAAAATTTCTATTTTGGGATGGATTGCACTCTGGAAATTAACTCAGAGCTCATAGCCTATTGAAAATTTAATAGAGATCTTTTGCACACTTTTAATTAGATAGGTAATGAATCTAAAGCAACAAGTTTGATGATTTTGATGAACCATACTGAGAGAAATCAATCTAGAACATATGGGTGTCATCCCGACATTTTCGGAGTAAGCTGTCAGTATACCTAGTCAGCTTCAAATGATTGTAGCTCACATAATAATAAACAAATGATGATGAAAATTGGTATGATGAAAATAGACTTATCAAATTACCTATACCAATTTAAATCTCAGCAAAAGATCAAGTCTATATAGAGAAATCACTCACTAAAGTTAACTGAAAATGAGAATCAGAACTTGTAGCAGCAGATGAGAACAACTTCAAAGTACAGCTAGAAAATCAATCTGTATTGAACATATTGTACATGATATGAATGAAGTTTTGGAAGGAGGAGCACAATGTATGATTCACTTGTGGCTTGGTGTTTGATCAAAATCTCTTGAGAATGTAGCTCTCAGTGTTGCTCTAATCTGCGACTATGCATAGGTGTCTTTATAGTGATATTTGAATTCAAATCTTGGAGCAATTGTACCTAAAAGTTCTCCCAAAGTTGAGGAATCATATAGCTAATCAATCACTCCTAATTCAGCTCGTAATTGGTGCTGAATATGGTTACGATTTTCTTCAATGACTTTTACTTTTCAAGGTAATAACTTTTCAAGAGTTACAAGAGCATGTTTTTGTGACTCTCTCATTGAGAGTGTGTATAAGAAATGTTTATGATCAAGCACTAGGCTTGAATGAAATACACCAACAGCTCCCCCTCAAGCCTAGTATGCTTGAGTCTTCAGACCTCCTTGATTTCTAGCAATCCAATCATGGTTTTGAACCTGTTTAGCTTGATACCATTCAATGATTTAGTCAACATATCTACACATTGAATATTAGTGGAAACAAAGGATAATTGAATATCCTTGCCCATCAACTTCTCTCTTACACAATGGTAATGTACTTCAATATTTTTGGTTCTAACATGCTAAATTGGATTAGCTCCTAAGTGAAGTGAACTTGTATTATAGCCAAAAATATGAGGAGTTAGAGTATGTAATCCCAAATCAGAGTATAAGCATTTTAACCACATAGCTTCTTGTATTGCATTTGCCAATCCTCTATATTCAGCTTTAGTAGATGATAGAGCAATATTTGGTTGCTTCTTTGAAGACCAAGCGATTAGTTTTGATCCTGCAAATGATAAATATCATGAAGTGCTCTTCTTGTCATCCTTTGAACCAGCCCAATCTACACCTGAGTAAAGTGTGATATCAATTTCAGAGGTGAAGGGGTAGAAAAGCCCTTCATTGATGGTGTCCTTCAAGTATTTGAGCACTCTCTTGGCTGCTTGCATGTGTGGCGTCCTTGGCTTATGCATAAATTCATTGAGTATGCTAACACTATAGCATATGTCCACCCTTGTGAGAGTTGCATAGTTCAAGCCCCCTACCAAGCTTTGATAGCTTGTGATATCTTTAATAGGTTCTTCCTCATAAGCACTTAGCTTATGATTCAACTCCATGGGTGTATCTGCACACTTAGTATTCTCCATTTTAAATTTAGAAAGCATGTCATGTACATACTTCCTTAACGCATGTAATTCTTCCCAGGTACACATGATTAAGATTTTTAATTAGAAACAAGAAGCCAATCACGTGTGGGAACACTCATCTAGTACTAAACTAGTACAACTAGAGGAGTCTCCAAGCATCATGACGTAGCACAAAAGCAAAGGGAGGCATACAAAAACAACACCATTCATGTACAACCTCTTGAGAGAATGAAGAAGACCGAAGAGAAGGGAAGGTCATATCAAGCCAAACCAAGGTTAGCGCAACTAGCATGCGAAAAAGATACTGAGCCTCAACCAAGTCTAGCTATTGAAGAAAATCATGAAAATTTTACCAAAAGAAAGAGCAATAAAATGAAGGGGATCTTGTAGAACATCCTATTAATGAAGCCTACCTAAAGATGTATTTACGATAGTTTCAAGGAGAAATTATAAGGAGCCATTTCAATTTTGTTGTGGACGTTCTCCAACACACATACAAAAAGGTATTGCGTATGACCTTTTCAACATGAGCTTGAGTTTTCGAAGTGAAGTGCTTTCTACTATCAACAGTATGGGCCCTACTTTCTTTTATCATGGGTAGGCAAGCTCTTGTTTCCTTTCAACACTTGCCTATGCCCTCCAACTATATGGTAGATTGAACCAGTTTTACCCCTCTGATGGATTACAAGAGCCTTAGACTGACTCTAGGCATCAAGGGTACTACTTTGATTGGTGTCATTGTAGATGGGGGTTTCAAAATTAATCTCATGCTCGACTATACCATGGCGATGTTAAACTTAAAACTTATCATACCAACCCATTTCATTGTCACATTAGTGGACCAAAGCAAAGTTAAATTAGCCCTCTAGGAATAGTAAAGTGTGTAGATGTAGAAGTATAATAGATTTTATTTATGCTTGACTTTGTGGTCATTGCACTTTGAAGAGTAAAAGATGGTTTTTTCCTCTTGATTAGATAGATAGAATGTCATGGCTAAGACACAATCGATAGTCCATGATTAGGGCAATGATACTATGTGTGTAGTTGTTCCAAAAGGGCACCTCATCCTATAAACACCTATGGTTCCACCTCAAGGGCACCTCACCCTACGTGCACCTTTCATACTCACCCTGCAAGCACATTCCATAACATCACACGAGAACCTCATCTTATAGACACCTTCCATGCCAACGCAACGGCACCTCCCTATAGACATCTTCCATAACATCACCAAGGCACCTTAATCTCTAGACACCTTCCAATCCATCACAAGTGTACCTCAACTTGTAGACACCTTCCATGCCACTAGACATCCTCAATACCACCACAAGGGAAAATCCCCTACAAACACCTTCCATGATCTCACCATGATCCATCACTCTACAAACACCTCTATGTTGTGGCAAGAGAACCTCTATAGAAACCTCCCATGCCATCGAGGAACAATAGGCTCTTCCTAGGGACACAAAGATTCTACCAATCAAGATTCAAGAATGTTGGATCACAAAGGTTTCACTGTGCCTAAACAAAACAATTTCACATTAACTAGCATATGGATGGTGCCACATATGTACCTTGAAGAATAGCACTTATGTGCACACCTTTCATTGTATTGTTTGATTGATCACTTATGATCATTTATCTTGTAAGGTGCAAGCATAGTTGGTACTCGTACACGTAAGAGTAAAATCGTACGTACGACTCATACCGTACGTACTCGTATGAACTTGTATAAAAATTAAAAAAATCTCACTCAGCTTTCGATATGTGAAATGGTTCATTTCAAGGTTTTTTGCTCTTTGGTTTTTGCTCTCCGGTTTTTGCTTTCTACATAGCAATTGTGTGCCCTTGATCCCTTTTACACACTTCTACAACTCCTCTTCACCCTATTAACCTTCTTCAAAGCCTACCTAGCCTCTCCCTCATCTTGCCAATCATTCCATTCATCTCTTTTAGCATTCCAAGCTTCCCACACTCCACATTTTTCCTTATTTGCAACCCTTAATTGTCCGATAGAAATGGTGAAAGATAAACATGAAGGTTTCACACTCCATTGCATTAGTGTTGAAAAGAACACCAAGAAGTCCAATTAATACCATTGGACATGCAAATATTATGGAAAGAGGTACACTAATGGAGCTACGAGGCTCATACAACACCTCACAAAGGTTGGCGGGCAAGTGGCAGCATTTAAAGAAATACCGCGCCACATTGCCAATGATATTAGGCATAAGCATTTGGGCCTTTCATCCTATGGCCCTTCACATGTAAGATGGTATAATGCTTCTCCTCATCAACCATCAACCCACTCAAATGTCCCCGAAACATCACAAGATGCCCAATCACATTTTCAAGCATCAAATGCACCAAATATTTCACAATCACCAATGGTGTGAACTTCTACATATCAAAGGCAAGGTGAATTACAAGATGCTCCGAGGCATACGAGGACATCCCTCACATGGCTCAAGGACAAGCATGGATTCGGAGATCACTAAATTGGTAATTTAAAAAAACAATTCTTTTAATCTTTTGAATTCAAAGCAATGGAAGGCTATTCAATCTCGGAGTGGGGCCCATGTCAAGGATGGATGAGGCCTTCTTATTTGGATTTAAGAAGAAGAAAATTTGATGAAGAGAAGAAGAAAATTGATCTCTCTCTTCTTCCAATGAGAGAGAAATGGTCTAGATATGGATGCACCATCCTCTCCGATAGATGGAGAGATAGAAAGAATAGGAGCATGATTAACATAATTGTATCATGTCCAATCAGTACATTCTTTTTACGTGCCATAGAGGTGGGCAAAAAGGGAAAGAACACAACCAGAGCTTTCATATATTGGCATTTTTGCAATTGAATTTTCAGCATTTTTCATTAATTATCATTGATAATATATTGATCCTTGGAAATTTGAACTTTATATGCATAGGTGGGAGCGGAAAATGTAGTACAAGTTGTCACTGACAATGCGAGCAGTTGTCGGCATATGGGAAAGCTCTTAGAGAAAGAATATAATCATATTGTGTGGACTTCTTGTGCTACACATTGCCTCAATCTATTGATGGAGGGATACAAGTAATTCTATTTTTTGTGTAACGCTTTTGAAATTTACCATGCTTCATGAATCATGTAGATCTAGTGTTAGCACATGCACATGCACATGCACATGCATGTGCATGTGCATGACACATGTGCATATGCATATGCATGTATGCATGAAATTTCAATTTTTTATACAATATTTTTCTAGCTTTCATGAATCATTATCATGATGTGTGTGTGGATGTTTCTATTTGCAAGGAAGCTTTCATGGATAAAGGCTTGCATACAAAAAGCCTCTATCTTGGTGATATTTTTCACACATAAAGGGAAAGTGTTATCCATATTTAGAGAGCATAGTAATCTTGAAATAAAAAATCCTATTACCACTCACTTTGCATATATGTGGGTTGTGCTTTCATGCCTACTTGAGATCAAAATCCCTCTTAGATAGATAGTGGTCTCTCCTCTATGGAATGATTGACATGAGAGCTCATTGGAGGAATCCAAGACCATGTAGAGGCTATGTGTGGATTATGAGTTTTGGGAGAATGTGAATTCCATCTTAAATATTTTGACACCTATTTATAGAGTTTTGTGCATGACAGATTGTGACGCCTACCAAATTGGGGCTCATCATACATATGATGAGGAGAGCCATAGATGATATTAGGGCAATCACTCTTGTCACTATGGAGCAACCCAATGAGGTGCTTGAGGTAAGAAGTATTGTAAATTACTAAATTGAAAAGCATGTTGCATTCTTTAATTAATAATTCTCAAGTATTTATAAGCTATTTCTTTTTTTAATTTGTGAGATTGAGGAGATGGACATGGATGCATAGACCCATTCATGGATTTGTAGGTCTATTCCATCCTACATTTAAAAGTCTGACACTATATATAGATATCGAGTTACTTTCAGATAGACTTTCGTACATGTCCCCTCTCACTTGCATAATGATATATTAGAGCACATCAGTTCTTACTTCGACGACAGAGGGAACTCGGCATTCACATTCCCTTCATGTTGGAATAGGGTTTCAATGGTGAAGCCTCTTTTTTTGTGGTAGAATTTTGGATACAGTGTCTCCACTTTATCTACATATGCTATTAGGGTTCTCTCATAAGATTTCTCATCCAGAGCTTGTGAGAGAAATTGGAGTTCCTTTTCTCTTATCCATATAAAAGTGAGGAATAGGCTTAGCCCTCAACAGATGGAGAAGTTGATTTACTATCATACTAACTCGAGGATGTTGGAGGACATATCAAACATGGAGACATTGAAGCAAGTAAGTGTAATTATATATATATATATATATATATATATATATATATATATATATATATATATATATATATATATATATATATATATATATTAAATTATGAATTATAATGTATGAATTTGTAACTGACTATTTGAAATTTCTTTCTATTTTAGGTTGATGTAGATGCATTTTGGCCATTATTGAGCACCACACCTCATGCAAGGGATGAGATGCATGAGGATGATAAGTTCCTATTTTTCCACCTTTATAGAGAGCTATCCTCTATAGATGTGAGGCAAACCCAGAGTCGTACCAGTGCCAATAGAGACATCAGGGTGGCTTGTGGCCATGGGAAGGGCTTGATCATTTGATGTGGATCGAATCATACCACTACGCATGGAGGAGGCTGGTACAAGCAGAGCATCCCTACATGTGGCCATATGTACGAGGAGGACAATATTATCTACTTGACATCATTCCTCTCAGTTTGATGATGAGGGGAATGTTGTTAGTCCCATAGAGAGTCCAATGTCATCTACTTATGATATGACATCAGAGGATTCTTTAGATGAGCAGATGACTTTGACGATGATGAGTGATCATTGATAATCATGATTCATGATTCATATGTATTGTGATTTATGATATATCATTTGACATTTATGACATTATGACATTATGATAGTTGACATTTGTTTTTATGATTGTGGAAACTAGTGATCATTGATGACTCATGAGTTATGATTGATTGATGATGATGATTGATATGAATCATGGTTCATGATATATTGTAATTTGTATGAGTCATGGCATGATTATAAATTATAATTTATAATTTGTATGTTTTGTTTGAAACTTTGAAGTTTGATTATTGATCAATGACACATAATACATTGTTGCACATAGTAGGCTACACAAGTGATAATGCACAATCATGTGATTCTGCAGTCGTGAAATAAATGATGCACAATATGAATGGTAAATGGACATTGCCTAATGCACAATGCACAAAATGAAAATTAGTAAAATTGAATTGCATAATGTTAAACATCATTGATGATTGCACATTGCACATAATGTGGATGCACAATGCACATTATGTGAAAGTTGAAAGTTGAAACACTGAATCATGAATGCACATTGCTCACATGCATCATGTATATATGTCTTATGGAGATATTTCACATCAATTTTTACTAGTTTAGCTATGTATATAAGTATTTTACATCCAACTTATGAAATTTTATAATAATGTTTTTTTAAGGAAAACAATCGTATTAATATCATACGGATTCGTACCTCATGATTAGTATGTACCTAGTATAGTACTAATATGTATCATACATGTCGTACGAATTGTACCTGACCAACTATGGGTTCAAGGTATTTACCTTTGTAAAAGGAAAGAGTAAAAGGCACAAAACCCACGCGTTAGAAGTGTTTGAGATTGATTCTCAATCAATCAACCAAAAAGTTGGTATTATTCTAACTTCCACTTTTCTAAGATTGTGAGAAATGATTCCAATCACCTTAAACTACCAAGTCTACCTATTTTTGAATTTGAATCCATGAAGAAGAGGTGTGGGAAGATCCATGAGAGTCTATATAATGACTCTAAATTCATGCATATATTATGAGAGTGCTGATTTGATGCAATAATTACTCTTTGATCATTGCTTGGTGCCATATCAGTTCAAGATCGAGATGACATCCAATAACTATCAAAATTATTGCCCCTTCATTGTTTGATGTAAATTAGGGCTTTTATGCATTATAGAAAGCCAAGCCTATGTATGACACTCCCTTAAGAGGAATTTTTTCCAATTGTAACTATGCTTGCTACTCTGAGTGTTTGAAGTCATAACTTACATTCAAATATAGAAGGTTTTTGTGAGCTAGTCAAGATGCAGGTTATCTATTTTGCATCAACTTGTTCTTTTTGATGTTCGAAAGTACCTATTGATTTTTATTGCACTAGGCACAAGCTTAGAAGGTCTATTTTAAATATTCAAAGAGCAAGGTAAGTCTTGTGTTGGTTTGTTGGACCATCTTTACCATCTAACAAACCTACTTCCAAGCTTCTCCAAACCTCTCCCACATCTTATAATGGTATAAGAGCAACTTCAATATGGGAGATGGATTTCCATCAATGATTGACAAGCTTGATAGACACAATTATGCTACTTTTAAAATCTAATTGGAGGCTTATTTGCAGTAAGAAATCTATATGGGATTGTATCAAGTGAGGAAGCAATGCCTATTCCAAGATCCAAAGGAGGACCTACTGAAGAGGAAACAAATAAGCTCACACTTTGGTGTGCAAGGGATGCTCAAGCAAGGTCATACATACTAAAGTTTATCTCTAATTTTCTATTACCACATATAAGAGGATGCAAGACATCTCAAGAGATTTGGGATGCATAGAGGCTTTCTTTTTTGCTAGTATAAAAGCAAAGAAGATTCATCTCTAGAATGAGTTCAACTAGATGAAGAAGGCTGCAAAACAAACCATTACAGAGTTTGTTACAAAGATCAAGGAGGTTACAAAACAATTGGCATCAACTGGAGAGATGATTGAAGAAGAGGCCATCATGAGCCGAATTTTGAATGGGATTAGAGGTGACAAGCAATGGCAATCTTTCACCAGAGCTTATGACCTCATCATGAATGAGCAAACTCTAGACTTCAACATCTTTCTTTGACAACTCTTCAATCAAGAGGCCAACAATAGCATAAAGAAAGGTAACTCTTATCAAGGTAGTTCAACTAATGCTCTATATGCACATAAGAAGGACAAGAAGCTGAAAGGCAAAAAGAAGGAAGAGAGTGAAGAAGAGACTTCCCAAGCCAACTTTGCAAGCAAGATCAAGTGGAAGAAAGGAACAAACATGACAGAACCAAAACTCAAGTTGTTCAACCAAGTGCCATTTGTGATAATACCAACCATACCACTCAGAATTGTTGGTTCAATGGAAAGATCCAAAAAGGAAGTGGAAGAGGTGGATACGGCAATAATAGAGGCAGAGGTGGACATAACTTCACTACAAACAATAACACAAAGGAATACAATAATTATTTTGAAGATCAATGTTGATATATTTAGGTAGTGATGTGTGTGAACACTCTAGGACCACCGAGGCACTTTTTTCCCTCTTTAGGAGGTTTTTTTTTTCCTCGGCTTGTATATATGTATATTGCCCTAATGGGCTACTTATCTTTGTACATTCTCTAGTAATACATTCAGTATTGTGTGTTGTGCTCCAAGCTTCTTCTTCTTCCTTGTGTTGTTCACGTGCTTCTACAGACGTCTAACTCCAACAATTGGTATCAGAGCAGGTTGCCGCTCCATCTAGGGCATCGTTGACACCTCTCCGGTTGCAGTCTTAAAATCCCATGAATTTTGGTGAGCATACTCAGCGTGTTTGCAAGATCAAAATGGCTTTGCTCTGTGGTGCCAAAATCGCGATCTCAGCCCATTTCGGCCTCTGAATGCACTATAGTACTGCTTGTGTAAGCTATTTCGTCTTTTTGTGCCAAAGGTATATACCATTTTCGGTTTGCCAGTATAAGCATCTCGAAGTCTATTGCAAGTTTAGCAGAATTTGTCTGGGCAATTCTGTTCAACTTTTTGAGATACAATCAATTTTTTGCATCAGGGTATTTTAGTTACCGGCCATGGCTGAAATCAGTGATGTATTTTGTATGTTGGGTATTGAGGATAAGTTGGATGGTACCAACTTCCTGTTGTGGGCTTATATGATGTGACATGTATTGGTTGCAAAAGGACTCTGAAACATTGTGCCGGGATTGAAAAACATCCTATCACACCTGCAACTATTACAATTGCAGGTACTGAAGCTAATGCAGAAGGTATCAAAGATGATGATATTCTGCATATTCATGTTCGTGCTGCGGTTTCTACTGCATCTACTGCAGAGCAAATTCATTGGGATGGCAGAGATGCCGAGGCACATGCATTGAGAGATTTGTCTGTCAAACGTGCCATTATCCCTCACATTTGCTCTTACAAAACAGCTAAGGATGCTTGGGATACACTTACCACATTGTACCAAGCTAGGAATGAGGCTCGTGTTTCTTACCTTTGAAAACAGTTGGAGAGTGAGCACATGAATAAGGTGATTCTATAGACAATTTTCTAACAAAGATCGAATACTTGAAGGACAGTTGATTTCTGTTGATAAGGTTATACCAGATAGCTCACTTGTGCAGACCATTCTGAATCGTCTTCCTGATTCATATCAGAGTTTTGCTTCTACTCTTCGGTTGATGATGAAAGGCAATCCAAATGTCTTATCATTTGAGGAGTTAGTCTCTCTTCTATTGCAAGAAGATCAATCCAGGCAGAACAGGTCCATTATGCATGTTGCAGATCAAACTTTCCTGGTTAGTGAGAAGGGTAAAGGAAAATGGAGCTCTTCAATTAGTAAGCAGAAATCTGTTAATTCTACACAATCAAAGAGGGAAGACAAAGATGAAAAGAAATCAGAAAAGCAAAAATTGTTTTGCAAGTACTGTAAAGAAAATGATCATATCATAAAGAACTGTCCAAAACTGACTGCTAAAGAGGGAAAGAAGAAAGAGGCTAAAATGGTTGTTGCAGAGGCCTCTACACCAAAAACAGAGCTTGTTAATCTTGTGAAGGAAGAAGAATGGGCGTTTACTACTGTTTGCGGTTTTGATCCATCTTCTCATGAGTAGTGCATGTCTGCAGTAGACTCAGATGTTTGGTACTTTGATAGTCAGGCGACCAAACATATTACCTCGTAGCGTAGTTTCTTCTCTTCACTCGAGCCTGCCCCCACAGGGAATACTGTTACATGCGCCAACAACCCCTCTTATCCTGTTATGGGAGTTGGTAATATCATTTTGACTACTGTTGATGGTAGTTCTTTCACTTTATCAGATGCTTTGTTTATGCCTGGGATCAAGAAAAATTTATTATCAGTTTCTGCATTAGCCAAGATTGGCTTGGTTGTGTAATTTGTTGATGAAGATGTACAGTTCATGATCTGTCAAATGGCGACATGATTATTGCTTCTAGCATTTTATGTCGTGGGTTGTATAAGCTCATAGACTATGAAAGATCTGTAAATGATTCGGCATGTGTAGTACATGATTCTTAGGCTATGTCAAATGCAAAGCTTTGGCATGCACGCTTTGGTCATCTGAATTTTGCTAGTTTGCTACGCCTACAAAAATATGAAATGGTTTCCTCTTTGCCCAAACTTGAGGCACCCGGAAAACATGTTTGTGAAGGCTGTATTTTTGGCAAAATGCAGCATTCCTCCTTTCCAAAAGATGGTTCAGTTCAGACTACTCAGAAATTGTAGCTTGTACATAGTGATGTCTACGGTCGTATGCAGACATCTTCTTTTGGAAATTATCTTTACTTCGTGACTTTCATCGATTATTTTTCCAAGCATGCGTGGGTATATCCATTGAAGGCAAAGTCTGAAGTGTTCATGTGCTTCAAACCTTTTTTGGTTTTGTCTGAAAATCTCTCGGCATGTAAAATGGTCACCCTTTGTTCTGATCGAGGGGGGAATATATGTCTTCGGATTTTAATGCATTTCTAGCTAAATGTGGGATAAAACACTAGTGTACAGTGTTGTATACACCTCAATAGAATGGAGTTGCTGAACAAAAGAACATGTCACTCATGGAGATGGCGAGGTATATGGTCAAGATTCAGGCTTTCCCATATAGTTTTGGCTTGAGGCTATCATGTGTGCAGCATATATACGTAGCAGGTGTCCCATTAAAGCGCTACAGTCTATCACTCCATATGAGTCTTGGCATGGTTGCAAGCCATCTGTTGCTCATCTGTGTGTTTTTGGTTGTTTGGCATATGCATTAGTGCCTGAACAACATCGCAAAAAATAGAATGATAAAGCAGTAAAATGTATTTTTGTTGGGTACAGTTCTGAAAGTAAAGGCTATCATCTGTATCATCCACAGACTAAACACATTCTGGTTAGCCATGATGTTGTTTTTGTGGAAGATGTTATTCAGCCATTGCTTTCATGTACTAAGGAGACATCTGTTAGCTCCAAAGACATGTATGATACTTTGTTGCCTCTTTTTACAGGTGGACAGTCTACTGCTGGTCCTAATGAGCCAACTTCTCAACCTTTGCAGGTTTCATGTGATGATGTAGATCATCCCATTTCTGATGCAGATTTACATGATGTACTTGTTGATGAGAGAGCTGATATTGAGGAGGCAAAAACTATGCCAAAATGTCTTGTGCAAACTTTGCGTGATAGTAAATTAGATGCACCTCTGTCATATTGTACTCTATCAGGCTCTCATAGTGCCCCTTTTGCATCAGATTGCTATATTATGGCTGCATCTAATCTCTGTGATGAAAATGAGCTAGTTTCAATTGACGAAGCACAAAATTCAAAAAATTAGATGGCTCTTATGCAATTTGAAAATGATGTTATAATGAAGAAGGGTACTTGGTCTTTATGTGACTTGCCTCCTGGCAAGAAGGCCATTGGTACTAATTGGGTTTACAAGCTAAAGTGTAAGCATGATGGAACAATTGACAAGTATAAGGCTAGGCTTGTTGCAAAGGGTTATGCACAGGAAAGAGGCATTGATTTTGATGAGACCTTTGCACCTACATGTCGTATGACTACTGTTCGGAGCATTTGTGCACTTGCAGCTCATCATGGTTGGAATGTACATCAGTTGGACATTAAAACTGCATTGCTTAATGGTGACTTGCATGAAGAAGTGTATGTTTTTCAGCCCCGTGGCTTTGTGCAAAAGGGGCATGAAAACCAAGTGTGCAGGTTAAACAAGGCATTATATGGTTTAAAGCAAGCACCACGTGCTTGGTATGAGAAGATACATGCCTATCTGATTGCACATGATTTTGAGAACAGTCCAACTTAGAGCACCTTATATGTTAAGCGTGCTTCTGATCATTGTTGTCTATTTTTTTGACATGTTGTTCGTTGGTCCTATTGAGAAGCATATTGCTGATTTTAAGGCTGATTTGCATGGCTCATTTGAGATGTCTGATTTGGGGCATTTGCATCACTATTTGGGCATTCATTTTATACAAGTTGATCGTGGAATGGCTTTCTGTCAAACAAAATATATTGACACAATATTGCAGTGTTTTGGCCTTGAAGACTATAAGCCTATTGCCACTCCTATGGAGACAGGTTTACGATTGAGTCTTCATGATGTTGGAGGTGCATTTGATGTTGTCCTCTATCAGCAGGCTATTGGATGCCTGATTTACTTATGCATTACTCGACGATATATTCAGTTTGTTGTCTCACAGATGAGCAGGCTTATGCATTGCCCAAGTTTCAAGCATTGGCAAGCGGTTAAGTGCATCTTTCGCTACTTGAATGGTACTCGACTACTTGGGTTGTTTTATCCCAAGGGAGGATCACTACCGCTAGATTTGCATGCTTTTTCTAACTCAGATTGGGTTGGTTGCTATGACACTCGTGTATCCACTTGTGGCTTTTGCTTCATGCTTGGTAGCTCATGTATATCTTGGTTGAGCAAGAAGCAGCCTATTGTGGCTACTTCCAGTTGTGAGGCTGAGTATGGGGCAACTTTCTCAGCGAGTGTTGAGTGTGTGTGGCTCAGACGCCTTATGGTTGATTTGGGTGTTGGTCAGTCTTTTACCACCACCATCTTCACTGACAGTGAGAGCGCATTGGAAGTTATGAGGAACTTTGTGTTTCATGCTCGCACTAAGCACATTGAGGTGCATTATCATTATGTTAGGGAGAGGGCCTCTGTTGGGGAGATCAGCTTGGCATGCGTGCCCACATAGGAGAACATTGCAGACCTTTTCACGAAGGCTCTGCTAGGGAGAAGTTTGAAGCTTTCCGCAAAGCTTTGGGCTTACTTCCTTTTGTGGAGTGATTTCCACATAGCTTGGCACTTCCTTATATATGAGTGCCAGCTACTTGTTCACCACATCACTCCCAGGGGAGATTTGTTGATACATTTAGGTAGTGATGGGTGTGAACACTCTAGGACCGCCGGGGCACTTTTTTCCCTCTTTAGGAGGTTTTTCTCCTCGGCTTGTATATACGCCAATTGCCCTAATGGGATACTTATCTTTGTACATTCTCTAGTAATACATTCAGTATTGTGTGTTGTGCTCCAAGCTTCTTCTTCTTCCTTGTGTTGTTCACGTGCTTCCACAGATGTCTAACTCCAAGAATCAACAATAAGAAGACTCATTGCTTTTGATGAATTTAAGACACAAGGAAGATAAAGAAGATAATCATTTGTTCTACATAGATTTAGGATGTTCAAATTGTAGAGAGTACACACGCAGAAGCAAAATGAAAAGTAAAGTACTCTCACAAAACAAAGAATGTGTGAGACACAAAATGAGTAGACCATGAAATGGGTAAACTCATGTGGATTAGAAATGAGCTTTCCAAGAGCATGGAGTATACTCCTCAAGCTTCTAACCAAGTACAAATGAGGGGAGAGGCCCTCCTTATATAGATTTGGGAGGGGCTCTCAAAAGTACATCATATGTGGGATAAGTCTCTTGAAAGGAGAATGAATACAACTGGTAGAAGCACATATCAAGGTACCCAAATACAAAGGAAATACAATATAAAATGGAAATAGACTAGAAATGGAGTGCCTCCTGGATACAAAATGGAGATGCACTCATGCGGATACAAATGTAGATGAAGTAGGAGCAATCATGTCGTCAACACCCCCTCTGCAGCTCCATTTTGGAGCGGCTGAATGTTGCAGAGGTCCACCAAGCGCTAAAGCGGAACCGGAGGTAGAGCCTTCGTGAACATGTCCGCCAGGTTCTCTTGAGAGGTACACTGCTCCAGAGTAATCTCCTGAGATATGAGCTTCTCACACATGAAGAGGTACTGGATCTCAATGTGCTTCAGCGTGGAACATTGGATTCTTTGCAATGGCCAAGGCTTACTGGCTATCCGTGTGAATACATGTCGGAGTATCCTGCAAAACAAGAATGTCATATAATAAATGTCGAAGCCAGATGGCCTCACATGCTGCAAAGCTGGATGCTCGGTACTCGACCTCGGTAGGTGATAGAGCGCCTCTAGGCTGCTTCTTACTTGCCCAAGAGATAGGTCCTGAGCCAAGTAAGAATATATACCCATAAGTAAATCGTCAAGAATCAGGATCACCAGCCCAATCTAAATCTGAATATCCAGCGAGTTCGATGCCCCCTCTATACTAAAGACCATGATGTCGAGTGAGGGCAAGGTATCGAAGTAGTCTGTGAGCAGCATCCCAATGAGTCTGACGAGGCTGATGTGCAAACTGAATGAGTATACCAACTGCATAAGCAATATCTGGTCTAGTGTTGGCAAGATAGAGTAATGAGCCAACAAGCTCTTGATAGGTATGCACATCCACAAGTGATGATGAGTCCTCTAGTATAAGCTTGATGTTGGGATCAAGTGGTGTAGAAATTGAGAGACACTGGTCCATGTTATATCTGGAAAGTAGATCAGAGCAGTACTTCTTCTGTCATAGGAATATACCTTCTTTTGTTTGCCAAACTTCCATACCCAAGAAGTAGTAAAATAAGCCAAGATCTGTCATAGAGTACTCAAGGTGAAGTTGTGTGATGATGAACTGGATGTGTTCTTCGTCTGAGCCTGTCAAGATCAAGTCATCTACATAGAGAATGATGATGGCTACTAAAGACTCCTTTTGATAGATATAGAGATTAGCATCAGCATTGCTTCTGTGAAATCCCTTGTCTTCAAAGAACTTGTGAATCTTTTCATATCAGGCCCTGGGAGCTTACTTGAGTCCGTGAAGTGCCTTGTGAAGCTTGTAGACTTGATCTTCGTTGCCTTTGATCTTGAAGCCGGCAGGTTGTTCAACATATACTTCTTCTTAAATATCTCCATTGAGGAATGCACTTTTGATGTCCAGCAAGTAAATGGGCCACTTAAAGTGAGCACTTAGTGCTAAGATGATTCTGATGGTTGTGAATCTTGCAGTAGGAGCAAAGGTTTCTTCATAGTCAATGCCATGTTGTTGCTTGTATCCCTTAGCTACCAACCTTGCTTTGTACTTGTCTAATGTGCCATCTGACTTGTACTTAACTTTATAAAGCCACTTAACTCCTATGACTTGATGATTTGTGGGCTTAGGTACAAGATTCCAAGTTTTGTTCTTCTCGATTGCATCCATTTCTACTTGCATAACTTCTTCCCACGTAGGTTGACCTTGAGCTTTTTTGTAATTAGATGGTTCTGGGATTTGTTGAATGTGATGCATTAAGGCGTAATTGACATAGTGACTCTGTTCTCGCTGTCGCTTGTCGATAAGTCTTTGAGATCTTCTTGGATGACTTGAAGTACTTACTTCTGAGTTGGAGTTTGGAAATACTAAGTCCCCCTCTGAAGTATAGATAGGTCGACTAAGACTTGTACTTGAATCTTTTCTTGAGTACGAGGAAGCTTCATTGAAGATCACATCCTTCGAAATGATGATGGAGTGGTTTTCCATATCATATAGACGGTATGCCTTTGATTGGTCACTGTACCCTATGAATATGTGTTTCTTGGACTTTGATTGTAACTTGTTTCTATCTTCTTTTGGTACATGGACAAAAGCTTCACTACCAAAGACTCGAAAGTAATTCAAATTTGGTTTTCCTCCATAGTAGGCTTCGAAGGGTGTTTTGTTGTATAATGCACTTGTAAATCCTCGATTAAAAATGTGAACGGTAGTATGCACGACATCTGCCCAGAACTTGTAGGGTAGATCCTTGTGATGAAGCATTTTTCATGTCGCTTCCATCACACTGTGTATCTTCCTTTCAGCTAATCCATTCTGGGATGGAGTATGAGGCTGAATGACTTGTCTTTTGATCCCTTTCTGGTTGAGAAAGTTATCAAAGTCATGATTGATAAACTCACCACCTCCATGTCTGCCTTTGACTTCAAAAAGTACACCCAAATATAGCGAGAGTGTTCATCTAATAGAAGATAAAATTAGAGGGATCCACTCAAGGATGGGATGTTCATAGGTCCACATAAGTCCATGTGGATGAGGGCTAGTGGGTTCCTTGCTCGTGTTGAAGCTTCCTTGGGAACTGGGGCCCTGTGTTGCTTGCCTTGGGTGCAAGCTTGGCAGACATCAGTAAGTTGCCCGATCTTTGAAAATCCCTTCACAAGTTGGGATGAAGAGATTTTTGATAAGTAAGAAGTGTGGCCAAATCTCTGGTGCTACAAACTTGAGGTGGATTCTTTGGATACAAAGCAAGACTTGTAGAGGCCCTTTTCTTCAATACCTTAAGCAATGATATCCTTTGTATGGGGATCAACTACTTTAACTAAGGTGTTGTCAAACCATACTTGTTTGTCGTGATCTGTAATGGCCTTGACGGAAAGTAGATTCATACATAAATTTGGAACAAAAAGAACATTGGATAAAGACTTGCATTCCCCCTGATTGTTAGTAATTTGAACTTTCCCTTTTCCTTCGATAGGTAAACTTTTGTTGTTGCCAAGATAGACTTCTCCCATATGTTCTTCGAGTTCTTGAAAGAAGTCCTTGTCTTTGCGCATATGGGAGGTAGCTCCGCTATCAAAGATCCACTCATGCGGGGAGCTAGAAGTAACTAGGGCATTGGCTTCTGTGGAGATGAAGAGTTCCTCACTGGAGCAGTGGGATCTATGTTGGGAGCCTTTGGATGCTTGCCTAGACGTAGAAGCCTTCGATGATTGTTTCTTTCTATAGCAAAACTTTTCTAAGTGTCTTGATTTTCCATAGAAATTACAAGTGAACTTTTTCGATGAGTTGTGCGATCCTTGCTTAGATCCATTGCTAGCATGATGACTTGTGGTTTTCCCCTTATTGAATGGTCCTTTGGCCTTCATGGCAGACTCCTAGGAGGAAGTCGATTTGGCTCACGAGCCGTGAAGGAGCAATAGTCGACGAACCTCTTCCCAAGATAAGACTTGGCCGCAATTATACAAAGTTGTGACAAATGTCTCGTATGACTTAGGTAACTTGTTGAAAAGCCGAATGGCCATGTCTTCACTAGAGATCTGCCTACCACATAGTGCTAATTTATGCTCGTCATCCTCAAATTGGGCTATGACCTTGGTAATTGTATCGTGTGGCCTAATTATCAAATTATGAAACTCGGCCTCTAATGCATATATTTTCGAAGGGGTTTTGTCTTCATACAAAGCGGCTAGCATATTCCAAGCATCCTTGGACGTCTTACAGGCCGTGATATGACCTTTCGTCAGTTCGTCGCACGCAAGTAACAACTAACCTAAAGCTCTTTTGTCCTTGACATTCCACACATGTCAATTGTCTAAGTTGGTATCCCTATTGAATTTGGGGTCTGACCAATCTACTACCTCATGCAGGAGATTCGTGTAGAGATATGCGCGCATGACATCTTTCCATAGATTGTAATTTTGTCCATTGAGGCGTTCATCCTTAGACATAAAAATAGGGGTGAAAGATGGTAAGAAGTTAGCCATAGATGATAAGCTACCTTCACTTTTGGTCATTACAAAGCTTTGAAGATAAAGTGTTTAGAAACACTACCAAAATCTTCACCAAAAGCACAAGCTTTGAAGATAAAGTGTATAGAAACACTACCAAAATCTTCGCCAAACGCACAAGCTTTGAAGATAATGTTTAGAAACACTACCAAAATCTCTTGCCAAAAATGCTGCTTCAAAATAATTGCAAAGCTTGAAATGAACGACTCGATATCAGACTGAAAAACTCCTTGGGAGGGGGGACTTAGATTAGCCCTTCACTTGCACCAAGAATTAGAAGAGACACTTCGAAGGGGCTTAGAATAGCCCTTCACTTTTGCAAAGAGAGACACCGTGGAGTGGGGAGATCCGATGCTCAAAGAGAACTTATGGGTGGGCTTAGACTAGCCTCCAATCCCACAATCATACACACACAATACTTTTTCTTTTTATATTTTGAGGTACAAGAGTGGGCACTTAGTGCCAAATGGGGTTGTAAGTACAAAGCATCTTTTGCTAAACCACAGAGCGAAATGATCGAGCAAGGTGAGGGTTGAACCCGTTGCAATTACAATGAGAGGTGCCAACTTGAGGACAACATTAATGTTGGGTACCCTTAAAGATACAAGGTTTCCTCTTATGAGAAGGTCACACGATAAAGATTTAAAATAAGCAGAGTTTCGTATGTGTTGTAGTGCCTCGAATTCTGAAGGGGAACGCCAAATAAAATTAAGTGCTCACTCTTTCATAAGTCATGCGATGCATAAGTCATCCACTTGACTTCGTCATTGAAAGGAAAACAAAAAAAATGCACGTCAACTTAGTACATGCAATGCATCATAGCTAGATTACTAGTCAAAGTGCAATGAACCCATCAGCGATGGTCATGCCTATTCTCATATGCGCGTGATCACAGCTTTGACATCATGAGTGATCTCGAAGGATCCTGCAACTCTGTGTAGAATCCATAAGCAGAGGATGAAATCTATTGCTTTTGGCAATCTGCACTAAAAATAGCAGTATACAAACGACTAGAGTTAATTGATTCACGATCCTTCTACCCCCAATCTACCAGGAAACTACAATTAGCACTTCCCTTCAACGTTGTTAGGCACAACTATCAATCCTCTCACTCTGTTTTCTCACAGAGATCTGGATTATTGGCGACAAGAGATGCGTCAGAGCTTGGGAGTATGGCTGAATAGATACATCACAGAGAATGGTTTTGCTCTGTGTGTGTGTGTGTGTGTGTTACAGAGAGTCCATGGATGCAGAGGTGTTGTATGTCTGCTACAGAGAAGCATTGAGGGGCTGAGAAGGAATCCGATTTTCCATCGCAACAGCAGCAACAGTTCTCTCTTTCTATCTCGCTCGCGTGTTTGCTCGCTGTAGAGAACCTTGTGCTTATGTAGCTTCAACACACATAGTTTCTTCTGTGTCTGTGGCAATCCGCGCTCACACACAAAGATTTGATTGGGGCAGAGAATTCTCTCTGTGTGTTATAGAGAGATGGCGAACTCTTTTCTCATGTTGTCTCACTCTTGACAGAGAACAAAGTGATAGGTTCTTCTGCTTGATTTGTCCACGGTCTCCCTCCTCTGTTGGAGCCAACACTGCACATCAAGCCAATGCCCTTCTGTGATCCTTCTGAGGCAACCACGTGTAGCCTGTCATAGACACCTTCCCCAATGCCTACTACTTACAAGTGCCACCAAATCTTCTTCTCCTTCGTTCTATTGTGCATATATATGCATCTACTCAGAGGAAGGTCATTCAATCTAAAGCTTCAAGTTTCACATAGATGGAAGCTTTGAGCTCCACACAAATTGATGTAAGAGATCCAAACAGATCGATGGCTTACAGTAACACGATGATCAAGTTTCAAACAAACCAATTGAAATTATGGATGTAGTTATCGAACCAGATCCTTAGTAGAAGTACAAAACGATTCTAAAGGCATTACACTCAAGTACAAAGAGCCACAAATAGTGGTTATAACCACTCTAGAAATGGAGATACATTTCAAATGCAATCAAAGCACTTACTAGCACTATAAAATACATCAAAATATGTCGTAACCAAGGGTCAGAGGGTGGGAAAGATAGATGAAATAGTGAAATCCAATGAACAAATAAAAAAAATGGGAGAAGTGAAAATAAGCTCAAGGGGGTACAAAATGATGAATAAGAAGGGGTGGGAGGATGGGCAACCCAAAATAAGGCCCAAAAGAGCAAAACTGATGGCAAAAGCCTCCCTCAATGAGGAGGAAGCAAAACCATCACCAGTCAAGCACCACCACTACCAAAATGACCGCCAAATGTACCGCCAAGACCTCCACCTAGAATCTGATACCATGTAAAGAGTACATACGCGAAAGCAAAATGAAAAGTAAAGTACTCTCACAAAACAAAGAATGTGTGAGACACAAAATGAGTAGACCATAAAATGGGTAAACTCATGTGGATTAGAAATGAGCTTGCCAAGAGCATGGAGTAGGCTCCTCAAGCTTCTAACCAAGTACAAATGAGGGGAGAGGCCCTCTTTATATAGATTTGGGAGGGGCTCTCAAAAGTACATCATATGTGGGATAAGTCTCCTGAAAGGAGAATGAATACAACTGGTAGAAGCACATCGCAAGGTACCCAAATACAAAGGAAATACAATATAAAATGAAAATAGACTAGAAATGGAATGTTTCCTGGGTACAAAATCGAAATGCACTGTTGCGTATACAAATGTAGATGAAGTAGGAGCAATAATGTCGTCAACACAAATCATCTTGCAGGCAATATAGATCTCGTATCTGACTTGGAAGTCCAAAACATAGACAGAAAGTACAAAAAGAGGATGACACAAATCATATGTGAAGAATTTTTGTAGCATAGACTTCAAATGGAAGGAAAAATATTCTGAGAAAGGTACTCTATGTTTCCACTATTACAAAAAACCTAATAAATGTAGGCTAAATAGTTGAAAAAGGCTTCCAAGTTAGGTTCACCCAACATGGAGCTTTTGTGGAAGATCCATGTCAAAGCTTCAAGAAGATAGCCACAGGTGAGAAGCATGGTAGGATCTTTACTTTTGTTGTAGGAGAAACAAAAAACATAGCTCTATTCAAGTTAGGGTCTCAAATCCTAAGTGAGCTTGAAGTGTGGCATAAGAGGCTAGCTCATGTGAATGAAAGAACCTTGAAGGATATATGCATGGATCGAATTGTTCTAGGACTTCCAAACATATCAAAGCAACACATGATCAATAGATATGATGCATGTTAGATTAGAAAAGCAAAAAGATAACCATTCAACCACAAAAACTACATCCAAAACAACTTATTACATAAGAGATGTATGGGGCCAAGCCAAGAACCTTCATTGGCAGGATCAAGGTATTATCTCTTTTTTATCTGTGACCATAGTAGATGGACTATTATATACTTTATCAGAAGTAAGAATGAAGTGTTTGATTGATTCAAAGAGTATCTAGCACATGTGGATGGAAGAAAACCTATTCTAGGACATTGCAAGGTGTTTGGTTATTTAGCTTATGTTCATGTGCCATCACAAATCAAAGGTAAGCTAGATTCAACTCATATGGGTTATAGGTTCTACAATCTTTCAACTAAGCAATTCACTACAAGTAGGGATGTTGTGTTTGAAAAACATAGGTCTTTGTATGATGAAGACAAACAAAGGGTAACTCTACCATATGATCTTGATTCTGATTTCCATTAATTAGGAAGCAAGCATGATACACAGGTCCATGATTCAAGATGACTAGGAAAAAGATTGCAAGCTATGAAAGTCAAGAGGCAAAGCAAAATGCAAGAGTGTGGAGAATGCTCCAAGCAAGCACCTAGAAGGTCAACAAGGGAGAAGAGACAACCAGAAAGGTATGGATATGATTCCATATTTGTTACAAAGCATTGAATCTAGCCGGCAAAAGACTCAATTTCAAAAGAATCCTCAACATGTCAAGGGTTCACACCTAGCAACTCAAATCTTTCTCTATTCATCAAAAAGGATCATAGGCTATCTATCAGTGTGTATATGCAAATGACATAATTGTAATAGGTGATAACTTGAATGGCATTCAAAGGATCAAAAGACATATGGAAGGAGTTCAAAATCGGTGACTTAGGTGAGCTCATATATTTCCTAGGTATGCAAGTGATTTATATAGATGAAGGGATGTATCTAACTTAGAGAAGATACATTCAAGACCTACTTCTCAAGTTTAGAATGGAGAATACAAAAGCTTGTGAGTAAACCTTTGGAATTAAATCATAAACTAAGTTTTTATGAAAGTGAGAAAATTGATGATCCTAAAGAGTATCAAAGCCTAGTTGGTAGCTTGATATATACTACTCACACAAGTCCAAATATATCCTACAGTGTGGGAGTGCTCAGCCAGTTCATGCACTCACCTGGAAGACCACACATGGATGATGCAAAGAGAGTACTAAAGTACCTCAAAGGAACACTTGATGAAGGTATCATCTATCCCTAGTCTTAAGATTTGGATATCAAAATCTATTCAGATGCATTTTGGGCAAGAGCAAAGGATGATAGAAGAAGTACCTCTGTACATGTAGCATTTCTAGTTCAGAATTGGTTTCTTAGGGTTCCAAGAAGCAACCAACAGTTGCTTTATCTTCAACTGAAGCAGAGTATAGAGCTCTAACTATTGCAACTCAAGAAGCAATCTGGCTCAAAGATTTGTACTCAAATTTGGGACTTATAAGTTTCAAGCCTCACATACTTGGAGATAATGTAAGTTCTATGCATCTAGCTTCAAATCCAATTTTTCATGCAAGGAAAAATCACATAGTCCATTACCACTTTGTAAGAGAGAAGCTTATGTCAAAGAAAATTGACTTATCATTTGTTCCTACTGAGAAGTAAATAGAAGACATGATGACAAAGGCATTTGATGGGATAAAGCTATGTAGGTTCAAATCTATGGAAGGTATTCAACCTATCAAAGAATGAAGACTCAATCATACTTTAGCTTGAGGGGATCTCTTGAATTACTAAGCTTTCACTATGCTTGAAGAAAAAATTTTCACATTAACCATCATATGGATGGTTCCATATGTGTACCTTGAAGAAAGCACTTATGTGCACACCCTTCATTGTAATTTTTGATTTATCATTTGTCTTGTAAGGTTCAAGGTATTTACCTTTGTAAAAGGGAAGAGTAAAAGACACAAATTCCACGAGTTAGAAGAGGTTGAGATTGATTCTGAATCAATCAACCAAAAAGTTGGTATTACTCCAATTTTCACTTTTCCAAGATTGTAGGAAAAGATTCCAATCACCTTAAACTACCAAGGCCGCCTATTTTTGAATTTGAATCCATGAAGAAGAGGTGTGTGAGATCCATAAGAGTCATATAAATCATTTTTACATCATGAGAGTGATGAATTGATGCAATACATATACTCTCTGATCATTGTTTGATGCCATATCAATTCTCTCCTCCTTCATCAGAATCAGTCATCTTTCAAAGGCTACGAATCTCTCTATAAAGCTTCAAATTGAGTGAGTCAGCACTCATTATAAAGGTAATACTTTCTAGTTTGTGTATAAACTTTCAATCATTTGCTTTAGTAAATTCAGAGAAATCGCAAGTCATTTGGTTTAGTAGATTCAAAGAAATCTCAAGTTGAAGGTCTCGAGGTCACTTTTTGTAGAGTCCTAAAAAATTGAGATGGCATTCAATTAGTATTAAGCTTATTGTTGCTTCATTGGTTGATTTAAATTAGACCTTTTATGCATTATAGCAAGCCAATCCCATGTATGAAACTCCCTTAAGAGTAATTTTCCAATTGTAACAATGCTGGCTTCTCTGAGTGTTTGAAGTCATAAAATATAGAGGGTTTTGTGAGCTAGTCAAGGTGCAGGTTATTTGTTTTTCATCAACTTATTCTTGTTGATATTACAAAGTACCTATATGAGTTTTGTTGCACTAACCACAAGCCTACAAAGTCATGTGTTGGTTTGTTGGACCATCTTCACCATCTCACAAACCTATTTCCAAGCTTCTCCAAACCTCTCCCACATCTTACAAAGAGAACACAGATTCCATGACAGAGTAAGTCAGAAACTTTCTACAATGGATGATGGAAGTGAAGACCTGCCCATATTTTGCACTTCATGTGGACAAAAGTCTGCAATACAAAAAAAATGGAAGAGGACACAATAGTAGAATCTATGGTACTCGATGAAGTGGTTGAGATCAAAGGAGAGAAAAAGAAATGCCCATAACTTCGAACAGAAGGGGGATAAAGAAAAAAAAAGGACACCAATTAGGTGTATGCTAATTTTCCTTCCGAAAAGATTTCACTTAGGCCCTTATAAGAAGAGCATATCACAAGGTACAGAGTTTCCATACGAAATCATTTGCATATAAGCAAAGGGCAACAAACAAGTCATTGAAAAAAATGTCAAAATGTCAAAAATTGCCAAAAATCCAATAACCCTAATTTTGGTACTTAGTCAAAATTTAGTCAAAGATGATCAAAAATTTAGTCAAAGATGGTCAAAAATTTTATAAGGTCATTGAAAAGTTTTGTCTAAGAGCTTTGATAAATAACACTACATTTGGCATCACAAAATTAATAAAAAATCAAATCCAAATTTTTGCTTTTCATTCCTAACTTATGCATGGCTCATATTATTTTTGGATGAAAAGCATGTCGTCTCTACAAAATCAAGGAGACCACTTTACACGGTTTAATGATTTTTTAGCTATTCATTAGGTCTTCATGCTAGCTTTTTGTGGGAGTTTGAAAACTATATAAGGAGATGCTTGTGGCCTCATTGAGCAATCAATCTCAATCTACTCAAGCTTAAGAGCTCTAGGGTTAAGAGCTAGGAGGACTCTTGGAGGAGTATATGTAGATTTGAAGGAATTTTGGCAACCTATCCTTGCTTCTTCTTCACACATCTAGGTGTGCATGCTGATTTTGAAGATTTGTGGCACCTACATTAGGGTTTCTTCACCTATTCTTGCTACATGAGGTTTATAACTACTACTTCATCATGAAGTGACCATCGTTGCTCCTCAATGGAGACCTAATTTCAGATTATGGTTTGCTGCATAAATTATTGCCAATAGTTCATTTACTTATTTTTGCACATATTCACTCACATTATATCTCATAGACACACTCACTACATTTTGTACTTAAAACCTTTAGATTCTTCCTACATTCAGTTTTTATAAGCATTATAGACATCATATATGTTGGTGCAATTCACAAGCCTACACACTTGGCTTGATGGATACATTGAAGTCCATACACATATGGAAAAGCATAGTAACTATTGCTAGTGGTTAATTACCACTTTATCCCTTTGTAAAAGTCAAATTGACTTGGAATCTTTGTAAACACCTACCAAAAGGATTCGTGGAAAAAAGTTAGCTTTTGATTGAAGGAATATCTCCTAGGATATAGGAGCTTAATCATAGGGAGCCAAAAGTTTGAATTTGAATTCAAATTTTCACTCTCTCTATAAAAGTAGTCATGAAAAAGTTGTGGTTAAGACTCATCATTCCCAAGCTCATTATTGTTAATTCTAAGTGTGTGTGAGGCCTACACTCTAGCCCACACCTATCTACTTCATTAGGCAATGATCTACATGCCAATGGATTTGTATACAAGTGTTCATTAATATATATATCTTCATTGTTCATTTCTGAGTTCTCTGTTATAGTACTTGAAAGTCTGTCAACTTGTGGAGTGCATATCTCAGTCATTTCTTTACCAAATTCAGAGATTTAAAGCTTCTTGGATTCAATTCGAAGTTGTCTACATGCTATCAAAATTTGAAGAGATTCTATTCAGCCATTTCAGAGAAAAGCTTGTCGAGGTGATCACTGGTCATTGTCTACAACAGTCCTAAAAAATCGAGGGTAAAGGTTTACTGGCTAAATTAATTTCTCTTAGCATAGTTTATCTTTTTACATCATTCCACTTGGAATAGTTAGCTTACTAAGCTAATTAAATACCCCTAAAAGGAATTTTTCCAATTTCTACTGTGCTGGTCATACTGAGCAAAAGATCCAGTAATAGAAGGTTTTCTTGAGATTTTGAGTTTCAAAGTTATCTATTTTGGTTCAACCATTACACACATCATCTCCAAAGTACATAGGTCATATTTTGGTGCTATTGGAAAGCTAAGGAGGTCCACTTATCAACTCTGAAGCTGGCTGGTACAAAGCAGGATTTGGTAGTACCTACTCAATCTCTTGGAGTGTCCATCCATCTTTCCCAACAATATATTGACATTTTGCATTTAATTAGTTTGTGTAGTAACATTGAGCTCCTTCACTTTTATAATTGTCCTCTCTCTACTCTATTGTTATTATCTCTCTTGATCAAGTCAACGTATCTTATGTTCTAAGGTTCAGGTGTTGAAAAGATCTTGATTTAACATGTGCTTATTATTTGGGCCTACCATACTTCTAACATTTAGTATGAGAGCATAGTTTCCATAAACCCTTGATTCAAGATGAGCGACTATAAAGATAGATTGGAGATGGAATGTCTAACTATCCAATGTGGAGTTTTATGTTGATGAATTTGATTGTTCTTGTGGTACTTGCCAGTTTTTATAAGCATTATAGACATCATATATGTTGGTGCAATTCACAAGCCTACACACTTGGCTTGATGGATACATTGAAGTCCATACACATATGGAAAAGCATAGTAACTATTGCTAGTGGTTAATTACCACTTTATCCCTTTGTAAAAGTCAAATTGACTTGGAATCTTTGTAAACACCTACCAAAAGGATTCGTGGAAAAAAGTTAGCTTTTGATTGAAGGAATATCTCCTAGGATATAGGAGCTTAATCATAGGGAGCCAAAAGTTTGAATTTGAATTCAAATTTTCACTCTCTCTATAAAAGTAGTCATGAAAAAGTTGTGGTTAAGACTCATCATTCCCAAGCTCATTATTGTTAATTCTAAGTGTGTGTGAGGCCTACACTCTAGCCCACACCTATCTACTTCATTAGGCAATGATCTACATGCCAATGGATTTGTATACAAGTGTTCATTAATATATATATCTTCATTGTTCATTTCTGAGTTCTCTGTTATAGTACTTGAAAGTCTGTCAACTTGTGGAGTGCATATCTCAGTCATTTCTTTACCAAATTCAGAGATTTAAAGCTTCTTGGATTCAATTCGAAGTTGTCTACATGCTATCAAAATTTGAAGAGATTCTATTCAGCCATTTCAGAGAAAAGCTTGTCGAGGTGATCACTGGTCATTGTCTACAACAGTCCTAAAAAATCGAGGGTAAAGGTTTACTGGCTAAATTAATTTCTCTTAGCATAGTTTATCTTTTTACATCATTCCACTTGGAATAGTTAGCTTACTAAGCTAATTAAATACCCCTAAAAGGAATTTTTCCAATTTCTACTGTGCTGGTCATACTGAGCAAAAGATCCAGTAATAGAAGGTTTTCTTGAGATTTTGAGTTTCAAAGTTATCTATTTTGGTTCAACCATTACACACATCATCTCCAAAGTACATAGGTCATATTTTGGTGCTATTGGAAAGCTAAGGAGGTCCACTTATCAACTCTGAAGCTGGCTGGTACAAAGCAGGATTTGGTAGTACCTACTCAATCTCTTGGAGTGTCCATCCATCTTTCCCAACAATATATTGACATTTTGCATTTAATTAGTTTGTGTAGTAACATTGATCTCCTTCACTTTTATAATTGTCCTCTCTCTACTCTATTGTTATTATCTCTCTTGATCAAGTCAACGTATCTTATGTTCTAAGGTTCAGGTGTTGAAAAGATCTTGATTTAACATGTGCTTATTATTTGGGCCTACCATACTTCTAACATTTAGTATGAGAGCATAGTTTCCATAAACCCTTGATTCAAGATGAGCGACTATAAAGATAGATTGGAGATGGAATGTCTAACTATCCAATGTGGAGTTTTATGTTGATGAATTTGATTGTTCTTGTGGTACTTGCCAGTTTTTATAAGCATTATAGACATCATATATGTTGGTGCAATTCACAAGCCTACACACTTGGCTTGATGGATACATTGAAGTCCATACACATATGGAAAAGCATAGTAACTATTGCTAGTGGTTAATTACCACTTTATCCCTTTGTAAAAGTCAAATTGACTTGGAATCTTTGTAAACACCTACCAAAAGGATTCGTGGAAAAAAGTTAGCTTTTGATTGAAGGAATATCTCCTAGGATATAGGAGCTTAATCATAGGGAGCCAAAAGTTTGAATTTGAATTCAAATTTTCACTCTCTCTATAAAAGTAGTCATGAAAAAGTTGTGGTTAAGACTCATCATTCCCAAGCTCATTATTGTTAATTCTAAGTGTGTGTGAGGCCTACACTCTAGCCCACACCTATCTACTTCATTAGGCAATGATCTACATGCCAATGGATTTGTATACAAGTGTTCATTAATATATATATCTTCATTGTTCATTTTTGAGTTCTCTGTTATAGTACTTGAAAGTCTGTCAACTTGTGGAGTGCATATCTCAGTCATTTCTTTACCAAATTCAGAGATTTAAAGCTTCTTGGATTCAATTCGAAGTTGTCTACATGCTATCAAAATTTGAAGAGATTCTATTCAGCCATTTCAGAGAAAAGCTTGTCGAGGTGATCACTGGTCATTGTCTACAACAGTCCTAAAAAATCGAGGGTAAAGGTTTACTGGCTAAATTAATTTCTCTTAGCATAGTTTATCTTTTTACATCATTCCACTTGGAATAGTTAGCTTACTAAGCTAATTAAATACCCCTAAAAGGAATTTTTCCAATTTCTACTGTGCTGGTCATACTGAGCAAAAGATCCAATAATAGAAGGTTTTCTTGAGATTTTGAGTTTCAAAGTTATCTATTTTGGTTCAACCATTACACACATCATCTCCAAAGTACATAGGTCATATTTTGGTGCTATTGGAAAGCTAAGGAGGTCCACTTATCAACTCTGAAGCTGGCTGGTACAAAGCAGGATTTGGTAGTACCTACTCAATCTCTTGGAGTGTCCATCCATCTTTCCCAACAATATATTGACATTTTGCATTTAATTAGTTTGTGTAGTAACATTGAGCTCCTTCACTTTTATAATTGTCCTCTCTCTACTCTATTGTTATTATCTCTCTTGATCAAGTCAACGTATCTTATGTTCTAAGGTTCAGGTGTTGAAAAGATCTTGATTTAACATGTGCTTATTATTTGGGCCTACCATACTTCTAACATTTAGTATGAGAGCATAGTTTCCATAAACCCTTGATTCAAGATGAGCGACTATAAAGATAGATTGGAGATGGAATGTCTAACTATCCAATGTGGAGTTTTATGTTGATGAATTTGATTGTTCTTGTGGCATATTATCAATGGCAAGTACCCCAAGAATGCTCTATCTTTATGCTCTATCTCTCTCTCTCCATCCATCCATCCATCCATCCATCCATCCATCTGTATCCGTGTGTGTGTGTGTGTGTGTGTGTGTGTGTGTGTATATATATATATATATATATATATATATATATATATATATATATATATATATATATATATATATATATATATATATATATATATATATATATATATATATATATATATATATATATATATATATATATATATATACACACACACATACCCCTCTTGGTCAAGTACGCTCCATACGACAAGTACGATAAGTATTAGTACTATACTAGGTATGTACTAATCATGAGTTACGAATCCGTACAATATTAGTACGATTTGTTTTCCTTTTTTTAAATAATTATGTTGAAATTTCATAAGTTGCATGTAAAATACATATATATATAGCTAAACTAGTAAAGATTGATGTGATATATCTCCGTAATACATATATACATGATGCATGTAAGTTGTGTGCAATGTGCATTCATGATTTAGTGTTTCAACTTTCAACTTTCATGATTCAGTTATTCAACTTTCAACTTTCACATAATATGCGTTGTGCATCCAAATTATGATGATAAATCATAAATCACCATACATATGAATCGTTAATCATGATCATCAATGATCACTCATCATTGTCAAAGTCATCTTGTCGAACTCGATCCATGTCAAATGATCATGCTCTTCCCACGACCATGGACCACTATGTTGCCTCTACAGGTACCGGTATAGCTCCGAGTTTACCTCACATCTATAGAGGATAGCTCTCTATAAAGCTCGAGCAAATAGGAACTCATCATCCTCATGCATCTCATCCCTTGGGCGCGGCATGATGCTCAATAATGGCCATGTATCTACATCAATCTAAAATAGAAAGAAATTTCAAATAAATTACACTTACTTCTCTCAATGTGTCCATGTTTGGTATGTTCTCCAACATCCTCAAGTTAGTACGGCAATAAATCAACTTCTCCATTTGCTGAGGGCTAAGGCTATTCCTTACTTTTATATGGATAAAAGAAAAGGCACTCCAATTTCTCTCACAGGCTCTGGATTAACATAGCATATGTAGATAAAGTGGTGAAGCTGAATCCAAAATTCTACCACCAAAAAAGAGGTTTCATCATCGAAGCCCTATCCCAACATGAAAGGGAATCTGAATGCCAAGTTCCCTCTCTTATCCAAGTAACAATTGATCTACTCTAACATATCATTATGGAAGTGAGAGGGAAAAACTCGTGAGATGTATGAAAGTCTATCTAAAAATAACTCGATATATGTATATAGTATCAAGCTTTTAAATGTAAAATGCAATAGACCTGCAAATCCATGAATGGGTCTATGCATACATGTCCATCTCCTCAATGTCACCTAATGAAAAAATAAATAGCTTATAAGTGCTTGAACATTATAAATTAAAGAATGCAACATGCTTTTCAATTTAGTAATTTATAATATTTCTTATCTCAAGCACCTCATTGGGTTGCTTCATAGTGACAAGAGTGGCTACCTTAATATCATCTATGGATCTCCACATCATATCTATGAAGAGCCCCAATGTAGCACCCTCACAATCTATCATGCCCAAAACTCTATAAATAGGTATCAAAATATTTAAGACAGACTTCACGTTCTCCCAAAACTCATCATCCAAGCATAGCCTCTGCATTCTCTTGGATTCCTCCAATGATATTTCATCCTAATCATTCCATCGAGAAGAGTCCATTGTCTACCTAAGAGGGATTCTGATCTCAAGTAGGTGTCGACGCACAATCCATATATATGCAAAGCAAGTGGTAGCAGGCTTTTTTATTTCAAGCTTACTATGCTCTCTAAACACAGATAACACTTTTCCTTTCTGTGTGAAAAATGTCACCAAGCTAGAGGCTTTTATGTGCAAACCTTTACCCATGAAAGCTTCACTGTAAATAGAAGCATCCACACACACATCATGATAATGATTCATGAAAGCTAGAAACATATTGTATACAAAATTCAAATTTCATGCATACATGCATATGCACATGCACATGCCCATGTGACATGCACATGCCCATGGGACATGCACATGCCCATGGGACATGCACATGCCCATGGGACATGCACATGCCCATGGGACATGCACAAGCATGTGCATGTGCATTGCACATGTGCGGATGCTAGATCTACATGATTCATGAAGCATGATAAATTTTAAAAACTTTACGCAAAATAGTATTACCTATATCCCCTCCAATAGATGAAGGCAATGTGTAGCTAATATTCTTCGTCTAAGAGATTTCCTATATGCAGACAATTTCTTGCATTATCGGTTATAACTTGTACTATATTTTTCGCTCCCACCTATCCATATAAAGTTGAAATTTCTAAAGACCAATATATTATCAATGATCATTAATGAAAAATGATGAAAATCAAATTGTAAAAATTACAAATAAAATAGATTCTAGACTACAAGATTAAAGTCAATAAATACATTAGAAAGAATGTACCAATTGGTTATGATACAAGAATGTTAATCATGCTCCTATTCTTTCTCTCTCTCTCTCTCTCTCCATCCATCAGAGAGGATGTTCCATCCATATCTAAACCATTTCTCTCTCATTGGAAGAAGAGAAAGATCAATTTTCTTTTTCTCTTCATCAATTTTTCTTCTTCTTAAATCCGAATAAGAAGGACCCATCCATCCTTGACATGGCCCACCTCAAAGATTGCCTTCATAGAATCCTTCCATTGCTTTGAGTTCAAAAAATTAAAAGATATATTTTTTAAAGTTACCAATTCAGTGATTTCCCAATCCACGATCTTTTGCTTCTCCTTAATCCATGTGAGGGATGTCCTCGTATGCCCCAGAGCATCTCCTAATTCACCTTGCCTTTGATATGTAGAAGTTCTCACCGTTGGTGATTGTGAAATATTTTCCACATTTGATGCTTTAAAATACAATTGGACATCTTGTGATGTTTCGGGGACATTTGAGTAAGTTGATGGTTGAAGAGGAGAAGCATTATACCCTCTTACATGTGAAGGGCCACCGGATGAAAGACCCAAATGCTTACGCCTAATATCATTGGCAATGTGGTCCGGTATTTCTTTACATGCCAACACTTGCCCACCAACCCTTGTGAGGTGTTGTATGAGCCTTGTAGCTCCACTAGTCTACCTCTTTCCACAATATTTGTATGTCCAATGGTGTGAATTAGACTTCAGTGTCCTTATCAACACCAAGGCAATGGACAGTGAAAGCTTCTTGTTTACGTTTCACCACTTCTATTGGAACATTTAGGGTTGCAAATAAGGAAAAATATGATGTGTGTGTGTGTGTGTGTGAAACTTGGAATGCTAAGAGAGATGAATGGAATGATTGGGAGGGTGAGGGAGAGGCTAGGTAGGCTTTGGAGAAGATTAAGAGGATGAAGAGCAGGTGTAGAAGTGTGTAAAAGGGACCAAGGGCACACACTTGCTGCGTAGAAAGCAAAAACCCGAGAGCAAAAATCTTTGAAATGAATCGCTTCATGCCTCAAAAGCCAAGTGAGTTTTTCTTATTTTCGTATGAATTCGTACGAGTACGTATGGTACGAGTCGTACATACAAGTTTACTCATACCGTAAGAGTACCAACTATGACTCTCTCTCTCTCTCTCTCTCTCTCTCTCTCTCTCTCTCTCTCTCTCTCTCTCTCTCTCTCTCTCTCTCTCTCTCTCTCTCTCTCTCTCTCTCATCAGTGCGATGCATGTCACATCAGTGTGATCCATGTCACATCAGCGCGATGCATATGACATGGATCACCCACATCCCATGAGAGCCAGAGACCCAGAGGAGATGAGCACCAGCAGAGTATCAGCAGATATGGGTCAGGATACCACAAGGTATGGCAGACATCTGCTTGAGCTAGGCAGCCGACATCAGCTCGTTATATATAACGGGATGCATCGTTAGCCAGGTTCGAGCACACCATAGTGCCACTCACGATACACTTCACACACGAGCTCTCACATGTTTATGCACACCATTTACACACCCGCCTACTCTCCCTCGATCCACTCTCACCCTTGGATACACTTACATCACAGTTCACCACCATCCTATACGACTCAGCTCTCTGCAGTTTCCCACACCGCACATATACACACCCTCCACGCACAGGTTCCATGCCTCAGAACCGTTGGTATGATGTAGATTGCCGCGAGCTACGGAAGCACCTACGCATTTTAGAGCATAGAGGGGATATTACACACACACAGGCACAACGTCTCATGCAGAGCCTTATTCGCCGCAAACGGCGAGATTGGGAGGAGAGACAGTATTGGGACATTTATCATTTACTCATGAGTCGAGACAGTGCAGTGGCATAGCGACATTTGAGAGAGAGGAGACAGCAGACACCCATCCGAGACCCGAGCACTTGGCATAGCTATGCACAGAGCCTATATGAGATCCCAGACCAGCCCCCCATTCCCATACCATAGAGCTCACGTCCTACTACCTCTGACTTCTTCACACCCACTATGGTGGGACGCGCTATTGCCCGTCTACAGCATGGCAGGGCCCATGACCTTTTCGGTTTACAGGCTGAGCACCTCATCTACGGAGGCACGACCCTTGCACCGCTCATTGCCCACCTCTTCAACCGTGCACTGGTTGAAGGGTTCCCTGACTCATGGACTGAGCACACCATAGTGCCCATTCATAAGTCAAGAGATACTATGGATCCAACTACGTATCGGACGATCATGATTGGCCCTATATTGGCCAAGTTATATAGGGAGGTACTAGAGACAGAGTTGAGTACTCTCACTGAGAGGAAGGGTATCAGAGCTCCAGGACAGGCAGGCTTCAGACGAGATTACTCTACCATTGACCACATCTTCACTCTGAGATGCCTGATCGACTAGGCAAGGGTGAGGAAGAGGAGATTATATTGCTGCTTTGTGGACTTCCGCAAAGCATTTGACACCGTTCCGAGGGGACGACTCTTCAGACGACTACTTGATATCGGAGCTCCAGAGGAGATGATATGGGGGATCTACGCCTTATACGAGAGAGTATCTGGCAGAGTCGGATGTCTGGGGGGCTCATCTCATCCACTTGCTAGCACTATCGGGGTGAAGCAAGGATGCCCTCTTTCACCCACCCTCTTTGGTCTCTACATTGATGAGATAGTGGACTACATACAGCAGCAGGGGGGTGATGGCATTGAGGTACGTGGGTCCACTGTCCATATTCTTCTATACGCTGATGACATTGTACTGGTTTCAGAGTCTGCAGAAGGTCTACAGCAGCATCTACATGGCCTAGATGACTTTTGCACATACAGAGGGTTATCTGTGAACCTTAGTAAAACCAAGGTCATGATCTTTCATACATCAGCACAGGTACACAGACATAGTTTGTTCACAGAAGCAGGTGGACCGATTGAGGTGGTCGGATCATATGTTTACTTGGGAGTGACATTTACAGCAACATCAGGGGTCTTCTCTATGTCCCAGGCAGCACGTGACCGCATAACACGTGGGTATGCAGCACTTGCCTTGATGGAGAGATAGTGCCACCAGGCATATTTTTAGGAGCCCCGCACAAAGGGGTGGCTCTTCGACACTTTGGTTACACCCGCCCTCATGTATGGGGCAGCCATATGGGGACCAGGATTAGCCACATCAGTATGGACAGCATTAGAGAGGCCACAGGTCCTCATGATTTCCAGACTTATCCGCAGCAAGCCTTCAGTACCACATGATATCATTAGAGCAGAGCTAGCTACACCTCCGATGCTAGTTGAGGCACTATTCCAGACAGTATGCCTATTACACAGACTCCGGAGCATGGATACAGAGCGCATTGCTTATCGGGCTTTCCAGGCATCACGGGACATGGCATTAGCAGGCGACATCGCCTCATGGTATGCACAGACACGAGCTTGGCTGGCCCACCACGGCATTGACATAGACAGGCTACCACCACTACAGTACGACTCTCATGCACCCACCTACTCGCTCTCTCATCAGGAGAGGAATAGGGTCATTCGTCAGGAGATATGGCATACATACATACAGAGGACATGGGTGAGCCCTAGGGATACATTGCCACCGAAAATGCTCTATTACCGTGAGCATTTTCTACATATATCGGACGAGGGCTTCATCGAGATTCCGAGATACATGCAGACATATCTACCCCACCACCTTCGAGTAGTCATCGGGAAGCTTCGTGTTTCATCACATCAGCTGGAGATTGAGAGGGGTCGGTCCAGGGGAGTCCCCCGTGAGGAGAGGTGGTGCCCAGTATGCCAGACATAGTAGAGAGTGAGGAGCATTTTGTTATCAGATGCCCAGCATACTTAGACCTACGAGCACAATTCCAGATAGAGGAGTCACTCCCGTTATGCATGACTATGGGAGACCAGCGACGCTTGGGACGCTTCCTCGCAGCAGCATACGAGAGGCGAGATCGGTCACTCCAGCCCACACATCAGCGACGGGTGAGTACGCAGCAGACCATTACCCAGTTTTTTCAGCGGGCTGAGCCACATCAGAGAGGTCCATCTATAGGGCTCACGCTCTACCAGGCAGCGGCACAGAGAGCACAGCGCCGACCACGCATGGGCGTATATCATCGACCACGACTATATCAGGAGGATATCTCACGCATCAGGACAGCCTACGACCACATGATGGAGCATCGGCGCACCACCACCCCATGAGTTGTCTTCCTTGAGGAGACACTCAGACCACCCCCGATGTACCACATACTAAACCCACCTCCACCCATTCACCAGTAGCTAGGGTGTTTTACTCACACTTTTACTCACATGTCCCCCATGTATTAGGTGGCCACTATCTGCAGAGTCAGAGCCACGTCTCCCCAGCCTTTTTCAGCCTTATATATCTTTGTGTCGCCATATACTTTTTATTTCATTTCATCCTCCACACAGGGTTACTACACTTGTACATGGTTTTTGTCTCATAGGCCAAGTTTGGCCTCCAGAAGACGTTAATATGACTCTCTCTCTCTCTCTCTCTCTCTCTCTCTCTCTCTCTCTCTCTCTCTCTCTCTCTCTCTCTCTCTCTCTCTCTCTCTCTCTCTCTCTCTCTCTCTCTCTCTCTCTCTCTCTCTCTCTCTCTCTCTCTCTCTATCTATCTATCTATCTATCTATCTATCTATCTATCTATCTATCTATCTATCTATATATATATATATATATATATATATATATATATATATATATATATATATATATATATATATATATATATATATATATATATATATATATAGAGAGAGAGAGAGAGAGGGGGGGAGGGAATATTATCTTGTATTATTACGAAAGAATGAATAAAGTGGAGATGAGGGGCATTAGAGGATGATGATCCCTTATGCCTCCCACACAGAAACTACAGACACTATCTACAGTAGCACTTCTTATCCTCTATCACACAGAGAATGGGAAACCCTAGCTTAGACCCATGAATTCCCCACAAAACACGCATATGCGAGCCTGTCCTCATAAGGCATTACATCCATGTCAAGTTCTAATTAGGCCTTACAAAATTGCCAAGAGAATCGCGCAAGAGGTCTTATTTTTGAACACCACTTTCTTACCCAATCTACGATATATACATACATGCATACATACATACACGCACACACACTCACACATATATATATACATACATACACACGCACGTGCGCACACACACACACATACACATATATATACATACATACATACATACATACATACACACACACACATATATACATACATACATACACACACACACACACACACACACACACATATATATATATATATATATATATATATATATATATATATATATATATATATATATATATATATATATATATATATATATATACATAGCAGCTTGCAGCTGGCTGCTGTATGCTCAACTTTGAAGATGCTCAAGCGAAGGCATGGGAATGACAGGATTGCAGCTCTTAATATGCAAGCACATCGAAAAAACCAACCTGAAAGGCTAGATAATTACAGTGAGTCGTGAGGTTTCCAAAATAAGAATCATGCCAAATTGATATAAAAATCATTACTCACAATTTAAATCAAGGATGGTATAAACTGTTTATATGTATGGGCAAAAAATCGCAATTTTTTTACTATGAAAATATATTCAATCAATCAGTATCAGTCAATCATTCAGTTGATCACTCTATCAATTAGTCAAGCAGCTAAGTCAGTCAGTTTGTCTGTCAACCCATCAGTCCAATCAGTCAATCAGTCAGTGAGTCAGTCAGTCTGTCTCTCTCTCACGACCGGTCAGTCGATCAGTTGGTCAGTCGGTCAGTCAGTCAAGTGGTCAGTCAGCCAATCAATCAGTCAATCAAACAATGAAATAATGAATCAACTACACAGACACAAACAGTGAAAGACCTCTAAAAGATCTCAGACAGAAAAAGACGTCTAAACATCTGATACAGAAAAAGAACTTTAAACATCTGCAAAAGGCCAGAGTCGATCAGGTGGATGTATAATAAGTCATTCCCCAATTCTTCACAAATCTGTCGAGAAAGACCTGATGCACCTTTAAGAAAATGTGCTATTCGATAGAAAGAAAGAAAAGTTCAGAGAAAGTCTACGAAAGTGAGATGCTTGTGTTTCCTAATTATTATGCTTTGCATCCACATGACCTGTATTCAAAGAAATACATGTACCCCAGAAAGAAACCCAAATTCAACTGTGAAAATACGCAAATGGCATTTGATCAATAGCAAGATAACATATATAAATTGAGAGTTTCCTAGTATATCACTTCATCACACCTCTATAGAGAAGCCAAAGGAAAAGTAATACAAGAAGAGAGAACCAGGGTGGAGGAAAAATTGTGCCATCTCATACATCTTTTCACAGACACAGCAAAAAGAAAGAATGAAAGATTTGCACATTTATTCAATAGACTCATGAAGCAAAAAAATGCATAGATGAAATCACATCCTGACACAATCTGTCACAAAGAGGGATGTAGAAGGACAGAATTAGAAAATGAAAACAGAAATGACCAAAAAACTATAATCGATGGACTCATCAGGCACAGAGATACATCAGCCAATGATGCACATGGTATGGACTGCTTTAGCATACATTATCTACATGACTTTGTGTTTGTGTTTGTGTTTGTTTTTTTTTTTGGTGTGTGTGTGTGTGTGTGTGTGTGTGTGTGTGTGTGTGTGTGTGTGTGTGTGTGTGTGTGTGTGTGTGGTGTGTGTGTGTGTGTGCGCGCGTGCGTGTGCGTGTGTGTTTGTGCGTGCGTGCGTGCGTGCTGCGTGCATGCGTGTGTGGGGGGGAGGGCACAGAGACAGAGACACAGAGAGAGAGCGAGAGCATTGTCTTTCTATAGGGTCAATTCTTCATGGATTAAGACTTTTTCTAAAAATAAGGCTTCAAGCATCAAGCTATATGCATTTGCTCTATGCATTACGTACACATTTCAGACCAGCAGTTCTTAAATAGTGCTTGGGCCACCTTACTGGGGGGAAAATGCCCCAGTAGGTGAAGCACAAACCCTTTTATTAGGGTTCAAATAAGATTTTTTGCGAGTGTTTCCTGGGCCGCTCAAGTGAGAGGATATAGAGCCGTCTGCAAGAGGGCAATCAAGCGGATAACGCATTATAGCTGGACCAGATTGTAGAGGGGATGTGTTATGTGACAAGGATGGAGGTGTAAAGAAAGGAGATGCACGAAAGGCCTCTAATGAAATGTCTATTGCACTAGTTCTAAGGAGTGCCATATCTGCTGCCAAAGGTGGCCTCACACGTGAACATGACAGATCCATACCTTTAGAAGATGATGGGATGTCCAGGCAATCCATCTGGGAATTCAGATATGAGTGTGGAATCACAATAGGTAGTGATTCTGATGATGATGCTTCTTTTGTGCCATACAGTCCCCTAACTCCACTTAAAGTAAAGTTCAGTAACGGAGTTTTCTCTGAGATTTGAAGGTCTGGGAACTCATGGTGAGCATCCCGCCTACATATTGGGCATACATCCTGCCATAGAGTTAACCATGCATCCACACAAGTACAATGGAATCCTGCAAAGAAAATAAAGTCCTTTGATCATGATAGCATATGCAGGAAACTCGTGGCCACATATCATGGGCATCACATACTTACGATGACTGCAGGGCAGAATCCTTAATTGCTCTCCATTTAAGTATTCTTCAAGGCAAATTACACACGATTCTTGAGGAGCTTTCTCATTACCATAAGCTCTGTAACAAGTTACTGGCATCGCCTGCACAATACTTGGATTCATAACACCAGGTCTGCAACTTCTTGAGAACCTTCCTCCAAGACGTATTTCTCTATCTTTCTTCAATAAATACCAGGTGACAATAACAGCCCCAATAATAACCAAAATAATCAAAGAGAAAACTACCACTGAGAAAACAATGTTCTCATTGTCAGATATGACCCAAACTTCTGTACTTGAATCATCTGCATATCTAGCCAGTGCTTCACCGCTCTCATGCGTGACGAAAAAAGCATAGGCAAAAACACCCTTGGAGTCTCCACTCACTATCAATACCAGATGTCCAAAATATCACAATATGTGATTAGAGAATTAGTTCCGTACAAAAAGTTAAATATTGAAAGATTTCAACATTTCAAATGTTTCAGCACAGTACACACCATATGTTTTTAATATGCATGTAAGTTCCTTTATTTTTCATAAAAGATCTTAACTGAATAATCAGAAAATTTTGGTGGCTTGAAAATCTGATTACAAGTAATCAGGATTCAGTATTAATGGCACTACAAGCACTTCCCATGAGAG
Organism: Ceratopteris richardii; assembly: GCA_020310875.1. Taxonomy (NCBI): domain Eukaryota; kingdom Viridiplantae; phylum Streptophyta; class Polypodiopsida; order Polypodiales; family Pteridaceae; genus Ceratopteris; species Ceratopteris richardii. Next base: position 154,174,310 of record CM035406.1, read on the forward strand.
CTTTCTAGATATTGGCATTCCCATAGTAACGTCCAAGAGAACCCCACAGCATAATTACTGACTCTCCTTAGGAAACATTTCTCTTTCACTGAAGTGTCAAACTACTTGCAAATCTTCATGAACACAGAGATATAATACACACAGATAAAGGTGTTATTTTAGGCCTCACAGACCGAATCTACTTGCTGATAAAGCATGCTGGCAGATATAGAGGTGTATGTTATGCTATATGTTTGATGAAATTGCTCTGTTCTCTGAGCTGAAACTGGCTTGCAGTCTCACTTTCATGCTTTGGATGAGTTCTATTTACATTATGGGCTTGTTGTGAGCCTTAATAAACATAAAGTTCTTATCTTTCATTCTCGGGGTAACATTCACCTGATAGACCAGAGAATTCTCATTTGGCAAATGCCGCAAGAGACAAATCGAGTTAGAGGTTACTCATCACTCTATTGGAGCATCGGTGCCACCAGGCCTTCATTCAGGAGCACTGCACTAAGTAGTAAGAAGTGGCTCTTCAATGCAAAACTTACTCCCTCATTCATGTATGCAGCATCCAGTTGAGCCCCGAGCCTACCTTCACATTGCCTCAGATGATCCAAGGCAAACAAGTAGGTGCCACACGACGTCATTAAAGCAGACTTTACACACTTTTCATGCTTGTTGAGGTTCTCTTTCAGACCATGGATTTCATGAGCAGAAGATAAGGCTTATAACCAGACAGTCTATCCATGGCTATTGAGGCATCTAGAGTTTTGTCCGAGAACAGATAAAAACTGCTCATACAGTCAGATGATAGTGTGATACTCATCACATGAGCTATATATTGACCACCTGTCTCCACCCTGTATGCAGAGGATACACACTCATATCTGCTTTTGCATGATGAGTGCAATGAGGTGGTTGGACAGGAAATGACAGGTATATATTAGACAGAGATGAATCCGCCCACAAAAGCTGCTCCCCACCTAGATAGGATTCCTAAAGTGACCTGATTCTTTGAATGTATATCTACCACATACCATGACAGTTGACATTAGTCAGCTTTGCAATTGCCCCATCAGATTGATATCAAGCAAAGCAGAGAGGCGGATATATAAAATATGCTACATTGAGATGAAGTGTGATGAGCACTTCACTTGCAGACGTACACTATGTACAAAGATCAGGGAGAGATATAGTGGCATTCTTGGTACATTCCCTCATTGTCATCTTTGTTCAGCATCTTTGAGTTCAAAAGACTAGGGAGATATCTTCAGGATATACAAAGACGAGAAATACATTACTACAAGCCCCAACTCTCCACCTTCCCTTTTCCACACTGAATGGTGGATTATAACAGATCACTCTCACACCGTTTCTTCTAGAGTCAGGGAGCTACCACTGCTACAGATCCCCCAAGAGTTCCTGGACTCGCACTTGAGAAGGCTGAGAAAGCAGAGAGCATGCAAGCCGCAATATATCCCTGGGTACAGATATGTGAAGTATCATGAGGCCAAGATTCATAGGATCAAACTAGATGAAACCCTAAGAGCTGTTACAAAAGACTACCACTATGTCCTTTCACATTTGCTGCCCTGGGCCCACACATGCTGACTATGCTGCTAGATTCTCCTACATATTCAGCATCATTGTGCTTCTATACCATATAGTTCCACTCTCTAGTGACTTTTATTTCTGCATTTTTCTATATCAACAACAGGGTCGTACACAACTTTTGATTGCATGTTTTATCTCAGGAGCAAACTTGGCCCGGAATACATTTTCCTTTTGGCCTGCCTTCATACATTTGGATACAATTAGAGAGGCACCGGATTATGATGTTGTTTCTGATGATCCAAGCCAAACAGCCAGTATCAAATTGCCTTATTAGGGATGAGTTTGTATTGCCTCCTATTCTAGTTGAGCCTCTCTTCCAGACTGGGATTTAACGTAAGTATACAGAGCTTGCCACCAGACAGATTGCCTTATTCAGGCTTCCAAGCACTATATGAGGCTGCAGATAGTATGGCTCACAGCACATGGACTTAATATATCGATCATATTCCCCCACTCTTACATAGGGAACATATACATTCAGGTACACTCATGGTGAACTGAACGGAGTGATTAGACATGTGACATGGCAGATATGCGTCAGACAGATGGATTAGCCCATCAGAGCCTCTCCCCCTCCCCCTCCCCCACCCCCGCCGCCCGCCCGCCCGCCCTCCCTCCCTCCCTCCCTCCCTCCCTCCCTCCCTCCCTCCCTCCCTCCCTCCCTCCCTCCCTCCCTCCCTCCCTCCCTCCCTCCCTCCCTCCCTCTCTCTCTCTCCTCTCTCTCTCTCTCTCTCTCTCTCTCTCTCTCTCTCTCTCTCTCTCTCTCTCTCTCTCTCTCTCTCTCTCTCTCTCTCTCTCTCTCTCTCTCTCTCTCTCTCTCTCTCTCTCTCTCTCTCTCTCTCTCTCTCTCTCTCCCCCCGCGCTCTCCCTCTCCCTCCCCCTCCCTTCCCCCCCCCCCTTTCTCTCTCTCTCTCTCTCTCTCTCTCTCTCTCTCTCTCTCTCTCTCTCTCTCTCTCTCTCTCTCTCTCTCTCTAGCACAGGGGAGCTTGATTTACATTGCTATATGCTACTTCCCACCAGGCGGATCTCGATACGCAGGACAGGATCTGGGGGACCGATCCGAGATAGAGACTCACCATACACAGCGCTTTCATATGAGATACTACATTACAGCACACTTGGTGAAGTCTTCCTTATGGGGGACTTCAATGGCCGCACTCAGTCGCATCAGTGCGAGGCATATGACATGGATCACCCGCATCTCATGAGGGCCAGAGACCCGGTTGAGCTTAGCACCAGCAGAGTATAGGCAGATACGGGTCAGGACACCACCGGCTATGGCAGACATCTACTCGAGCTAGGCAGTCGACATCATCTCGTTATATATAACGGGATGAATCGGTGGCCAGGTTCAGGCGGATTTACTTGCTTCCCTCACGGGGGAGGTGAGAGCACAGTCCACTACATTTTGGGTACTACCTCTGGACCTTCACTCATCCCTTCACTTAGTATTGGACGACGCCCACTCGGTGTGGACCACACATTTATTACATTCACACTCTCATCTCCGATTCCATTAGACCCTCCCTCACCCACTGAGATACATACCACGATACACTTCACACACGAGTTCTCACACGTTTATGCACACCATTTACACACCTGCCTACTCTCCCTCGATCCATTCTCACCTTTGGACACACTTACATCACATATCACCTCCATCCTACAGGACTCAGCTCTCCGAAGCTTCCCACACCGCACACATATGCACCCTCCACGCACAGGATCCATGCCCCAGAACCGTTGGTATGATGTAGACTGTCGTGAGCTGCGGAAGCACCTACGGATTTTAGAGCATAGAGGAGATATTACACACACACAGGCACAGCGTCGCATGCAGAGCCTTACTCGCCGCAAACGGCGAGACTGGGAGGAGAGACAGTATTGGGATATTTACCATTTGTTCATGAGTCGAGACAGTGTAGTGGCATGGCGACATTTGAGAGAGAGGAGACAGCAGACACCTATCCGAAACCCGAGCACTTGGCATAGCTATGCACGGAGCCTATACGAGATCCCATACCAGCCTCCCATTCCCATACCGCAGAGCCCACGTCCTACTACCTCTGACTTCTTCACACCCACTATGGTGGGATGCGCTATTGCCCGGCTGCAGCATGGTAGGGCCCATGATCATTTCGGTTTACAGGCAGAGCACCTCATCTATGGAGGCACGACTCTCGCACCGCTCATTGCCCATCTCTTCAACCGTGCATTGGTTGAAGGGTTCCCAGACTCATGGATGGAGCACACCATAGTGCCCATTCATAAGTCAGGTGATACTATGGATCCAGCTACATACCGGACGATCATGATTGGCCCTATATTGGCCAAGTTATATGGGGCGGTACTAGAGACAGAGTTGAGTACTCTCGCTGAGAGGAAGGGCATCAGGGCTCCAGGATAGGCAGGTTTCAGACGACATTACTCTACCATTGACCACATCTTCACTCTGAGATGCCTGATCGACCAGGCCAGGGTGAGGAAGAGGAGATTATATTGTTGCTTTGTGGACTTCCGCAATGCATTTGACACTGTTCCCAGGGATCGGCTCTTCAGACGACTACTTGACATCGGAGCTCCGGAGAAGATGATATGGGGGATCTACGCCTTATACGAGAGAGTATCTGGTAGAGTCAGATGTCCAGGGGGCTTATCTGATCCACTTGCTAGCACTATCGGGGTGAAGCAAGGATGCCCTCTCTCACCCACCCTCTTTGGTCTCTACATTGATGAGATAGTGGACTTCATACAGCAGCAGGGGGGAGATGGCATTGAGGTACACGGGTCCACTGTCCATATTCTTTTATACGCTGATGACATTGTATTGGTTTCAGAGTCTGCAGAAGGTCTACAGCATCATCTACATGGCCTAGATGACTTTTGCAGACACAGAGGGTTATCTGTGAACCTTGGTAAAACCAAGGTCTTGATCTTTCATACATTAGCACAGGTACGCAGACATAGTTTGTTCACAGCAGCAGGTGGACCGATCGAGGTGGTCGGATCATATGTTTACTTGGGGGTGACATTTACAGAAGCATCAGGGGTCTTCTCTATGGCTAAGGCAGCCCGTGACCGCATCACACGTGGGTACGCAGCACTAGCTTTGATGGAGAGACAGTGCCACCAGGCATATTTTCAGGAGCCGCGCACAAAGGGGTGGCTCTTTGACACTTTGGTTACGCCAGCGCTCATGTATGGGGCAGCCATATGGGGACCAGGATTAGCTACATCAGTATGGACAGCATTAGAGAGGCCACAGATCCTCATGATTGCCAGACTTATCCGCAGCAAGCCTTCAGTACCACATGATATCATTAGAGCAGAGCTTGCTGCACCACCGATGCTAGTTGAGGCACTATTCCAAACAGTATGCCTATTACACAGACTTCGGAGCATGGATACAGAGCGCATTGCTTATCGTGTTTTCGAGGCATCACGTGATATGGCATTAGCAGGCGACACCTCCTCATGGTATGCACAGACACGAGACTGGCTCGCCCACCATGGCTTTGACATAGACAGGCTACCACCACTACAGTACGACTCGCATGCACCCACCTACTCGCTCTCTCATCAAGAGAGGAATAGGATCATTTGTCAGGAGATATGGCATACATACATACAGAGGACATGGGTGAGCCCTAGGGGTACATTGCCACCGAAAACGCTCTACTACCGAGAGCATTTTCTACATATATCGAGCACGGGCTTCATCGAGATCCCGAGATACATGCAGACCTACCTTCCCCACCACCTACGAGTCGTCATTGGGCAGCTCCGGGTTTCATCACATCAGCTCGAGATTGAGGGGGGTCGGTCCAGGGGAGTCCCGTGAGGAGAGGTGGTGCCCAGTATGCCAGACAGAGGTAGAGAGTGAGGAGCATTTTGTTATCAGATGTCCAGCATACTTAGACCTACGAGCACAGTTCCAGATCGAGGAGTCATTCCAGCTGTGCATGACTATGGGAGACCAGAGAAGCTTGGGACGCTTTCTCACAGCAGCATACGAGAGGCGAGAGCGGTCACTACAGCCCATACATCAGCCACGGGTGAGTACCCAGCAGACCATTACGCAGTTCTTTCAGCGAGTTGAGCTACATCAGAGAGGTCAATCTATAGGGCTCACGCTACACCAGGCAGAAGCACAGAGAGCACGGCACCGACCACGCATGGGCGGATATCGTCGACCACGACTATATCAGGAGGATATCTCACACATCAGGATTGCCTACGACCACATGATGGAGCATAGGCGTACTACCACCCCCTGGGTTGTTTTCCTTCAGGAGGCACTCAGACCACCACCGATGTACCACATACTACACCCACCTCCACCCATCACCAGTAGCTAGGGCGTTTTACTCACATTTTGGATCCCCCCATGTATTAGGTGGCCACTATCTGCAGAGTCAGAGCCACGTCTCCCCAGCCTTTTCCAGCCCTATATAGCTTTGCGTAGCGATATACTTTTTATTTCATTTTATCTTCTACACAGGGTTACTACACTTGTACATGGTTTTTGTCTCATAGGCCAAGTTTGGCCTCCAAAAGACGTTAATATGACTTTCTCTCTCTCTCTCTCTCTCTCTCTCTCTCTCTCTCTCTCTCTCTCTCTCTCTCTCTCTCTCTCTCTCTCTCTCTCTCTCTCTCTCTCTCTCTCTCTCTCTCTCTCTCTCTCTCTCTCTCTCTCTCTCTCTCTCTCTCTCTCTCTCTCTCTCTCTCTCTCTCTCTGCCCACCCCCCTCTCTCTCTCCCCTCCTTCTCCCCCCCCCAAATGAGCTATAGCTGTCATACAGGCAGCTCTAGCACCGGCTCCACCTATGTATCACATCCTCCACCTCTCCATTACCATCGGATGGAGCTAGTAGACAGATGCATCTTCATGATTGTATTGCCCTCAGCATATAGACTTGCATATACCCCCAGAGATAGGGCTCCCTCAGCCTTAGTATTTTAGCAAACATGTTTGAGACTAGGTTGTATTAGCTTTTTTATGATCTTGTTTTACTTTTGTGAGAGTCAGATGACATCTGCATCATGTATCTTATGTTTTGTCTCATAGGTCGACTTTGGCCTATCATAGACATAAAAATCTCTCTCTCTCTCTCTCTCTCTCTCTCTCTCTCTCTCTCTCTCTCTCTCTCTCTCTCTCTCTCTCTCTCTCTCTCTCTCTCTCTCTCTCTCTCTCTCTCTCTCTCTCTCTCTCTCTCTCTCTCTCTCTCTCTCTCTCTCTCTCTCTCTCTCTCTCTCTCTCTCTCTCTCGGATTGATTCTGGGAAAATTAGTCCATAGACCAATTTGTGAAATTGGTCTCTTCTTGTTGCCTTGTGAAATTAGTCCATATACCAATTTGTGAAATTAGTCCATAGGCCAATTTGTGGTATTGGTCTCTTTTGCTGCCTTAGACCACTTCTGAAAATTAGTCTCTTCTTGCGATTAGACTTCCACTCTGCGATCAAGACTCCACTTAGACTGAGAATTTAAAAATACATAGGTGTACCAAAAAATTTTGTAGGGCCCTAATTTAAGCTATACACTTTCTTTCTTTCTTTCTCTCTCTCGACAAACCCTGTTAAAAGGGCCGTCAAGAAAGAGATAAAAGAGGACCATATCATACATAAAACATTTGAGTAGGAGAAAATGCATCAAGCAAGTTGAATGCACAAGTGATTGGAACCAAGGAAGGCAAGGGTCCTCGGTATGATCATTGGGAACCAAGACCCACTACTCATTTTTGAAGCTTGGAGAGCGAATTGGGATCCCTCTAAAGACAAGGACCTCACACAAATACAGATTGAACATATGAAACATATAGAGAGTCCTCCAAGCTCTAAAAATGGTCACGAAGCTTTTTATAGGGATGCTCAAGCGATCATATATGGGTGCTCCACAAAGTGACTGTGCCAAGCCCATGGGACCATGTGTGTTTAAGTATGGAACAATAATGGATCTCTATGGACACATCCGTGCATGTTAGAGGAAATAACTAAGGAATTCTACATCACATTCTTACCAGAAACTCACTAGAGTCTTAACAGGTCTAGGTCGAGCCTCAAGTGGAGTGTTTCATATGGGATTCAATATTCAAACATACCACACCTCAGCATACCACTAAGCGCTCTAGAGAGGTAGTAGTTATTCAAGAGAGGGCTCCATAAAGACATTCAATTTCTTGATATTGATTCAAATACTAGATTTTGATTCCTCAGAGTACACACATAGAGCACATAGAGCAGGATCAAGAAATTCATATTGCCTTATGCTATTTTCCCTCGAATGAATCTGTTATATCCCTCCAAATGCTTCTTTGGATCTACTCCTACCAAAGATGATACATTTACTCACGAGGTGAAGTATTGCATCTTGGTTGTGGGAGTGTCCTAGTGTCCTGACAGAGGTAATGACATTTATGCAAAAGTTTAAAAATGTCTTTGCATGGACTTACCAAGTTTTAGAAGGGATAGCTCCACATTTAAGACAGCACATCATCCCTCTCGTTGAAAATGCTAGGCCTATCAGAGGAAGGATACATAAGCTCAACCCCAAATATGCGGAAGCAAACTCTGAAGGAGGAGATTGAAAGGATGGAAGAAGCAAAGATCATTGTGCCAGTGGAACACTCAGTGTGGCTGTCCTCCATGGCAATAGTCCAAAAAAGAAGTCCAACAACATTCGAATATGTGTGGACTTTAGGGCTCTCAACAAGGTGACAATTCCGGATGGATTTTCTTCTCTTTCTGAACAAGTTGTAGAAGATGTAGCTGGTTATTGTCTTTATAGCTTTATGGATGGATTTAGTGGGTACAACCAAGTACCAATTAATCCTACCGATCAGTCAAAGACTGCCTTTGTCACTCCATGGGGTATATACGTGTACACTAAAGTGGCCTTTGGACTAAGGAATGCTCCTTCATCCTTAAATAGAATGGTCTATACCATTTTTAGACCACTACTTTTAAAATTCTCAAGAATTTCTATAGATGATTTTTTGACTTGTTTTGGTGCATGTTTCTCTTCTCCTACCAAAATTTGAGAGAACACCTCTCTCAACTGGAAGAGGTCTTTGAATTGTGTAGAAATGAACAACTGAAATTAAATCCAAATAAATGCCATTTTTTGGTAACCGAGGACACTTCTCGGGCACATGGTTTCTTCCAAAGGTATGGCTCTTGGTATTGTCTCAAGTGTCCAGAAGTGTTAACCAGCAAGGTGTCATTGCTCCAATCATGAATTGCATGATGATGCCTTAGCCAAGGTCTCCCAATCAAGAGAGGATAGCCTCCATCTATGCGTGGAACATCAACCACAACAAAGCTTAAGAAAAACTGAATGTTTTGAATAAGTACATGTACTTGCTCCACTATTCCCAATGGCTTAACTTTACTTTGATCCGCAAGAGTTACTATGAAAGAAACCTTCTTTGTCATTTTCAAACCCAAAGAAACCATAGTTTAATGAGGCATTAAATTAATGCCTGATCCTTCATTGATAATTACTCTAAACGTTTTGCTTAAAATGGTCAATGTGACAGTTGGGTTCTGGAATCAGTAGTTGGTGTTTTACCTGTCATGATTATATTTGTGTGCACATGCCCACGGGCCACCACTAATTGTGATCTCGCGGGGTGGAGGGCGAAATGTCTCTATTATACCTGGAACATCACTTCTAAATCTTTCAATCTTGAGGAGGTCATATAAAGATACCTTCTGATTCTTTTAAATCTCTCTCTCTATCTTTGTAAGCTTTATCTACCTCTTCTCCTCCTCCTCCAAGAAAATGTGTCTTTAGACTCGAATTTGTCTCTTCTTGAGAATCGGTCTCTTTCCCGGATCTGTTTTGGTCTTCTAGTCTTTTCTTCCATGCCCTTGTGAGGACTCTTGCATCTATATCGATCGTGTGCACTTCCTGTAGAGATACCACGTCAGGTTGGAGTGATTCTTTTTTAGATGGTGTGAGTTGGTCCGTATGCTTCCAAGATGGATTGTTTAGTCCTTCTAAAGAGCACACAATGAGAGAGTGTTTTTACTCTTGTTTTTGCTCCAGAACTCGTATATGAGAAATTGGACCATAGGATTGACCATTCTAAGCTGAAATTGGTCTACTTTTAGGAGTTGGTCCAATTCGTGAAATTGATCCAATTTTTGAAATTGGTCCAATTCCTTGAGTTGGTCTAATTCGAGAAATGGATTCAACTTGTGAAATTGTTCTAATTGCTGAAATTAGCCCACTTTCTCAACTAAGATTACATGTAGCATCTTCATTCATGATACCTCCCCATTTTGGGGCCTGGTTGCAACTTACTGATATCACATTCACCCAATAGAATGAATTCCCTATCTGCAGGGATGAGAAAATTGGGCTAAAAAAGTTGGACTATAAAAGTTTAGACTAAAAAGTTGGACTACAAAATATGGACTAAAAAGTTGGACTAGAAATTTGAACTAAAAAGTTCTACTAAAAGTTTAGACTAAAAAGTTGGACTAAAATTTGGACTAAAAAGTTGGACTAAAAAGTTAGAATAAAAAATTGGACTAAAAAGTTCAGCTAAAAATTTAGAATAAAAATTAAACTAAAAATTTGGACTAAAAAGTTAGGCTAAAATTTTGGACTAAAAAGTTGGGCTAAAAATTTGGACTAAAAATTTAGGCAAAAAAGTTGGACTAAAAAAGGTGCTTAGAGTAAAATCAAACATGAATGTGAAGGTAAAAAAGTAAGGAGAAAATTGCAAAACACGGTCCCAACAGAAGTGCGAAATTGAGCATGATTTCTTGTTCTTCTTATGCTCGGGTGGTTCTTTTACTCAGTTTAATATGCACTACGTGTATGCCTTGCATAAAACAATAGAGATACAATAAGATGAGACAACTTGAAATTTGAACCATCAAAAATAAGAGGCACAAAAGCATTAGTTTATTAAAATTTTGCATGGAAGAGGTACACGATAACCATACAAGTACAAGAAAGAGAACTATGGTTACAAATGGTATTCAAATGCTTTGCTGAAGCACAAAAAGCCCTCTGGATTGACTCTGCTTCTCCACCCTATGTGAAAAGACCAGAGACTCTAGTCCAAGCCTTGCGCTTGAGCTTCTGAAGCTAGGCTGAAGCCGCCGATGCACTCTACTCAGTCCTCACTAGAGTATTACTAATGCGTCTGTCTCTCATGTATTGTTTATATGTTGCTTCCCGCTTCTCAATTCCTTCTCTTTATATAACCCACCTATGCAAGGTGGTCACCTCCACTACTCTGACTCTCTAACTCACTTTTTTGGTACTTTGTCACTTTCAGCCACCACTCTCTCTATAGTGGTCAGTTAACCACTCTGTCACTTTTAGCCGCCACTCTCTCTACGTGGTCAGCTTAGCCATGTGCATGCTTTTGGTGGATCCTTGGCTTGTAGTGGGCTAATAAAGGCCGATCTGCATATCGACTCTGGAGGAAATTAGACTTTGGAAATTTGTATCTATGTGAAAATTGGTCTTATCGAAAATTTAGGTGAATTTGGGAAAAGACCTCTCTTCTGAAATTAGACCACTTAAATTAGACCAATTTGAAATTAGACCATTGTCTTCTAAAATTAGACCACTTTGAAAATTGACCTAATTTGAGAATCAGCCCCTAAGGTCAGTTACTGTAACTTGTACTAAAAAAAATTGTAGGGTCCTTAAATTAGGTTATACAACTGCAAGGCAAAGGGTAGGACCCTAGCCAACGTGCACCTATATCTGACACCTCGCAAGGTTCAACTACCGAGGCCAAGATAATTGCTAGCATAACTTTCCTATCTTGGCCAGCACTCCTTGTAGAGCAATATTTTCTAAATATTTGTAGCCTCCTTGGTCTATATAAAGGAGCCATTCAAGGCACATAGGATTGTCACTACCCTCACTGGGTGGCTACTTGAGGGAAGGGCTCTCTTTGGAGAAGTATACTACGTAATATGCCCAGTGCAGGTAACATGTTCTGGCCACCACTTCTGATAGAGAATTTTTTCCTAAATATTTGCAGACTTCTTGGTCTTTATAAAGGAGCCATTCACGGCACATAGGTTGTAGTTACTCTCATCGGGTGGCTACTTTAGGGAAGGGCTATCCTTGGTTAAGTAAAATACGTAACATCTCCTCTGCAGGTAAGTCAACACCTCAAAAGATTAGGACTATGAAGATACTCAATCTAAACAGAAGTAAAGTCTTTGACTCTACACATAAAGCTTGAAAAAGGGGGTTAAAGTCACTATATACATCACATAAGAATGCATAAGAATGTAGGTGAAGTATCAAGAGTCTCAACCAATGAATCCACTGTGAGAAAACATGCACAGTTAATAACCAAAAAAAAGTTATACTCAGCAGGGCACTACTTTGATCCAAAACAGTCTCAATAGTTTCAAGATTCACTAAAATTGTGCTCCCAAAATAGACCCTGTGAATAGGGATCAACACAATGAACGAGACCAGGGACCAGCATAATGGATTTCAATTTGCCTGCTTGCCAAGAGGTTATCTGCTCAGACACCTTCACTCTAGCAGGACTACACCTCTTTCCATGTGGAATACAGTTGTGCACTACCAGCTTCTTTGATCTTTGGTGCTGCTTAGACGAGCTAACCAATACCAAAGCACTATCCAACTTGTAGACAACATGAGAACAAGCGAGTAACTAGAACAAGTTGCCTAACTGAGCAAGAACAGCAGTGCAGCACACAAATTAAAGATAGAAGTAATGGTCTATTCCAGCACAATAGCTATTCCAAAAGATATGAATGCAACTATAGTACACTTGGGGACTAGCCAATAAACAATCCAGCCCTTCTCTGACAAGAGGCCATTCCTCAACAAATCAAGATACAACAATGAACAGTATTAGCAGAGACTAGTTCAAGCCTCAATATTACAACAGATACACAAGGATGAAGTGGGATAACAAGCGGCCCCTCGGTTTACGAAGGTTCCTACAGTAGCATGTGTGCTCAAAGAGGGCCATGCTCTTGCTTATACAGATGCTCAAAGGCCAGGTGAGCGGCTCTGCATGCACAAAGCAGTTCATGAAGGAGAGAAAAAGGACCACTGACAATGGTTTGAAAACCATAAAAAAGCTTGGTCCCAGGGCAGAAGGGTCCCATCTCTGGCATCTGCGCACTTGCACAATCAGAGAAAGTGACCTACTGGCTGGGCCCTTTTACTTTTGTAAGTCCACCACTGACATCCACCCACTTTTGGTCACCTGCTACTGACATTGGCCCACCCATCAGCTGACAGTGGACCAAAGGCTGGTCCACAGACGAGTCTTTAGTCTAGTCCTCAGTCCAGTGGGAAAAGACAATCATGTGGCATGGTCATGAGAACGATGAGGCAACGTAGTAACAACTGATCAATATTAGAAGCAGCTTCCAAGAGGGACAAATAGGAAGCCGAGACTTTGAAAGATGCATACAATAAAATCTTCGACAAAATATTCAAAACCTGAGGACCTTTAAAGTAGACCAAGCCATGTACAAGAAAGTCATGCAACATATCAACCCAAGGATGTGAAGAGTACAAAGATCTCAACACAAACATGCATCCATGAACATGCATATGAGCAAGAATGCCCAAAATACCAAGCCTCACTTGATCCCATGGTTGAGTACATACATACAAACCTGCAAGCATTCACGCATATACATCATACATACATACATACATACATACATACATACATACATACATACATACATACAAACATAGTTGTTACTGACGTTTTTCTGACTTCTGACTTCTGACGTTTAGCCGACGTCTGACGGGTACGGTAAAATGTTTCTGACGTTTCCTGACGTGGCTTTTTTTTCAAAATAGAAATTCCATTATTTATATTATTCTTTTGTACTCATTACATATTTCAACAAAATAAACATTTGTTAGACTTATTCACAACAAAACACAATAAATATCATGTTAAATCGTTCACATGAGTCTATGATATGATATGTGACATGAGCATATCTTGTTCATTCCCTAAGTAGCTCATATCTTTCTCCCAAATTTATCAGGGACAAATTAAATTTTACAATCATTTATTTATGAATCATGATTTTGTTACCACGGTGACCGGTCCATGTGTCATGATCCATCTATGGAATCTACTATCTAGTCATAACATACCTTCTAACTTTTAAAGTACACTAAAAAAAGTCAGCATTGTGGTCTGTAGTTATGCATGCGTAAACGTTAAAATTGATCTGGCATGAGAAAAACAGAATTTTTTGGAAAGTGGTACAGCCATTAGGTTGCAAGAAACAGTTTTTGGGGCTTTGTCTTTGTACCATCAATTCACATGCAAGTAGGCTTTCTCGAGCACTTTCCTGGACTGGCCTCACCAGTTATAGGCTATAGACTATCATCTTGTTCTTGCTACTAGGCATTTTTCTTGCATATGAAAGATCCACAATTGTTTCTTTTTATTTTACTCTAATTGCAGGAGCTGGTTATGGTCAATGTGAATATATGGATCACTAGGAAAATAATTGTTCCATTGTTTCAGTGTTCATTTCAAATGGATTATGCAGTAGTGTTTCATATTTTAGTACTGTTTTTAATTTTTCTATACCTTCAAAAAAGATGAAAATAATCAATACATTTGTGATGTTGGATTTAATTGTTGTAATGTGCAATAGTGTGTCACTGTGTGGACAGCAGCCATATAGTAACAATTCATTATTGATAGGCTACAGCCTGTAGCCAATGACAAGTATAATGTGTATATATCGAGCACTTGCAGATAGCCCATGACGAGGCAGCCTGTCATGACTGAGAAAAAATCATTTATGATGCATTGTGTGGAGTCTGGACGGGACCTCAAACCTTCAAAGTTAGAGGGGGCATGAAGACAAAATCCTGCCCTTACACCTGTAGTTTGTAGGCAGAGGATGATCACATGCAGCTACAAAAAACCACAAATAGGCATACAGAATAAATCAGATACATGTGCAAAGATCACAATTATACAAGCCAAAAAAAAAAATGTTCAGACCTGGAGAAAAAAAGGCAAGGTCAGGAAACTTTTCCTGACATTGGAGTCAGGAACAGGTCAATAAAGTCAGCCATAATGGTTCCTGACGAGTCAGGAACCAACTAGGCATACAAATAAACACTGCATACACCTTCATAAGATCATCAAGGTTCATTTTGGAGGAGATATATGGAAATGCATGATGTGGTCAATTTCAAGCATTTAAGGTTGACCTTAAAGTAGCTAACATGCTGATCTCTACAAGAAACAAATGCCAGTACTTACTTTTCAAAAGGTCTGTTCCTGATTCATTGTTATATATTATGACTGCTGAAAATTTTGCAGCTTGAGCATGGCGAACTTTCTCCTCAAATGAGCAATTGCCTCTCACAATCAAGAGGAATAAAGAGGTAGAGGACTGAGTGCTTGTAGATTCATTGAGCGGGGAACATGCATCAAGTGGAACCGACAAAGTTATTAGACCTTTTACATCAGATGCTGCCACATGCGGAGCTACATAAAACATAGAGGAAATTCAAAAAGTGAAAAATTAGCAGGTGAAAGAAAAAGCTGATATCTTTTATCTTTTTTTTTTTTTTTCAATCTGGGTTTTCTTCCTTGTGACTCATAGAGTGAAGGTCTCTCAATCTTAACAAAATTGGCTTCAGTTAAAAAAGCAAACAACATGACATAAAACCCACCATAATTAGAAAACAAAACAGAAACTAGTAAAAATCTTCAAACTTTAAGAAATGATACAACAAACAATGCATGTGCCCACAAATGTGTGTGTGTGTGTGTGTGTGTGTGTGTGTGTGTGTGTGTGTGTGTGTGTGTGTGTGTGTGTGTGTGTGCACGCGCGCACGCCGCACATATATGTGCAAATGAGTGTACATGTGAGTATCCACGTGAGGTTTTGAGCATCACTTCAAGAAAGAGAGAAACAAAGAAAACAAAAGGAAAGGGGGAGGAGGAGGAAGAGGGAGCGAGAGATAGGAAGGAGACAGGCAGCAAGAGTAAATCATAATATATGCCTTGGAGCTGGATCTTTTTTCTGATACAATTTCATTTGCTCTTTATTCCTTTACACTGCTCTTTCTTATTTGTACTAACCATGTCTATGATGATATCTCCTATTTGATACTTTGGTAGTGGTGCATCTAGTCACAAATCTTGTGAGGAAGATCTCCTTGAAACCTTATCCCTATCACTTATAATCATACCATTATTTGTGCTGGAGATAGTAAACATGAAATCAATGGACTAGGCTCATTCACACTTGTCAATATTCAAGGTTTTGCTTATACAATTTCGGATGTGTTTTATGTACCAAAATTAGCAGAGAACTTTTTACTGGCCTCTTTGTAGTTAGCAGGGAAGATCTGAGGTTATATTTCAGAAAGAAGGAATGCAGTACACTATGTCATTTTTGGAATAGATATCTTCACAAGAACCTTCACAATGGTCTTTGTGAGTTCGATATATTATGATATTCATATTCGATACTGGTCTTTGATGTCTTCCACATCATATATATTTATTCAGCTCCAATTTGATCCACTCACTAGCGAGATAATGCATTTGGAATCGTGTTTAGATTCAAGGGGCAAGAACTAAGACTTTGAGTTTCACGAATCTTTAAAGATCATAAGCAAGAATTTTTGCAGTTTCTAGATGTATGTACATATCTTGAAGACGTGCAGCAACAACAAACTTTGCAACATAAGTGCTTCTGCTTCAAAATAATTTTTTTCTTTTCTCTAGAGTTAAAGGGAGGGGAGTGTTAGAGAAAAAACAATCTTGGAAATCATCTCAAATTAGAGTTGCCAACTACCAACTTTCAGCACCTACAAATTTTGGGCATCTTTGCGCAATTATATATGGGCCAAAATCCAGGTTAAGGTTTGGTCAACGGGTTGGTCAAACAGCCAACAAAAGTCAAACGTGAACATCCTTGGTCCCGGCTACTATTCTTGGAGGCAGCCAACAAGATTAGTCCATAGAAAAGCTAGGCACAAAGATTAGAAATTAGGGTCTTTTGTTAATGCAGCATTATACATCAACAAACAATTTTATTATTCTGAATCATGCATTTGTATCATAAAAATGCTAGCAACTGCTTTTTAATAGCTGTTTTATGACCAAACGTGTTGGTCAAGCAGCCAACAAAAGTCAAACGTTAACATCCTTGGTCCCGGCTACTATTCTTGGAGGTAGCCAACAAAATTAGCCCATAGAAAAGCTAGGGACAAAGATTAGAAATTAGGGCCTTTTGTTAATGCAGCTTTATACATCAACAAACAATTATATTATTCTGAATCATGAATTCGTATCATAAAAATGCTAGCAACTGCTTTTGCACCATGATTGACTGGATTATTTTTATTTTTAGCTTTTGTCTAACTTTAGTGCAAGTTTCTTAGCTTTTCCAGCTTTTTTAATGGCTGTTTTATCTATTTTAGCATGTATCATATAACATGGGGCTTAGAAGCAAACAAGATGCAAGATCCATTGTGGTAACCTTCTCAGGATACAAAGAGGAGGGTATAATCGACTAGCCAGTCTAGCTACCACACCTCTGAAAAGGTACTCGAGATTCGAGATGTATCCTTTAACAAGATGAAGCTTCTCAAACTTATGGAAGTATTAGAGCAAAGGAAGAAAGTTTCATTACAGGAACAAGCACCCATGGATTTAGAAGAGACACCTCAAGGAGATGGATAACAAGTTGACATCTATAGACATCTAGATCATTTGTTGGAAGGTGGATAACATATTGGATACCTTCCTTGAAGGTCAAGAATAATGACAACCAAGATGATCCAATGCACCTACTCAACGGAAAGTAGATTACATTCCTATGGGAGAAAAATTCTATTTGTCATGTTTTATACATAACGTTTTTTACATATTTTGTAACTCCAAAATTATATTTTTGTGGAAGTTTTGAATTTCAGGAATTTACTTGCTCACAATTTTTGCTCAAAGTCAAAGTCAAAATGTCAAGAATTATAAAATGTCAACAGTCAATAAAAAGGGAAGTCAAACCACTCACGAACAGCTGCAATCCATATCAAAAGCAATTATCAAAGTATGAAAAGCCAATGTTCAGTTGAATTAACAATTAACAAAAACTAGAAAATCCAAGAGCTTTTTGGCTAATTTTTTGCAAAAGCTATCACCCTTCTCATGCCTATAAAAATAAGGTCATAGTACATGCTGCAATTATCTGCCCTTGATGCATCCTTTGCCTATGTGTGAGCTCTTCGGAGAGAGCAACTGTCAAATCTATTAGAGTGCAGCCAATGCCTATTGGAGGCTTCTAGGACAGAGTACTAGTCAACAATTCTCGAAGGTATTTTCAGGCATTGCCTATTTTTGGAGAGAGATACTACATTATCTACTTGAAGGGCAGCTGCAACCTCCAAAAGGAGAGCACTCTCACCTAGAAGGAGAGCATAATCACCTATATTCTACATTGCTTCTTGAAGGTGTATGTATTCAACTCTGGGCAGCTATACCTCAGCCATATCTTTTCATTCATAGCCTCTTTGTCACTTCCCTTTGAAGGCTCTCTTTGACTAGCATTAGCGATGAGCGGTTCACAACTTAGGTTTCATTGTATCTTTGTGCATTGTTACTCTTATAAATTTTGAATTCATTAATATAATTTTTTATCCATTGCTTGTGTGTATGCTCTCTTGGTGTGTGTAACTCAGTTTTACACCTATCTTGCATCTTGGATCCTACAATTTGGTAGTAGAGCACGTAAAGCTGGTTCATGTGCAGTAGGTACTTAACTGTGGAAGAAGCTCAGCCCACACACATTGAACACTCCACTTAGCTCAAAAAGCATCTGCTTTTGAGTCAAAAATCCTGCGCATGGCTCTTTCTCTCTCTTTTCTACCTTCTACCACTCCTTTTGAACCATGAGTAGGTCAGTCAAAGCCTAATCAACTTTGGCCAATCTGGTCAACTCTGGCAGCCAAGTCAAACCTAGATATCTGTGGTTGATTTAAATCAAAAGAGGTACTTTTACTCAAGAGAAAGGTAGCATTTCTGAAATTTCTGCACTCAAACTAAAAATTTCCAGATGTTTGAGCTATTTCTCTCTCTTTGCCCTTCCATAACTTGCACTACTTGTTTAGTGCAAGGTTGTTGTGCTAATGTAATATTTTGTGCACAAAAACTCTTCTGTTTAGGGAGCATCCATCTTGTTTATCTTATTTCATATTTTTCCTTAATGTAATGGCAAATCATCAACGTCCTAGGTATCTTATCTAGTGATGAAAAGCTTCAGGTAAGTTCCAAATTTCAATTACCCATTATGAGGTTTCATGCTAAAGACTCTTAACAAAAGAATTCTGAGATTATGTGATAGATGACCTACGTCCTCTCAAGGACTTCGACCTACACTTATAAGAGGAAGAAGAAGAGATGCTACTATTGAAGTAGCTTCTACTTCCACTTCTGACACAAAAACAACACCCAGACAAACTCAAGCTCTTGATCCTGGTGGTCATGCTTCTAGAGATCAACATAGATAGGATTCTAGAGATGCCAAAGCCTCGGCTCTCGATACTCTTTTCATGAAGATGTCAATAATTTCTCATATGCATCCTTGTACCGCATTTAGAGAAGCATGCAAAAGATTTTAGAATGTCCTCAATTCTCCCAATAATGTTGGGAGCAATATCTAAAGAGACAACTCCATATCTAAAGAGACAACTCCATAATGTTAGAATGAAAGAAGATAGTTCCATGCAAGAACACCTAAATAGAATTCAAGACCTTATCGATCAATTGATTGACATTGAGGTTTACATTGACGGTGAAGAACTTGTCACCATAACTCTAATTTCCTTGGTTAGATCATATATGTCCTTCCTCACAACTTTTCTCATTATTGACACTATGGACACTTCTAGAAAGTTGCAAAACTTGTTGCAAGAAGAATATTTGAGGCTTAATCTCGACTTACACAAATCTACGCAAGACCTTTCCTTTGGCCTATCTAAAATCTAGGTGTGCTATAGTCCTACCTATTGTTTCCCAAAAGAGGGAGGCCCAAAATATGGAAGAAGGGGAGTTTTATCCATCCTCGTATGTTTGGGAGGCTCTAACGGGATAGATAATCTTCGTAGCCCTTTTCAAGTAAGGCCTTCCAAAGATGATCGATGACACACACTAGAGCTCGTAAAGAGAGCCAATTGAGTCCTAAGAAGACACCCATCAAGAGCTATCACAGAAGGTGACAAGACCCCTATTCAACACCAGTTAGAAGAATATCCACCTCTCAGAAGTTCAAAATAGTTTCAAGATTAGAGGATAAAGCTATAACCCGAGTTGTTGCTCCTATCTAATTCCCTAACCTCAACATGGCTGAGGAACCTTCTACCTTATTATACAAAATCATCATTAGACTCTCCTCATTCGATGTTGGTGCCAATGAGGACCCTGAAGACCACGTGGGCAGTTTTCTGCGCATGTCTCTCTCAACATGCAAGAGTAAGGGCCTACAACAAAGACAAGACGCGTTCCTTGCTCTGTTTCCATCCACACTCGAAGTTTTAGCGGACAAGAGGTTTAGCCACTACATTGACCACCACTTTTATTAATGAGACGCATTAAAATCCGAATTCATGGAGGCATTCAAGCCTGGTAACTAGAAAAAAAAGGACAGTAGCAGTGGACTTTGGTATTCTCTTTGTGCTAAACAAGGGGACACCTCCTAGGAGTGCCCAAGAAGGACTGTCCTTCCGATTTTGCGAGAAAGGAGGCCACGAAGCAAACGACTACTATTTTTTGAAAGGTCTAGGAAACGAAAACATGGTACGAGGACAACCACCATTAGCTGCTCAATGGGTTAATACAACTCAATCTTCTCTGATAGGGCAAGCACCCACAGGAGCACCTCCAATTACTACTTTTTACACCAATCAAGGACAACAAAGGCCCGAAGGAAGACCTTGTCAAAACCACCCTCCCAAGCCTAATGTGCTTCTGTTGCGAGGAATATGATCATTTCCAGAGTAAATGTTCCCTACCTGAAAATGCCCCACCATGTAAAAATTGTCCGACACCAGGGATCATTGAACTAAGGACGTCCAAAATCATTCCCATCGACTAACACACAAGGGAACTCCTGTCCCTTGCACATGATTAAGGTGACTATGAGTGAGGACAACACAGAATCTTCAAGCACCAGAGCGGTCCGTTCCAAGAGTAATGACACGTGCGCAAAAATAGAAGGCAGCAATGAAGGATGCAACAAAGGAAACATTAGACTGAGCTGGTCCCAGTAAAGAAAAAGGGAAAAATGTAATAACAAAAAACGAAGATCAAGTCACCAGAAAGACAAAACCAAACAAACGAAGGGAGCAAACATCAAAGGAAAAAATCAAAGGAAAAAATCAAAGGAAAAGGAAGCCTTATGGAACACCCCATCGCCAAGACATATGCAATGTCTAAGGAGGACTTGAGGCAATTTCATAGTGGAACCTCCTCGCGAACCAACCATCAGGGTCATCTTATTGCAATCCAAGTTCTGCAAAACACTTATCTACAAGTATCTCTCTACAACTCGTTGGCCATGAGTCAAGGGTTCTATGGAGAGGTGGTGGCTGCTATCAATAATCTAGGCCCTAGTGCCACATAAGTGGAAGGCTATATGACAACACTCATATCTCCACATATACCCATGCCCTCAACTTATAGTTTGGAACTATCCCCGATGGAACCTCTTACAGACTACAGGATTCCATGGCTAACAGTAAAAATTAAGGGAATCTCCTTGGCAAGAGTAATAGTAGATGGGGGATCTAGTATTAATCTCATGCCAGAGTATACAATGACTATGCTAAACCTAAGGCCAACATAACCTGTTCATTTTACAATTTCCGTGACCTTTGGCTAACAAAAAATTAAGGGAATCTCCTTGGCAAGAGTAATAGTAGATGGGGGATATAGAATTAATCTCATGCCAAAATATACAATGACTATGCTAAACCTAAGGCCAACTAAACCTTCTCATTTTACAATTTCCCTGAAAGATCAGGGAAGGGTATGTCCACTAGGCATAGTGGAAAAAGTGGAGGTCACTGTACAAAAATTGAACTTTGTGTTAGTTTTCGTGATTATCGAGCTCCCTAAAGTAAAAGTTGGATTCTCTATCCTTATAAGAAGACCATGAATCAGTCATGGCCGATCAGTACATGATTGAGGCAGTGATAGAATGTGGGTGGAAGGACCAAACAAAGCCATGATGCAACTTCAACTCAAGAGAGGAATTGTTGAAGCCTTGGGAACTTCTCATGTTGTTCTCCACCCGGAACATCTCGCCTTAGAGGAAATGGATGTGCAAAATCCTTTGTCAACACAAGATAGTAATAGTGGTATACACAGAGAAGATGAAGAACTAGCTGAACAAGAAACCCAAGAGCTAGCAAGTATTTGGGCCATGCCAACACCATTATGGCATGGAGAAGCCTTGATGGGCACTTGAAATCTCGACGAGTGAAAACAAGGTGCCTTCACCTCCTTGAGCACTTGAAAACTGGACAATTGAAAACATGGTGCCTTCACCTCCATGGGCACCTAAAAATTGGGTGAGTGAAAACAGGGAGCCTTCACCTCCTTGGCACCTGAAAACTGGGCGAGTGAAAACAAGGCACCTTCACGTCCCTGGCCACCTAAACACTAGGCGAGTGAAAATAGGATGCCTTCACCTACTTGGGCACATGAAAACTAGGTGACTCTCGAGGCAAGGGCTCCATTTTGGGCACATGGAGCATCAAGCTGGCACCTGAATG
Source organism: Ceratopteris richardii (assembly GCA_020310875.1). NCBI lineage: Eukaryota > Viridiplantae > Streptophyta > Polypodiopsida > Polypodiales > Pteridaceae > Ceratopteris > Ceratopteris richardii. The sequence goes on from CM035406.1 coordinate 154,196,715, forward strand.
GGCAGCTCACCCTCATGTTTGGGCAACTCCTATGGTTGGTTGGGCAGCCCGATGGGCATCCGGTGAGCTCCACTTAGAGTTATTGTAAGCATTAAAGAACAAGTTTTCCCTTGACATAAAAATTGAAATTGAAGAACACAACAACAAGGCAGAGGAATTAACTACGGATGACATGTATGAGATATTCGACCGGATAGATGAAACTAGTCATGCTTCATGTTTTACAATCAAAGTCGTGGAAGACGAAGAAAAATCTATTGTGGGTTCGGTAGTTCCAAGAGAATGTGCCAAGGACAGAGGTAGAGGTAAATCTACAAAAGATGAGAAGTTCCATCCCGATGGATGGAGTAAAAGAAGAAGGTAATAGCAATTGTCTATAGTCCTTCCGTCAAAGAAGAAATGCTATTCAAAAAGGATACATCCGACAAATAGAATAATTCTGAACTAGTCAAGGAGGTCAACATACGAGAAAAAGAAAACCCACAAAATCTTCTCCTAGCAAGTTGGTTGTGGGACCATCCACTACTTCTGACAGAGGTAACCACATTTATGAATAATTTTAAGGATGTCTTTGCATGGAGTTACAAGGACTTGACAGGTATACCAACACACCATTCCTTTGGTAGGAGATGCACAACCAATCAGAGGTAAAAAAAAATATCAATTAAACCCTACATATGCGGAAGCAATAAAAAAGGATATACAAAAAATGGAAGATGCAGGCATCATTGGCATCATTGTACCTGTAGAACATTCACAATAGCTATCTTCAATGGTCATTGCTCCCAAGAAATGATCCAACAAAATCAGAATCTCTGTCGACTTTCGTACTTTGAATAAGGTAACTATTCATGATGGGTTTACCGTTTCTCACACCCTTTTTTGAGCAAATCATCAAAGATGTGGCTGGTCATGCACTGTACTGTTTTATGGATGGCTTTCATGGCTACAACCAATTAGAAATCCATCCTCAAGATCAACCAAAGACGGCATTCATCACTCCTTGGGTAACATACATATATACGAAAATGGCTTTCCGGCTTTGGAATGGGCCACCCACATTTAATAGAAGAGTGTATCTTATTTTTAACAAATTACTCTTAAATCCTTGAGAATTTTTATGGATGACTTTTCAGCATTTTCGGGGGCAGCATGTACAACTACTATTGGAAATGTACCAGAACATTTAAAACAACTTGAACAGGTGTTTCAGCACTGCAAGAAGAGAGGTATGAAGCCAAACCCTAACAAATGCCACTTCTTGATGACTCAGGGCACATTATTAGGACATGTGGTCTCGGCTCAAGGAATGGCACATGACCAGATAAAGTGATGTCAATTCTAGAGCTACTTAGATCAGTCAATGCCAAGGAAGTACAAAGCTTCCTAGGACATACATGATATCATCGAAAGTTCATACGCATGTATGCAGAAATAGCACGTCCTCTCTCACGTCTCACTAGTAGGAAGAAGAGGCTTCCTTCAAGTATCTCAAACAAAGGTTGGCTTCCACCCCTATACTTGTTTCTTCTGATTGGTCTAAAACCTTTCACGTACATGTAGACACGAGTTTATGTGTTGTAGGTGCCATTCTTACCCAACCCAATGAAATACACGAACTAGACCAACCAATTGAGAAAAATAATATCCAACAGTCCAGTAATTGGTATGAATAATATTGAAAAAGGTGAAGCAAAAATTATTTGCATGTTCTGATTCTAAATGTTGGGTTTTTATAAGAATGAATTCCTAAAAATACACTCAGAGAAACACACACAAAAAGACTTATGTGTACAAACACACTAATATGTCTGAAATCTAACAATAGCCATTCTATTATGGCCCTTATTTTGGCAAGATATATCCCAACTTCATCTTTGCAAATGAAATACCCTTGATATGAACCTTCTTTCTCGCAGAATCCAAACATGGATTCTTTTCCAAATAATGAATCCTCCCTCAAGCAAAGTCACAAGGGGACAGGGACGGGTCCCGCGAATAGTGGTGTCCTCGGGACTGGACAAAGCCTAGGGTGTCATGGGGACGTGTCCCGAGGACAACACTAAAAAAATGCTGATTTTTTCAAAATAATCAAATAAAAATCATGTAGAATTAATTTGTTGGCCTATGAAATGACCAATAACACGAAATCCATAGAAAAAAAAGGTGTTTTCTAAGTATAAACAATGGATATGTACAAAGCAATGTCTTCTTCCAACTACTAATACATCAACACTTCCATCAAACTCACGGTTATGAAGCCTAAATAACTGTTATGTGCATACATAGTACATACATATATACATTCCTGGAAGGTCAAGACCAAATATCGACCAATAATTATCAAGTGCACATAAAGAAACCTCACAAGCCAAAGTTATTGACAAGTTGGCATCCCTTCTACATAGTCAATGATGATGCATGGATAAAAAGGGCAAAGAGTTAACAGCTTTGGAAACCAAATGCACCTTTAGGAATTGAACATTACGCCTGCAAGAACGTGTTACAAAATGAAGACCACTCAACAATTCTCCTGAAAAAAAAAATGAGATGCCATATCTTCATTGGAATCTTCCTCGAGCTCTTTCTTTTCCACTTCAATCTTCTCCTCCTAAACTACTACAGAGGCCAGCATCTTGCTAACAAGTGCAATAACAACCCCTTAGGAAGTCATTCCTGAAAGAGAGACAAACTTCTCCTTCTCTCCAGCAATAAGCTCCGCAATCTCTCCCTTTTAATAAACAATCTATCTTGTCATATCAACTTTAGCTCCCACTAAACTTAGGAAACACTTAATGTTAGCAATAGAAAGCGAAAACTTGTCACCCAACCATGTGGAGTAGGTAACTTGCAACCACTTTCATGGCCAGAAGCCCTCTAAAAAGGGTGCAAAAATTAGTGGGAAAAATCGAAAAGCTTTTGAAGTGTCTCCTTCCAAAATCGGCCAATGTCAATCGTCCTCGTCCCAAATTGGGTTTATCACATATCGCCGTCCCGGGAATGCGGCCAGGGGATGAGATCATATTTCAGAAGAATGTCCGGGGACGTTTTCCATCTTGTTTATCTGTCCCATACATTTTGGGGTTGGGGATTGAGTCCTCGCATTCCTAGGGATTGGGCATGCGTCCCCTTGTGACATTGCCCTCAAAATTTGGATGACTTTTCTCAAGTGTTCCAAGATTTGTTCCTTAATTGGCTTCCTGTGGACTAAGATGTCATCAAGAAAATCTATCATGAGGTAATCTAGGTAGGGCAATAAAACATGATTGAGTTTCATGAAAGTCACCAACGCATGGGTGAGGCCTGCTCCCATGTGGCACTATCTTCTAAACTATCTTTCCACTTTACTAGGCACTCTTTATATAAGTGACTTCTCGTCCGTTTCTCTCACGTGCGTAGTATGCTCTCAGGCTCATGTGGAATAGATTGAACAGAAATAGGCTCTACGTCATTATCTAGGACTCACCCACCACCAAAAACTTGCAAAGCCCACATATGCTCTTAAAGGAAGTCTCATGCACATTGTTGACCTTTATTCTTGCTTGATGATTTTCCTAATATGAGGCCTAGCTTAGTCAAATATTGTGCTTCATATAATTGATCAAATAGGTTTTTCATCCAACGCATAAGAAACTTGTTTTTGATAGTCACCTTGTTTAAGTCCCTATAATTGTCACATAATAGCATTAAGCCATCTTTTTACTGAAAGAGGATTGGTGCTACCCATGGTGAATTACTTGTCCTCCTAGACTCTTTGTCTAGATGTTATTGATTTTCCAAGATCAAAATCTATCATTGACAAAGTATTGTATATGACGTATTCAGACCCTTTCCCAACAACTCTTTCGTTGGACAAAGAATAGACATAGAGCTAGTCTCTCTTCCAAATCACGACACCATCTAAAAATATCCCTTTCCCTTCCGGTTGCACCAATTTGCCATAACTCATTTACCTAAAAATAGACTTATAGTCCAAGTACCTGAACTTATCCATTAGTCTTCAATATTACAACTTCACTCATGATGTTTTTCACCCTCAAAAGTTTGTTAGACTTCAAGTTGTATCCAATGGACATGAAAAACAACCTTTCTCATGGAGACCTAGATGAGGAGCTCTACATAAAATAATAAAAAGGGTAATTGATTTCAAAAATAGAGGATCTAGTGTGTAGATTGAAGTGGAGTGTCTATGGGTTGAAACAAGTCCCACACCCGTAATATTAAAATTTTGACTCTTTCATGCCCTAATAAGGTTTCGCATGAAGTCAGATTGAACATCGTTTATACATATTACGCACAAAAGGATGAGAATGAAAGCATTATTATTCTAGTTTTCTGTGTTAATGACATTAGTTTTCTGTGTTAATGACATTAGTTTTGTGTGTTAATGACATGTTACTTGCAAGAAAGCATGATAAGATTTTGCAAGTATTCGCAAACAATCTCAAGTTCACTTGGCTTTATGAAGAATTCTAGGCACAATGAGCATATTTTTGGCATGATGATTAGAAAAGACAAACTTGTTTCTATCTGAAGACAAGTACCTTGAGAAAGTGTTGGATAAGCTTATCATGGTTGATGCAAGACTGCCATCAGTTACTCTTCAACCATAACCTTTCTATAACAAATTGTCCCACAATGAGGCACTGGTACAAATATGTGATCACTTCGATATGCTTCAAGTTTCAACATGCAGATTACTCATGTATGCTATGTTAGCAAGATGCCTTGACACTACATATGCAATGGAAGTGGTAAGCACATATATGTCAACCTGGACTACTTTCTTAGATTGTAACAAAATCCACCCTTGCGTATCTACATAGTAATAAGTCAAAGTGCCCATTGGCTATGCTTGAGGGATTTGAAACTCTAACGTTGTCCCATTTTCGGCATAGCCATTGCTTTGGACAGATGGAAGTCTATTAGCAAATATGTATAAACAGTTCAGTACATGTAGTTTCAATGGATAGTCACGCCCTCTAGCACAAAAGCTGAATAGATGCAACAACAGAGGCTTTCAAAGAAGTCATTTGCTCAGCTGGCCTATGTGTTGAATTTGGAAATCTTGCATAGGTCTAAGTTTAGCACTATGACACTCAAAGTGCCATGGTTTGGCCAAGAGTTCTATGTTCCATGCTTTGACCAAGCACATTGATATCCAATATCACTTAATTCGAGCTATGATCCAAGAAGACTTGATCTGGCACGAGTACCTAGAACCTGAAACTCTGAAAGATTGTCTTACAAGATGTATCTGCAAGGGAGTTCATCCGCACAGCCTACAAATCATGGGAGTTACTAAAAGAGTCAAGTAGACCTTTTAATTGAGAAGTTGTTGAGATAAAAGGTCCCTAGGTTCCTCCTTTGTATACATGATAAGCTTATATTTCCCCCTTTCTATATTTGTACTCTGTAAGGCTCTTTACAGAGCTCCAGATACTTGATTTTTTCTGATCATCATGTAAAACTCAGGGAAAAATGGTGGTCGACTGCATACTCTAAGGAATGTAAGTAAGGCCTGATAGAGTGCCTTGCCGATTTGACAATGGGTATGTGCGTAAGTTTCATGGGTTGATCAAAATATAATTTTTTTAAATGTGTACCAAAAACCCTTATTGTGTTCCTTCATATTGTCGACACTTTCTTACCAGATAAATTCAACATTTCATGCGTTTCCACTCACTTTTAGCGTGCGCAAATTTAAAAGGAGCTTCGCCAATATCATTAACACCCGCAACTCGAAGAAGTGAGCCATTCCACAGAAGAGAAGAAAGAAAATGATAAAATGATATATGAAAGTTTACCATGCCCATTGAATTTAATGGGATTAAAAAATTTGTGAAACGGGACAAAAACTTATTTTCGGCCAACATCAAGTACAATTTATTCAGAAATGTTATCGCTATTTACAAGCTAAAGAAATCCGCCACTCTACTTATGGAAGAGAGGTAAACTTTACATGTTTCACAACAGGTGAAAGTCATTCAATCTTTCTCAATTCAATGCAATCGAAAAAACAGCAAAACAAGAGAGATTTCGATGATTATCAAACGCAATTTTTTCACATGCCCCGCGAACTCTATGGAGAACGACAGTAAAAGTAAGTTGAGAAAGAGAGGAAGCTCAATCCCACCAAAAAAGGAAAAAAAAGGAAAGAATGGAAACGTCATGTAAGCAATGAACGGTGATGCTTCAAGCGAAATTCTCCCTTCGAATTTTAGTTTTTGTAGTAGTTAGCAAGTTGCATCACTAATGACTCACCGTGTAAGTGGAGTGGCAGTAATTGTTTAGAACGTGAGGAACTAAGCAGGCAGAGGATCGATTAGACTTACCTTGCGAGTTATTGTGAAGTCCTAACCTTAGGCTCAGCTAGGCAAATGCTTGGAAACATGTGATGTGTGCATTCTCTACACACACATGCAAGCATCCGTAAATATGTTTCTAGATTGGAGCGCGTATTTATATTCAGATTTATCATCTACTCTGCTTGAGCATGTACATCACATACTTACCGGTACGTGGTTACAAGAATGATAAAATCTGTCTCTCTACCAGCTTACCGAAGGAAGCTTCACTCGACTCAAAGGCAGTAAAAGAACTGGAGTTGCTGACCACGAGGAAGACCTTTGCAAAAGCTGAGGAAGTGCAAAAGTATAAAACCATTGCCAAAGCAGTGCGCACATGATATTGCATTTTCACGAAGCTTCAAAAAGCGAGCCTGCAACTGTGTGTGTCTGTGTGCGAGAGAGAGAGAGAGAGAGAGAGAGAGAGAGAGAGAGGTGTTGCATGTATATGAAGAAGCACTGGCCTCACGGGTATCTAATTTCTGCACTAATGCATCTCCGAGAAATCAGCGGCGAATCCGTCTACTCAGTAGATTGCGGGATGCATCTTACGTAAACGCTGTCGACTGAAGAGTCTACACTCCTTCAAGCGGAATCGCCATCTTTTCAGCAGAACGTGAAAATCGTCGGGGAAATCAAACATGTTTTCGTTTTTTGGTTTCCCTTTTTTCTTTTTAACAGAGATTTCGATTAGATTTTGGCACATTTATTGTGATGCTTTCAATTAGATTTTTGGCACATTTATTTTGATGCACACTTATATTGCTTTGAGAAAAGAGATATTTCTTCACACTTTTTTTCAGAGTGAAAGTTTTAATGCCGATATAATCAGCAATCGTAAGTTTTCTTTCTTACGATGCGCTGTCTGAGTGGTTGGGCCTCTCGTCTCTTGAGGCGGAGGCGAGGGTTCAACCCCTGGTAGCAACATGTAAGAAATATGTATATCTTGGAAAGATGTTGCATGTAGCTGATGTGCTACCGTATGTTTAGCCCCGCGATAGTTGTAACTGCCATTTAACCCAACCTTGTAAACCTCTCTTTTTGTGGAATAAGGGAAATTACATGGATACTATGCCCTTCCTTGTACAGTTGCAATTTTAAAGTTAAAGCCTGGAGGAGTAGGCCTCGGCCGAATCTCCATTTATAAAAAAAAAAAGCCTTGCTTCTTACGATGTGCACTATTCGCGCTAATTCTTAAGTTGCAACTCGTAGTCCTTTTCCCCACTAGAGACATGTATTTCGTACATATGAACCAAAAATCAATATTCGTCCCCTAAAATAATGTATGCCATTTGTATGTGCTGTGTCCATGTATGTAAATATCTATATATGTTTGTATGCATACATTCAAGTATATATCTAAATATGCAAATAACATTTATAGATGCATGTATGTATAAATGTATTTATGTATGTATGTATACATGTATTTATGTATTTGTATGTATATATATGTATTTATGTATTTGTATGTATATATATATATATGTATTTATGTATTTGTATGTATATATATGCATACATGTATTTATGTATGTATATATATATATATATATATATATATATATATATATATATATATATATATATATATATATATATAATGTGCGTGTGTATGTACGTGCCTACTTACATATATATAATGTGTATGTACGTGCCTACTTACATATATATGTATGTATGCATGTATATATATGTATATATGCATGTATGTAAGTAAACTACTATGTAGGTAGGTAAACTAGTATGTATGTAGGTAAATTAGTATGTATGTATGTATGTAAGCATGTATGTAAACTAGTATGTATGGATGCATGCATACATGTATGTATGAATGTACGTATGTAAGCATGTATGAATTTATGTAATGTATGCATGCATGTACGTTTTTATGCATGTGTGTATATATGTATGAACATGCTTACACACGTATGTGTGTATGTATAAGTGCATTCATATATGTATTAGGCAAGGGCAAAAAGTGAGCAAGAAGCACAAAAGCTTAAGAAGAATGCCCATATTATGGACAAAAGTCAAAGATAAGGGATGTCATCTTTTTATGATCTCATCTTTTTTGTAAGTTATGGCATGTTCCATTTATTTCCTTTTTTTCGTAAGTTATGACGTGTTTCTTCAAACACATCTAGCGCTAATGGGTATGAATTCCTTTTATTTGAAAGATAAAATGAATATAAAATGGTCCATTCTCCTTTGTATAAATAGGAATATACTTCTCATTTTCCAATGAGTTTCTTGGAACAGAAGAGCAGATCCGTCACCTTCTTTGAAGCCTTTTTTTGCCTCGTTTTGCACATGAAATCTGTTGCTTGGGGTGAAATGTGTATATTTTTTGTTGTAATTTGTCGTTTCAGAAGCACCACCATGGTTTTTATTTTTGAAATGGAGGTTTGGCAAGCACTTATTCTCTCGAGCTTTAACTTTGAAAGATCAATTGTAGAGATGAATGGACATAGCACTTGTAGGACATCCGATACTTGACAAAGTAGGGGTTCAAAAAGATCACAATGGGTTACAACTAGTTTAGACTGATCAAAGCCAATACAAGTCCAACTTGAGGATTGAACATAAGACCTCTGCCTCAAGAGACTAGTGCTTAACCAACCCACTTATGGGAGGTGGCAAGTACCATGATGTTGTGGAAATTGTGCAAAGATCAAATCAATATATGGAAAAGGTCCGGGAAGGGGGAAGGGGGGGAAGCATGCACAAATAGTGAGGAAAATGTACAACGCTAATATGCCTAACTCAAATGAGTTTCAAGGTGAGGATTTGTACTTGGAACGTTCGCCCAAAGTTGATTTCAAGTATGTGTGCACATGGCTGTTGTGTTTACCACATGCCTATAAATATCCATCAAATTTGATACTTCGATTGGTATTTGGAATCATCAATCTAGCCACCTAGTGTTGGAGATGCTCATGTACTTACAAGTCCACACTAGCTCTAACAAAATGTACAATGGCATTCATGTGTCAACCCCTAATAAGGGAGGTGTGAACCTTCTAAACTTGCAACAAAATGTACATCAGTTGACATCAAAACTATAGTTTTCCACATTGGGGACTTGCATAAAAAAGTATGTGTTTATCATCCCCATGGTTTTACATAAAAAGGATATGATAAAAAATTGTGCAAGTTGCATTGCATGGATTAAATCAAACACCACATGATTGGTATGACAAAATACATGCCTACACATTAGCACATGGATTTCATAATAGTCCAATTGAAAGCGCATGTTATGTGAAGTGTGAAGATGATGTGATTTTAATCATTGTTGTCTATGTTGATGATATATGGCTTGTTGGTCTAACCAGATGCATATTACTAAGTTTAAGGTTGATTTGCATGCTTCTTTTGAAATTATGAATTTGGAATATTTGTCTTTGGTCATCAATTTATGCAAGTTGATGACTGTTTGGTTTGTGTGAAACAAAAAACATTGACAATTCTTACAACATTTTATCTTCGCGGAATATAAACCCATTGTAGCTTCCATGGAGATACATTTATGATTGAATATCCAAAATGCTATTGATGCATTTGATGTTGGTCTCTATCAACAATCATTTGGATGCCTTCTTTATGTATGCATTAGACAAAAGAAACGTGAAAATCACCGGGGAAATTAGACATGTTTTCGTTTTTTTCTTTCCGCGGTTGATATTTAAGAAGGTATATTTTTACAGATTTCAATTAGATTTTGGCACATTGTTTATTTTGATGCTTTGGTTAAATGACAATCAAGAATAATGTTATATTTCTTTGAGAAAAGAGATATTTCCTCACACTTTTTTCAGAGTCGAAATTTTAATGCCGATATATTCAGCATCTCCAAAGCAATCATTTTGCTTCTCCCTACAAAGACTCAAGCCACCTTCCTCTAAAGAATCCCCTAACAAAGTAGGCATGCTCAGTGGGTCATGACTAGTTGAGTGTAGGGGAAGAAGCTTATTACCTGCTCATCTCAGAAACAACAAACTGAATATTAGGCCGAGTTATGCATAAGCAAATCAAGCATCTAGTAGCCTACTTATACAGAACAACATCAAATTCATCTCTAGTATCATGAAGGTTCAACCATAAACATGTTTCCACGAGAGTGGCAATAGGTTTCCAATCTTCAAGGCCAAAACACTGCAATAATGTATCAATATATTTTTTTTGGACATAGAGCTATTCCACCATCAACTTGAATCATTTGAATGCCCAAATAATGATCCAAATGCCCCAAATTTGACATTTCAAAAGAGGCATGTGAATAAGCCTTAAAATCAGCAATATGCTTCTCATTAGGACTAGTGGTTAGCATGTCATCAACATAGACAACAATGTTCAAAAATACATATGCATGCTTAACATATAAGGTGCTCTCAGTTGGACTCTTCTCAAAACCATGTGAAATCAAATAGGCATGTATCTTTGCATACCAAGCACATGGTTCTTGCTTCAAACCATAAATGCTTTTTTCAACCTACACACTTTGCTTTCATGCCCGTTTTGCACAAAACCATGGGGTTGAAAAACATGCACTTTTTCATGTAAGTCACAATTCAGAAATGTAGTTTTAATGTTACATTCCAACAATGATGGGCTACAAGTGCACAAATGCTACGAATGGTAGTCATTCAGCATGTGGATGCAAAGGTCTCATCAAAATCAATGCCTCTTTCTTGAGCATAACCTTTTGCAACAAGCCTAGTCTTATATCTAGCAACTGTTCCATCAGGCTTACACTTCAGCTTGTAAGCCCATTTAGTGCCAATGGCCTTTTTTTGAGGAGGCAAATCACATAAACACCAGGTACCATTCTTCATAATAGCATCATATTCTGATTGCATAGCAACCATCCAATTTTCTTAATTTTGTGCTTCATCAAAAGAAACATGCTCATTCTCATCACAAAGACTAGAGGCAACCATATCATAGCAATCTGATGCAAAAGAAGCATTATGAGATCTTAAATGAGTACAATATGAAAAAGGTGCATCTAATTTGCTATCTCACAAAGTTTTCACTAGCCATTTAGGCATAGTTTTTGCCTCCTCTATATTAGCCCTCTCATCAACAATTGCATCATGTAAATCAACATTAGAAATGGAATGATCTACATCATCATGTGAGCCTATAAAGGCTAAGAAATTGCCTCATTTGGACTAGCATTTGATTGTCCACCTATAAAAAAAGACAAAAAAGTTTCATACACCTCTTTGGAGCTAATTGATATCTACTTAGTACATGAAAGTAATGGCCGACTCGCACATTCCACAAAAACAACATCATGACTAACCAAAATGTGTTTAGCCTAAGGATGATACAAATGATAGCCTTTGCTTTTAGAAGTGTACCCAACAAAAATACATTGTACTACTTTATCATCCCATTTTCTGCATTGTTGTTTAGGCATTAATGCATATGCCAGGCGACCAAAGGCACATAGATGAGCAATAGTTGGCTTGCCGCCATGCCAAACCTCGATTGTAGCGCTTTGCTGAGACACCTATTAAGTACATATGTTGCACACATAACAACCTTAAGCCATAAACTATGTAGTAAAGCCTAACTTTTGACCCTACACCTCACCATCTCCATGAGAGACTTGTTCTTTCTTTTAGCAACATCATTTTTTTGAGATGTATACAACATTGTACACTTATTTTATCCTACCCTCAACCAAAAATGCATTAAAACCAAAAGACATGTATTCCGCTCCTCGATCAGAATGGAGGGTGCCCATTCTACATGCTGACAGGTTTTCAACCATAACCAGAAATTGTTTGAAGCACATAAATACTTCGATCTTTACTTTTAATGGATATACCCATGCATGCATGGAGAAATCATCAATAAAAGTCACAAAGTAAAGATAATTTCCAAAAGAAGGTGCCTGCATATGATCACAAACATCACTATGGACAAGCTTCAATTTTTTAGTAGCTCATCTTTTGGGAAGGAGTAACATGACATTTCGCCCAAAATACAAGGTTCATATGAAGTATCTTGATGGTGATGCACCACGGTGCGCTCCCCTTCTTGAGAGCTCAATTATGATATCCTTGGAGTAGAAAACCGAGCTCTAGGCACCATACATGGCACTCCACATAGAGGCTGTAGAATCTGCAGAAAAAACAAAATACATAGGGGGCATGAACATAGACTTCTTATGTTTTACAAAATGCAGTTGAACTTAGAGTCTATGGCTAATTACACCACTTTATGTTTTATTAAAGAACATATAGAAAAGTGCCCAATGGCCATTTGGGCTTTCACATGGACATTAACGGTAACAATCTTGCACTAAAGGCCAACATAGATAAAGTGACAATGGGAGAAAAATAAAGAATGATAAAGATTACCTGAGTGTAAGTATACGAACTATACCTCCCACCTAATGGGCATGTTACACAGTATACAAGTAACTATGTAAGATCATGAATCAACTAACCCTCATCAAGTGACAACGGTTTCAAAATCTATCCTATGGTAGAGCTTTCATCAAATCATCTACAACATTATCTTGAGTATGAATTTTCTCAAGAATAATGCACTAAGTGGCTAAGCAGTCTATAGTGAAGTGATACCGCACCTCAATGTGTGTAGAGGAGGTAGTGGGATATCCAACTTTAGGAGAGTGCCAAACTGTAGGAGAGGCCTATATGACCACAATCGAGTACTTCTTCTACTCAAGGGGAGTTCTTCCTTAGGGAAGTATACCCTGTAACATTTCTGTGTGCAGGTACACTAATTGACAGTAAAGACACAATAAAGATATCGAGTAGAAAAAAATAGCCAATGCACATCTATGAGAAAAAATCAAATTTCATAACACTCCAAATAGTTACAGAGATTCCATTACAACATATCGGTCATATACTGAGGCTTCTACCGAGGAAATTGAATGGGCACGTTTTTTCCCCAACGTCGGTGCAAGTGCAGGTGTAGGCATCGGAACCAAAACGACGGTATGAGCGTCAGTATAGGTGCCAGTATGAGCATCAGTACTGATGCCTATACCGATGACTATTGGGTGTACCGTCACGCATACCGACAACCATCCTAGGAGTACCATTGTGCATACCGACGGCCATATCTGCAATAATTTTTTTGGATAGAGTGTGTTATCTTTTGCTACATCAACATTACCATGATGTTTTTTAGCAAAAGACAATACACTCTGCCCAAAAAAAATTGAGTACATGTGATGTGTACTCTAGTGGAAACCAAAATATGATTTCGTAAAGCAAAATACTATCGGACACAAAAGAGATGATCAGAATGAACCATGAACCAAGAACCATGTACAAAAAAAGTTATATATTTCATAAATGAAGCATGTACAAAAGTGTGGAAAACCACTGTCATATATGAGGCAAATACAAAATGTGGCAAAGCACTGCCATATAACAATCAAATACAAAATTCTGGTGCACCACTGCCATATATGAGCCAAATACAAAATTGTGGCACACCACTTCCATACACATGCATAGAAGGATCGAAACATCCATATCAACAGTCTTGCAACAAAGAACATTCATGAAATGAGATAAATTCACACGCGATTTACAAACAACAAGTAAAAACCAAGTTTCTAAATTCATCATCTCATTGCAGATGCTCCCATGAAACGACCGCACCGCATCCCTCCAAGTCCTCCAATAGTGCAATCAATCCATGACGATATCCATAAGCCTCCTCCATTCGTGTTGGAGGACGACCCATTGCCAGCTCCTACAAGAAATATACAGAACGTTAGATGAACATACATGACATGCTTAACACAAACAAATTCAATAAACCAAATGATACTTACAAATAATTCGTGATGCATAGTGTCATATCCGCCACTGCCCAAATGTGATGGTCCAACCGTATCTAAATGTGTCCAACGGGCATCTCTGTTGGCAATATCGGTCAGGAGTCTGCTGCTACTCGTTGCGAATCATATCCCACTCCTCATCATCTAACCATACAGGCTTTGGTAAGCCTGCTTTGAAAGCATCATGAGCCTCGGATCATCGAGGGGACATAGCTTCATGTGCGGTGTGCATAATCCACTCTGAACTGACAAGAGGATGCCCATGTCCTGGTCGTAACTCCTGATAGATCGTCTCTGTGATATAATTTTTATGATCTTTATCTTGTTCACTCCATTTCAACATGATAGAGTGTCCAAACTGTTTGGAGCAAAGCTATCGTATATGCTGATGCATGGTCTTTCCGGTCACATCCATCACTGGAGCTCCATCACGAATACTATACACCTTGGAGTCATCATGGTCATGAGCACCCCAAGGTATACATGGTGTTCCACGTGGCATACCTATATCCAGGTACTCCCTCTAAGAGTAGAAGTGGGTGACACAATGTCCGTCACACTGCCTCCACAACAGCCTCCTCCTCCAGAGCTACTTGTAGATCCACTCTTAGAACCTCCTTCTCTAAAGCGTGATCTCGAGCTACGAGACGGGCCATCACCTGTATCGCGCTCAGGTGTAGAACGCACACGTCTACTACTAGAGCCACTAGGGGATGGCTGAGAAGATGGTTATGGTGGAGTCATAAAGCTAAGATACATACCTCGGGCAGGAGTAGCACTGCCCGTAGGAGTGATGCCGACACGAGTGACAACGGCAGGAGTGAGGCTAGTAAGAGTGAGGCCGGCAAGAGTGAGGCCGACATGACTGAGGCCAGGAGGAGTGCTACCACGAGTGATCCAATACTGTGATGCAGCGGCCATATGCACGAGAGGTACCTCAGATATGAACTCTAAGAACTGCTCCTCTATCATGGGATGTGGAGTGGCTAGAGTACTGTCTCCCATCGTGCTCTATAACAAAAGAACTCAAATAATTAGCATATGATAATAAAGGTAATATAGAGAAATAGTAGTGTACAAAAGAACATAGCAAAAAAAATAAATAAAATTAGTATGTACAAGTGTTTGATTCAAAAATCCTCTATTAGCATCCTCTTGGAGATCCGATACACAGAGAATATCTATCTCTATATTGGAGACTTCTAAATCTCTTGGTATGCTAGCTTCTTCTTGATCATCATCTGTTGCTTCATTGTATATGTTGTCTTCTTCAAGGACCTCTTCTTCTCGGACAATGATCTCTTCTCCTCGACTATCGAATGAATCTCAGAATCCACTACAGATGGACTTTCTTCTACATCTATGTTCTCACAAATTTTTATACTACGTGGGGATACTTGTAAAACAAATAGCCATTGTGGTTCTTTCAAATTTGGTATAAAAAAAACTTGCTCATAGTGTTCGGGAAGTACACATGTATCTCTTTTATCCATCCATAATTTTGTGGAGTCGACATGAAGCAAACCACTTTTATCCCGCTTCACTGTTGCGTTTCTTCTAGAGGTGACTATTGTGAACCATTTCACATAAAAAACAAAGTAATCAAACTTCCTAAAGGATAGCTTCAAGATATCTTGAATCACTCGATAATAATCTAGCTGTCCTTCTTGAACATTATTGTCTCTTGCACTTGCTCTACTTTTTTGCAAAAAGTTCACCATCACCCCACTATTAAAAGTATACCTATTTTTATCGATTCGTGCGATGCGAAAGTGTCATCTATGAGACCATAGTGCACCATATTTAGAATACTCCCAATCACATCCCTTTGTGAGTTCTTCTTCTTCGTTAGAGATATCTTCACCTATTGTCTTTGCTTGTGAAACCGTTGTATCTAGCCATCTGCTCATTGGAAAGGTGGAAGAGGTCGAAGAATTTTTAGAAGGGGCAAAAATCGAGTGGAACGATTCTTTCGAAACTGAGTTCTTTGCTTTGCATTTGTCTCCTTGGCAAGCTCATACTTTTGTAACCACTTCTGCATAGGCTCAGAGTTAATGATGCAAAACTTCATTGCCTTTTCTTTGAAAGTTGCATCCATTTTTCTTTGCATCCCTTTACCTTACGGTTCATTGCCTACAAGACAAACTTCTTCATCATCACTCCGTAAGCAAGGCATGGTTATGACATATGTAGAAACTCAGTTATGAATACAAGAGACTCTTGTACAAGCCATATCTCTGCCTTGCTACCCTCTAGATGTGCTCTCTATCGAACAAACCCTTTTAATGTCTTCATAAAGCGCTCTAAGAAGAACATCCATCGACTATGGACAGTTCTTGCTATTGCAATTTCATCTACCACATGAACCAATAAATGAAGCTGAATAGTGAGAATACTTGTGGGAAAGTAGCTCTTTACCATACAAACAACCTCGATAGCATTGAGTTTTGCACTCTCTATGCTATCTATATTTATCTCTTTAGAAGAGATCCACAGTACCAAGGAGCTAATTTTATAAATGGTTATTCGCACATCCTTCGAAAGATAATCTTTTAAAGCTACAGGGAGCACAAATTGTAAAAACTTTTGCCAATCATGAGACTTGAGCCCTCCAAGCTCGTCGTTTCGTGTGAAAGGAGTCTTTAGACACCACATGCATCTAGCAGGTGTCCGAAACTCTAAAATTATATTCTTCACTTATTGCTCTTCCATCTTGCAAAGCACCCAAGGAGCTCTTGGTAATGATACTGTTCCGTTGGGCTTAGTAATTACCCACAACTCTTGCATACGACCTCACTTTTCTAAGTCCTCCCTTTGTGCTTTGCTTTCTTTCTTTCCGATCAAAGTCTTCCAGAAAATCTCTCCCACATTCTTAAAAATATGCATCGGATCTACCAAATGATTGATCAATAACTCGCTCCAATAAGGGAGTTCATGAAAGATGGACAACCGTTTCATGCCAGTGATTGGTGTTCTGAATCCCATAGTTATTTCCCATCGCTAGCTTTCATTTGGCGTTGCGCTTGTCGATCGATTTGTCCTCATGTAAAACATGTCCATCAGGCAAATATCTATGATGTCCTTCATAAACAGTTTTACGCAGTGCTTTGGAATAGCATGCTTTGAGTTGTGGTCCGCATAAGGGACAAGCATGGTAACCCAAAATCGACAAACCTGAACATTCACCATAACCAGGCCAATCATGCATCATCCACATAAGTGTGCCTTGCACTCGCACGTCTCGTCTTATTATAGGTTGAGACATGTCACGCACAGTAATCCCATCCCATAAAATTTGTAGCTCTTCCACAAGTGGTGCAAGGTATACATCCATGTTTTTTACCTTATACTTACCTAGCACAATAAGAGCTATAATAAATGACCCTTCTTTGTGGCCATCCATGGTGGAATGTTATAATTGACCAAACATACGGGCCATGTGCTCCATGAAGATCTACGTAAACCAAATGGATTTACTCTATCCATAGCTAAGCCTAGACGTATGTTTCGAGGTGTGTATGTATGCATGTGTGTATATGTGTGTGTATGTATGTGTATGTGTATATATATATATGTATATATGTATGTGTGTATATGTGTGTGTGTGTATGTATGATGTGTGTACATGTGTGTGTGTATGTATGTGCGTGTGTGTGTGTATGCATGTGTGTACATGTGTGTGTATATATACATGCATGTGTGTATATGTGTGTATGTGTAGAGCAAGTGATCTTGCTAGCATTTGATTGAATCTATTTTAGGAGAAGCTTCTTGGGAATTGTTAAAGCATGAGCTTAAGGGGAGGCTCTTGGGCCACCCTCGAAAACCATCACCTTAGGGACTTGGGACCACTCCCAAGGCTATGCCCTCAGGAACGCAACGTCGTGGACATGAGAAAAGAGCAATTGGTCAGGTAGATGAATTTAGTACCTAAGATGTGAGTCTAGACAATTGAAGCAAAGGATCTTGGGCACAAGTGGATGCAAGTGAGGTAATCCTTAACCCTATGGGTCTGTGGCAAGAAATGCATTGAACACTCTCAATTACCCCTTGGGGGGCACCCCTTTGCCCATGTGACCACCTCTTGAGAAGTTCCAATTTATATGAAATAAGTAATCACTTATTTCCTTTACTTAGTCCAAAGCGTGGAATGGATCACCTTGATTTTAGGAGGGGAATGTGTTAACTTTTTGCAAAAAGGGGACGACACCTGAATTTATGGAGTTTTCATTTAAATTCTTGCAAGAGGGGGATGCCCATTCTTGCATCACATAAAGGGTAAGGTGATGCCTTCATTATGCATGGAAGGAATTGGCCGACCCCTTATCTTGTCCCCACCTCACTTACTTGGGGAAATTGTGCTATTCGGGCAACCAACTTATTTTTGGCGACACATGAAGGGGACCTCTAGCAAATTAGGCGACCACCCCATTTCTTGCACACATAGGAGGAGGCGACCACCCATTTTGTGCTCACACCCACCTTCTACAAGCAACTTGGGCGACCATCCCATTTCTTGCACACATAGGAGGAGGCGACCACCCATTTTGTGCTCACACCCACCTTCTACAAGCAACTTGGGCGACCACCCCATTTCTTTCACACATAGGAGGAGGCGACCACCCATTTTGTGCTCACACCCACCTTCTACAAGAAACTTGGGTGACCACCCCATTTCGTGCACACATAGGCGGAGGCGACCACTCATTTTATGCTCACACCCATGTTCTACAAGCAACTTGGGTGACCATCCCATTTCTTGCACACATAGGAGGAGGTGACCACCCATTTTGTGCTCACACCCACCTTCTACATGTACTTGGGCGACAACAAAATTTTGGGCTTCTCAAATCTAGGCGACTACCGATTCTAGCAAATCAAGGAAGCGGCGACCACCCACTCTTATGCATGTCTAAGAGGAGGCCACCAACCACTTTTGGCATAATATGGGCGAGGCCACGAACCACTTTTGGCATAATATGGGGCGAGGCCACCAACCACTCTTGGCTAACTCCACATCATGTGGTGACTCCCTAAAGTCTTGCTACAACAAATAGAGATTCATTGGGCGACCATGTGATGACACACTTGGAGGGAAGCTACTGACTCATGAAGGGCTCCACCATGAGGTGGAGTATAGTTTGTCAGTTTAGTGTCAGAGTGAAAAGTAATGCAGGGAATACCGCCACCAAGCTTTGGCGATGTCAAAAGCTGAAATTGGGGGCCTAATTGAAGTTGGCTACCAGAGCCATAATTGGTCCACTCCTCCACCACTTTGTCGCGTGCAGCACTTAAGGACCCTAGCCTCTCTGGAGTTTATATAAATAGATGTTTGGCACTCATTTGGGTGTGTGATCTCAATCGTGTAGATCTTCGGGACTATTGCATATCATCATTACCATCATTTGGTGATGCTAGTTGAGGTTATTTTTGGTCTACACTCTCTGCACTCTGTTGCTACATGCTCACTATTGGAGGTCACTCTGTGGTGAGTATACAGAATCTTTGAAATGTGATATCCAACGGGGAAGGCTCTGCCACAATCCTTATAGGTGTGAATGGTTCCGGTTTGTCCATTTCTTCTTGAGCTTCCTCTTCTTTGGGAATCTTCATCATAACCTGACTATCCAAGTGGTTCTCAGTGATTTGAATCTTTGTCGTATCATTCATTTGCAATGTATATACATTTGCTTGTTCCTTTGCCTTATCTTTTTGTCCATCTCCAAGTGTCGCATCTGAATAACCATTTGAGTTCGAATCTCGATCCCTTTCTGAATAGGTTGGAAGTCTATCGAACCAGAATTAACGAGCTGGGTGTACAACGTATGTTAAGCCTCGGTGGATAGCACAAGACTCTTCAAATTCGAAGTAACAGTTAAATTATGGCGATGCAATCCACACTCGGGTTGCTCTACGTGGATACAGCACAACCCTCTATGGCAGATGTGTGGTATGATCCCCAGATCCAACTTTTTACTTCTGTTACCTTCGTCCGCTAACTCGGGAAGAGAATGACAGATCCGTCCGATATGGATAGCTGTGGATTTAAATATAGCCGGATATGCCATGTGCCAGATAGCGTGTACTGTTGGATGAGGGACAGCCCTTTGACCTGTTCATGGGCTCAAGTCCCAAGTGCGACAGTCTGATGGTTGTGCTCCTTCTATGCAATCATTATTGAAGTTTACTTTTGCTCTGCAGACCACCCGCGAACAGCGCTATTATGAAACGTCAAAATTTACTTTTGCTCTGCAGGCCGCCCGCGACCAGGGCGGTTATGGGACATTAAAATGCCTCCAATACATAAAATATGCAGAGCGCTGTACCTTACGATCATGGCTCCTTCCAATAACATGTACTCCAGCTTAGAAAAGAAGATTGATGAGGTCGACCTCCCTGGGATAACCTTTATGAAGAAGATCCGACTGCCAATTCCATTGGATGCTCTACCAACAAAGAAGACAACCAAGAAGGCTACACCACCAATAAAGAGGATGGCTTCACCACTAGCAATGAAGACAACCCAGACAGTGAAAGCTCCTCTCTTGGCCCTACTCTTCCAGTCTGCATGCCACCTCAACAAAAATCAAAGCTTAAAGGGAAACAACCATCGGACATGCCTTGGAAGAGCCCCCTCAAGAGTAGGATCCTAAATCAAGAAGCTGGGAGGAAAAAAGAAGATCAAAAGAAGATCGGGTCCCTCCCCTCAAAGAGGGCAACCAGCAATAATGAAAATCACTTCACTAAACATCAGGGGTTTGTCGGACCCTTCAAGAGCAGCGATTCTTGGTCAATGGTTCAAAGATAAGTGCCTCAACCCTGACTTTATCTGCTTACAAGAGATTAAAATCAATGCAGAGGATCTCCAGAAACGGCTTAAATGCATTTCGTCGAACTACCTTTGGCTCTCCACTTCACACCCTAGGGGGGCGGGGGGTGCTGCAATCGGTATTAGTCACTCCTGGTCCAGTAGACTGACATCAACTTGTGAAGATCGGAATCATCGTTGGATTGCTGCCTCTATCGGGCCTCCTAATCAGTTCACTGTGGTCTCAATTTACGCCCCTAATGGAGAAACGGACAGAATCGACACTTGGACTTCCCTTGACTCCCTCTCTCACAATGTTTTGCTTTGCAGGGACTTCAACATGGTTGAATTTCCTGAGGACCGTTGGAATAACAAGGGGAAAATTATTGACGGTCAGGAAAAAGAGATATGGGATAAAATCAAGTTTCATCTTGACCTAGTCGAGGTGAAAGACATGAAGGGGTTCTCCTGCTCTAATCTCCAATCGGGGGACTCTCTGAGGAAAGCTAGACTTGATAGATGTTACATCGACCAAAACACCATCCTTTAGTGGGGTATTCCCTCGATTTCCCAACACATGGACCTGACTATCTTGGACCACTACCCGATTACTCTTTCCTTCAAACCGATTCCCACGCTCCGAAAAGCTCCTTGGTTTCAAGCTTGCCAGACATCATTTTCCCTCCCCTCTGTCCACCAAGAAATTTCCACAGTTTAGGTGGAGGCTTTTGCCCACTGTAATGAATCGGCTAAGTGCTGGAGAAGCGCGGTGGAAAGGACTAGACAAATTCTGATCAGGACACATAAGGCCAGAAGAGATATTCGGAATAAAAGAAGAGAAATGGTGTATCGGAGGCTCTCACGTCTTGAAGAAGAAGTGAACAAAGGTAACTTGCAATGCCAACAAGGGCTTATTAAAATTAGGGGAAGACTAAGACTCGAGGAAGAGGTTCAAAGGAAAAATCTACAAATATTTTTCAAAGATTGTTGGGCAGGGAAGGCTGACAAATCTTCGAAAGAGATGTGTAACATCCTTAAAAGAAAACAAGCTAGGGAAGCCATCCCCTTCTTGGTCGACAACAATGGGATCGAATGCAGCATGGAAGTTGAGAATAGATCTATCATCGTGGAGCACTTCATCCATCTTCTCGGGGTCTCGACTCCTCTTTCCCCGCACAGGCGTGATTACATGGCAGCCATCTCAAGGGTTGCTCAACCTAGAATCCCTCCAAACATGATTTCTCTGCTAGATGCTTACATTTCAGAGAACGAGATTATCGAGGTTATTGATACTCTCCCCAATGGGAAGAGCCCAGGCCCTGATGGACTCACCAATGAGTTTTTCAAGTCCTTTAAGCATGTGGTGGCCACCCCGCTGCGTCTTGTGTGGCAAGAGGCTCTCTCCTTCGGTGCCCTCCCTGAGTGTCTGTTGGAACTGAAGGACTCACTAGGCAAGGAAGCTTACGAAGGGAGTCAGAGAGAAGAGAAAGTACAAGCAGACAGAGCAGTCAACGACGATCTGGCAAGTAGGCCAATATTTTTTCAGGACACTAACGCATATAAAAGAGGTGGACACACAAGGAGAAGGAGCAAGTAGGGAGCTCCAGGAAATGTATGTCAACATGTTAATAGAAACCCCTACAAAAATAGTGATTTTCATCACTAAAAACCATTGTAAATACCAATTCACATTTTTGTAGCTCCATTTTGTGCAAGCCAAGGAGTCCTTGAGCTTGAGGAGCTTTAGAAGCATCTACCTGTCAGTTTTCACATTTTTTAGACTTCGTTTGAACCTCCAAATAGGGTAGAGAACCTAATTTTTAACTAGACCGGACACTAGGTCTGGACAAAGCCAAAACCTAGTCAAAAACTATAAATAGAGCTAGAGAGCTCATTTTTCAGGCTAGCTTGTAATAGTTTTGAACTTGTATGAGCTTTTTGAAAGTAATCTAAGAACTCCATTGCTTCTAACTCTTTGTCTTGCCGTGTGTGCGCGTGTGTGTGTATGTGTGTGCATGTTAGTGTGCTTCTCACTCACGCACTTGTGCCTTCACTTGCTCGAGGTCTTCATACCATCCTCACGTCTTCCCGGATTGACATTAAAGGAGGTGCTACTCATCACTGAGCTACACCAAATTTTGGCTCCGTTGCCGGGGATCGAGCTTTGAGGACGAGCGTGTGATGGTAAGACGTAGATTTGAGACGTTGGAGTTGTAGGTAATCTCTTTACTTTTCTTATTTTTCTCTTTCTTACCTCACCATCATCATCACCATCTCCCACCTCCATCTCCATCATCGCGAAAATTCTCAGTTTTTGATTATATCACCTTCTTCACTTCATTTCCTTCATTCCACTTGTGAGAGAGAGCGAGAGAGCGATATTGTGTGCATTGTTTTTGCATGTTTCTTGAGCTTTCTTGCAGGTACTGGCAGCATCATCATCTCCAGCACTCCGCGTAGGTACGAAACGTCACGAAACTGTCTCTGTGTCGCAGACCTCTGTCGATCGCGATCGATAGAAAAATCGCCCATTTGGTAAAACAAAGTGCACCACCATAATCTACATGATGAGCACATTCCAAATCACTAAAAACAGTTGAAAAATTCCGTGTTTCTCTGTCAATCGCGACCGACACCGTCGATCGCGATCGACAGCCACGATCGACAGACCCTGTCAATCGCGACCGACAGACCTGTCGATCGCGATCGACAGACCCCACGACCGATTGACTACCACGTAGGACCCTGTCAATCGCGATTGACACCGTCGATCGCGATCGACAGCCACGACCGACAGCTCTGTCAGTCGCAATTGACACCGTCGATCGCGATCGACTGAATTTCAACGATTGATTGACTTTTTCGCGTAGCCACGTGTCCATCGCGACGGACACATCCCCGATTGACTGAAATCACGGTGAAAATCCCGAAAAAAGTGTCGATCGCGATTGACACCATCGATCGCGATTGACAGAACTCACGACCAACGTGTCGATCGCGATCGACAGGCCCCGACGGACACCTCTATCAATCGCGATTGACAGACCTGTCGATCGCGATTGATAGGCTTTTCGGCCAAAAAAGAAATTAGGGTTTTTTTTATTCTAAGCTTTGGGGATAGTTTTTGGGCATATTGGTCTAGCAATTAGTGATTTGTGCGGTGCCTACACATGTATTTTTGAGAAAAATCCTGTGATCTGTTAGTCTGTTTGAACCCTATTTTAGCACCAGAACCCTGAATTGACATAACTTTCTCATACGAAATCCGTTTGCTGTGATTCTTGTCTTGTTGGAAAGCTTGTGGGGAGTACAACCAAAACATCCACTGGTTACGGTTAAATTAAGATCAGGATTATTAGATAGGGTATTTTGAAGTTGACCATACCCAGGGGGAACAAAATGCAGGGATCTCTAGAATTGTTTTCCAAAAAATCACACTGCAAATTGGTGTTGGTGTTACATGAATGAAAGTGATTGGTTCTGTCTTTGGAATTTAAGTCTTGAGCTAACTTTGGAATTCTTACAGATCTATTGAGAGCATCGAAGGGCATTCTAAGCAAGAGTAAGTGCAAGCTTGGGAACGCGCCTCTTGGGCACTCAAGGGCAACCAAGAAGGAAACAAAAGGTTAGAAACCCTCAACTCCCTCTGTCAATTCCTAGCTTAGGCTAAGAACGACTAGTGATAGGAGTAGGCCAGGGCGACGATAGGCATTTATCAAGTTGAAGAATACCTAAATATTCAAGTTCAAGCTAACGATATAATCGTTGTACGGTCGAGAACTTTAAAGGAAAAGAACTTAACGTGGAACGGTCAACTTCAAGTGCGGAAATACACTCAAGTATACCTGACGACGTGATATCAGACAAGAGTATAAACACGATAATCAACATAAGAAGGAAGTAAGTAATTGGTACAAAAGAACTCAGCAACGAGGTTGTACTTTGGGCAAAAATTGGGCTACTGAAATAGGCATATGAACCTTAGATCAGGACGGCATCTAGTAAGGGATAGACAAAGTCTTAGGTCTTCAGAGGCTAGCGTTAATCATACTGCTAGGTCTTGGGCCCAGCAGTTGAGCCACCACTCGCATTACCCTAGCTCTGAGACAAGTGAATCAGAGATGTCTCAAGGCATGGATAGACCTACAGGAAGTTCAGGAGTTCCATACCTGTATAGGGTGGAAGGCCCCTACAAGACGCAGTTGGAATACCTTAGGACCAACCGACTAGGAGCTAGCATCTATGAGGACGGCCTAGGAAGATCAGTGGTCCATATCAAAAACCCTGACCAATCCATAGGACTAGAGCACCCAGCTGTCAAGTTTGAAAATGGAGCATACCTAGACAAAGAAGGGATAATATATGTAGTTACCAGTCATCCAGATAGGACAGATGAATTTGGGAATGTGATCTCAGAAGCAGATTTAGGTGACTTGGAGCAAGGAAACATGGGTGTAGAACCTAGAACCCCCCGAGGCAAATCTGTTCTCACTAGGATTATCACACCAGAGTGGATTCCTCAAGACAATAAGAGCATAGATCTACTCCTGAACCGAGAGACTGACGAAGCCTTTTGGATGTATAAATCTGATCGGCCAATTGATATAGGAACAATCATGATCTATGAGTTTAAAGATCCAGATAGCCCAGGCAGAGTGACCTACCTAGATCACGCTTCAGAGAGGATCTTTGTGGTTACAGAACATGACAGGCATGCTTACACTTGGAAGGGTGAATTCGTTTTCCCCCAACCAAGATCGAATGGGTCCTATGGTCACCCTGGAGCTGGAACATCCTAAGCTCAAGGAACTCAAAGAGACAGAAGTAGAGATAGGCCAGAAGTAAGCTTTGTTAACTCAGGGGGCAGAGAAAGAACGAGGACGGAAACAAATAGAGTAGAACCTGAGGGACATAGAGCCCTAGGAAACCGAAGAAATGCCGATGATTTTCCGTTGCCAAGACCAAGAGAGCACACGAGGATCCTAAGACCGACTCAGCTAGTTAAGTCCATGAAGAACTACTTCGATGGCACTGGTGATCCATATGATCATGTGGCTGAGTTCAGGCAAGTCTTGAGAGCTGAATAGGTGGAAGATCTATTCACGCAGTACAATGCCTTTGGTCTAACCCTTAGGAACACAGCCCTTACGTGGTTTCAACCATTGA
The DNA here is from genome assembly GCA_020310875.1 of Ceratopteris richardii. Taxonomy (NCBI): domain Eukaryota; kingdom Viridiplantae; phylum Streptophyta; class Polypodiopsida; order Polypodiales; family Pteridaceae; genus Ceratopteris; species Ceratopteris richardii. The sequence goes on from CM035406.1 coordinate 154,222,876, forward strand.
ATGAGAGGCAGTTCAGGAGCATAGACCAACTTCTAGAGGCATTCATTATCGAATTCTCTAAAAGTGGCATAAGACATAACACTTCCTCATTGATTCACAGCTTCAAGCAAACCCCTCAAGAGACCGTGAGACTTGCAGGAAGAAGATTTAGGCAATACCTAGAGAGATGCCCTGTCCCTGAGTTACCCACACCAGCTAAGCAAGTGGCTTTATTCTTGAATGGATTGCTAAGTACCAAATTGAGATCTTATGTGTACTTGAAGGACCCTAGGACCATAGAAGAGTGTGTACGCATGTGCATTGATATCAAGGATAACCTAGGGGAGGAGTTAGAGCTTTCCAAGATATACAAAGATTCAGATAGTGCCTCTAGCCTCTCGTCCACGCAATCCACATCAATTGAGGAACTTGCAGAGAAAGTAGCTCAGAAATTAGGTATCACTAGCAAACAGATCCCAAGGTTTGCCCCTGTGAAAAGATGCTATACTTGTGGAGGTTACCACATGGCGAATGTATGTCCCATTATGGCTCAACCCCAAGTAAATCCTAGTAGCCAGTACTGCACCATAGAACGAAGATACACCAATCACACCGCGCAAGATTGCCCCTACAATAAGCAAGCCGTTAGGCAGACGTACCCTCAGCCATACCCTCAACAAGGTAGATACCAGAGTCAGTACCTACCACAACAGTATACTAGGCCTCAGCAAAATTACCAACCGCAATATCAGGCCCAACTGAGACCCCAGCCAGTGCTAGCACAACAACCACCTGCTCCGACTAATGTGATTCCGGTAAAGTATGCAGCTGCCGAAGAAAATTTGAATAGAGCCATAGTCCCAGTGACTCCATTGCTTTCAGAAAGTGACCCCAGTGACCATAGTTTCGATTCTACACATGTGGATAGCCCCCAGGCTTACTACATGCAATCTCCTGAACATGGTGAGTCCTACTACAGTGAGGAACCTAGTGAACCTAGTTGGGAGCCAGAGTACACAAATGTAATGTACACAAACCCTAACTCTAGACCCCAACTTAGATAGGTAAGACCCCCATTCCCTAGAGGACCGTGCTACAGATGTCAGGGAGATCATCTCATTCGTGATTGCCCCTTACCTCCACCTACACAACCCCAGTCAGTGACAATTCAAGGCTTTTGCCAAGATTGTGGAAAGGAGCATCTCCTACGAGATTGTCCAAAGAACCCCAATAATATGCCAAAAATTACTCCTATCAATGTTATTGGGTTAGTAGTAGACTTTACAGGAAGTGTGACATCCACTGCACCAGTACAGGTAGTCACTAGAGCTCAGGCATTGCAGCAAAACCAAGGGGTAGGCCAGGAAAAGAGCCCAGATGTTAGTGAAGCAGAGAGCATGACCAAGAAGAGGACTAGAGCTTGGAGAGATAGTCATGAAAGAATGAAAAGACAATGGGCAAAAAAGATGGGTGAACTCGAGGAAAGCCTCCAAGAAACAAAGGCCAGGATAACTGAACTCACATCTCAAACTCCCTCTCACACTACGCCACCACCACCATTCCCAGCTCCATCCGACCTGCCACCTTCCAACCCACCTCCCACAATTCCACCACCCCCAAGAGTAGGATCAGTCCTAGCAGATCCCACTCTCGAGGACCTTAATATGATGCTTAAAGCATATCAGGCTAGAATCCAAGAAGGGCCAAACGTAACTGATCATGAAAAGTGTTACCCTAGAGCAGAACTAGAGCTAGAACGAACCAAAATTTGTGCTAAGATGGTGGAATGGGCTCAGACCATGTTTGAAGCCAGTCGCCTATTTAACATCTCTAGTTCAGCGAAGACACAGTTGATGGACTGTTAGAAAGAATAGAGAAGCTAATTGCACAATCAGAAAAGGAACCCGCATCTCAACACAAGGACAAGGCAAGTGGAAGGGTAGGTCTTCCTGCCCAGGAAGCCTATGTGCCTAACTCTACGGAGCCAGACACATCATCTTCTATGAATCGGTTCACACCAGAATTCCTACGAGAGATTCAAGAAGACAAATGGGCTAAGGAAAGTGAAGTCCCTCCTCCCATTGAACTTGTGGATGATGCACATGACCAATTCCCCACAAGATATCCCATCCATTTATGAGGAGCAGGAGAGCACCCACTCTCAGGAAAGATTAGACTTTGAGTCTAACTCTTTACAAGAATTACCCCACTTCACGGGCCCATGGGAAGCTAAGTCTACTTGTATGAGAGCACCCACGGTAATGGTACGAAATGAGGACTCAGTCCTACCTAAGAACACAGAGGTAGTGAAAAACACTAAAGTACAATGCAACCTCACCTTAGCAGAGCTACTCAAAGTAAGGCCAGAGCTATGGAAACATGTAGCCAAACAAGTACCAGAGATAGCAAAACCTCGTTCCCAGGTAGGATCCCAGAGAACAGTGCTAGAAATACCCTTGGACAAGATAGGAGACATGAGTGAGGGCGAAGAGGGAAACACATATCTTCCTATCACCCATCAAGGATACACCACCAAGGCCATTCTAGACTCAGGCGCAGAAGTTGCAATTGCTACCACTTCCCTATGGAAGCGTTGGGGCAAGCCGACACTCAGGCCCACGAGGATGAAATTGCAGATGGCTGATGGCCACATAGAGAGGCCTTTAGGACTACTTGAAGGAATAACTCTCACTACATGTGGTGTAGAGTTTGAGCACACGTTTGCTATCTGTGATTTTAGCAAGAATCATGCCTACGAGATGATTTTGGGAAGACCATTTATGTGACAGTTGCAAGTGGTTCAGGATTGGGGAACCAATTCCTTGTATTTGCATCACTTAGGTGTTACGACCAAAGTGAATCTCAAAGATTACTCTCATAGAGATGTCCCTCCTATCCAATGGAATCCCATCCATAGAGCCAAAGATGATACGAAATCGGTGCATTCCATAGGATCAGGATCCTCATGGATGCAGGAAGACACCCACTTATGGATGTGCAAAGTAGCAGTAGAAGAGGAGAAGAGAGAAAAAGCCAGAGAGATAGGTGCAAAAGAAACACCTAGATCAATTCAAGACCCAGCCTATGCACCTGTAGTCTTTCCTGACGAGGAATTTGAACCCCACGGTTGGGCAGAAATCCTAGAAACAATGGATGTAGCCATCAATGAAGAACAATGGACACCTCACTGTGATGAAGATGGCTATGACATTTCAGTCTTCTCCATAGAGCCAATCATGGGAGAGGTGGTGTTAGAAGAGTGTGAACCTAACCCTGATGCATTTGAGGATGCAAGTGACTCCGATCTAGATTCAATCATTATGGACCCACCTTTTGCATCAGATGAAGAATACTTCTATGAAGTAGAATTTCAACCCCAGAGGCACGGAGAGCTTACAAACGATGTAAGGCTAGCCACACATGTGACCCCGAAGGAAGAAGGAAAGAAAAGAAAGAAGAGAGGAGTCACACCAGAAGAGGAAGAATCTTTGTTTGAGGTCCCGGAAAATTTTAAGAAGTATGAGATAGATGGCAGGAGAGTCATGATCAGAATGCCTAAACGAGAGGCACAATCAGGGGAAGCCTATGATAACAAAGAAACCACCAAGAAAATAGTGGTAGCCGTGGAAGAAGGAGAAGAGAGATGCACGTACATAGGCCACGACCTGACGGAAGACGAAGAGCACGAATTGATAGCCTTGCTAAGAGAATACAGAGATGTATTCGCTTGGATTTACAAGGATTTGAAGGGTGTTGATCGAGACATATGCTCACACACTATCCCCATGACCGCGGATGCCAAACCTTCTAAGCAAAAGCCATACACATATAATGATAATTATGCTGCTAAGATCAAAGAGGAGATAGATAGACTGGTAGAAGCTGGATTCATCTATGAAATTGAGCACACTGAGTGGGTATCCCCCATCGTAGTGGTGCCCAAGAAGAATGGAAAGTTACGGGTGTGCATTAACCTGAAAAAGGTTAATGCAGCCACAATTCGAGATAACTATCCGCTTCCTATCACAAAACACCTCTTAGAAAGAGTAGCAGGCAAGGAAGTGTACAGCTTCCTTGATGGATTTTCGGGCTACAATCAAGTAGCCATAGCTCCAGAAGATCAGCATAAGACGGCTTTTGCCACTGAATGGGGCATTTTTGCCTTTAGAGTAATGCCATTTGGGCTTACCAATGCACCAGCAACCTTCCAGAGACTAATGTGCCATGTATTTAAAGAGTTCCTGAGGAAGAACTTAGAAGTCTATGTTGATGATCTTTGTGCTCATTCCAACATCAGACGAACACATATTCTTGAACTCAGACAAATCTTTGACAAATGTAGAGAATATCAAGTCTGCCTAAACCCAGAAAAGTGCGTTTTTATGGTCAGGCAAGGCAAGATTCTAGGACACATAGTGTCAAAGAATGGCATATCCACTGATGAAGAAAAAGTGAGAGCCATAGCCGAGTTACCTAGGCCAAAGAACATCAAGGAAGTACAGGCTTTCATGGGGCATTGTGGTTAGTACCGCCGGTTCATTCATATGTACGCTGTCATTGCAAAGCCCATGTATGGACTTTTGACTAACTTTGAGTGGACTGATGAATGGGAGAATTCCTTCCAGGAGCTTAAACGAAGATTATGTTCAGCACCAATCTTAACCACACCAGATTGGAATAAGCCTTTCCATGTTCATGTGGATGCATCCAATTATGCTATTGGGTGTGTACTCGCGCAACCTACCGGTGAAGGTAATATGGATCTTCCAATTGCCTATGCCAGTAGACAGTTGAATGCAGCTAAATGAAATTACACCACTATTGAGAGAGAAGGCTTAGGCATGGTATATGCGGTTAAAAAGTTTAGACATTACTTGCTTGCAAATAAGTTTAAATTTTTTACTGACCATCAGGCATTGTTATATCTCGTAAACAAGCCATGCAATACAGGAAGATTAGTAAGATGGTTCCTCTTACTAATGGAATATGATTTCGAGGTTGTGGTAAGGAAAGGGAAGACTCATTTGAGAGCAGATCATCTATCTAGGCTCACATCGGGAGAAGCCCCACAAGGAGTGTCAGATGACCTTCCTGATGCTTACTTGTTTAACTTGGAAGTGGTACCGCAGTGGGCTAAGCCATTAGTGCCAGTATTGACATCCGGGCCTAACCACCCAGTAATAGCCACACAAGATAGAGAGGTAGTAAAGGCCCAAAAGTACCACATCATGGCTGGAAGTATGTACAAGCACACAGATCAAGGGATCTTGGCTTGTTGTGTAGAAGAGGACGAGTACGCCAAGTGGTTGCAATTAGCACATGTAGGTGCGTTAGAGCAACACTACTCAAAACAACGAACCCTACGGACCCTGAGGAGACTAGGAGTGCATTGGCCGACTATGGAAGCTGATGTCCAGAAGTTGTGCAAGGAATGCCCAATCTGCTGCATTAAACCACCTGTGGAACATGCCACTCTTTATCAAGTGTCCATAGTGCCGGATTGGAGTGAACCCCTAGTGTCCTTCCTGCGGACGAAAACATTCCCCCCAGACATGACTCTGGTTAGGAAAAGGAGTTTAGAACAAGAAGCCCAGGATTACTCACTCGTTGGTGATAATCTATACAAGCGTGGTAAAGATGGTTACCTGAGACTATGTGTCCATGAAAGTGAATATCTGAAGATCTTGGAAACTGCTCACCAAGGTGTAGCAGGAGGACACTTTGGACCAGATCGGGTGATCAAAGCAATACTATTTGCGGGCTTCTGGTGGCCGACCCTTCACATGGATGCACATACTTATGTGAAACGGTGTGAGGTTTGTCAATGAACCCAGTATCCCATACGCAAGGATGAGATGCCACTGAAACCCATGATGGGTGGACGAGCATTCTCTAAGTGGGGAATAGACTTTGTTGGTCCTATTAATCCCCCAGCTAAGGGTACCCATGCAGAATATATCATCGTTGCTACAGACTATCTAACCAAATGGGTAGAAGTAAAAGCCACAACGAAGAACGATGCTCAAACAATAGCTAAGTTCTTATTTGAGAATGTGTTCACCAGATATGGGTTACCTATAGAGCTAGTAAGTGATAGAGGCACTCATTTCTTGAATGAAGTGATTGAAAATTTGCTCCAAGAATTCTTGGTAGTTCATAAGAAGTCTGCCCCCTACCACCCACAAGCTAATGGGCAAGCCGAAAGCACAAACAAGATTCTGTGCAATGTACTGATGAAATTAGTGAATAATAAACGCTCTGATTGGGACAAACAACTACACCATGCTGTTTGGGCATACCGAGTCGCCTACAAAATGGTACTCCAAGCCACCCCCTTTCAGATGGTATTTGGCCAAAATGCAGTGCTACCATTGGACTTCTTAATACCTACATTGAAAGTAGCACAAGAGCATGAATGGATGGGTCATGAACTCTCCTCAAGACTTTTTGACCTTGAACGATTAGGGGAAACAAGACTGAGGCAGCTGCAGGGATATATGCAGCTAAGAAACGACAGAAGGCATACTTTGATGCCCACGTCAAGGATAAAGGTTTGAAGGCAGGCGACCTAGTACTAGTATACACGTTGAAACAACATGCGAGGAAACTAGAGAAGAGAGGCTACGGACCCATGATCATTAATAGAATCTCAACAAGTGGAGCAGTGTAACTAGCCACATTAGAAGGCGATGTTCTCCCGAGCTACATAAGCGGATGTAGGGTCAAGTTATATCAGGAACCTCTCACAGAGGAAATGCTAAGTCGACTCAATACTGCTAAGAAACGCAAAGAAGAAGAAAAGCGAATTCGAGAAGAGGCCCAAGCAGAAGCTTTAGAACGCATACGGAGAATGAAATTAAGAAGACAAGGTAGAGAGCAACCTAGGCCAGATGCCGATGCAGATCAAGGATATCACATGGCTATGTGTGAAGTTTCAGGTATCAGCTCCCATAGGATAATTGATCGACGTCCTTTTATAACCTTAGATATAGGACAAGGAAAGGGTGCAAGGACTGTAAGAGCCTTGATTGACTCAGGTGCAGCCACTAGTGCTGTTAAATTGTCTTACTGTCAAGAGTTGAAATTAACTGTCAATCCTATTGAAGCATATCTCATAGGATTGGGAGGTGTGGAAACCCCTTGCATGGGCGAGGTGGAACTTCCCATCTCCATTCAAGACGAAGTGATGACAATCAAAGTATTAGTGTGTCAAGATGAGGACCTCACTGAGCCTCTTGTCTTGGGTCAGGACTGGATCTATGATCATGCAGTCAACCTAAACCTAAGAAGTGGACTTCTTCAGGTATGGGTAAATCATAGTCGAATTACAGTTGAATTGGAAAATGAGGCACTCAAGGAACTAGGTAAGGCACGAACTCCTGGTCCTTCCAGGGGCGCACATGAAGTTGACAATGTTATTCTTGTCCAAAACTGTATGATGCAGAAAGAGGATTGTTTCAACAACGAAGTCAAGGATAGGACGGCACTCACTTCTTTTCCAAAAGCCAGAAGGATGCAGCAACCAACGGCATATCAAATACAGAGGAAGGAGAGTACTACCTATACTGGAGGCCAAAAAAGTGTGTGATGTAGAATGTCTCAGCCGTTGAAACAAGTGTGGGTGCGGAAAGGCGAACACCCGGTTACGACCATGCCAACCCCACGGCCGAAACCTCTTATTAGTAATCACCAACACGACACTAATAAGAAGTCTTTCATAAATTCTTCTGCGAAAGTAAAGTCTATTTGGATACCCAAGAAGTCGATGAAGGCCAGCCCACAATCACGACAAATCTGGGTGCCTAAGGCTTGCTTGCGGGCTCAAATGGCTACACCAAGGCCACACCCTGTACAACATGTTTCACTCACTCGAACATCTGATGCCCAGTCTTACACATCACGCACGGACACATATTCTTCCATGCGCAAAAGTAGAATCACTCGTAAATGGGTCCCTAAAAAGACTCATTCTCAAGCCGATACCCCTATCAAACTCTTCAGAGTCTCCACAAAACCAATATCAAAACCCATCCACTGCATTTGGAAACCTAAAACTTGTAATAAACCCCCGGACCCCAGTTGTAAATCCATGTCCACCTACTAACTACGTCACTCTCACGCTACATCATTCCACTTAGTTCTTAGGTCTACCCAATTCCTAACTACACACACAAGCACCGAGCACTTAATAGCCTACTAATCTCTCCCGAACCTCATGTTAATGTTGTAATGAGGACAAAAACGGTTCTATCTTGTCCTTTACAATGTTAATACCTATTTCTATATTCTCACAGAATCAGGAGGCAAGAAGTAACATGGCAGATACGGCAGGAACTAGCTCCCAGGCAGGCACCAGCCCCCAAGTCGTGGACATTGAAAGTCTTCCCGTTGAGGAGGAATTGAAGGAACGCCCAGTGGCATTGAGGGCATTACATGCTATACTGGTTCAGAATCCTCCACAAGGGCACACAATGCCGGTCAGCAAAAACTCACACTGGTTTAGTGATGTGGCAGGACCCCTGGGTGAAGGCACTTACATGTGGGAGGCCGAGATAGAATTCAATGGGCGCTGGGGCAGATATCACTTTTTCACCAGGGAATTTGAGAGACTGCAGAATAATGAAGGATTGAAACCTATATGGAAGAAGGCAGGACTCTACGAGTACTTCAAGTTCCAATTGCCAAAGCCCGATTTTCTAGGTGCTCTTAACTGATTAGCACCCTCACTCCAAGCAAAGACAAAAAGTGATATAGCTCCTTTGTCCTCCCATCTCTCACAAGGGGCAATGAGCTCAAGCGTTTCAGATTAACTATCAATTTGGTAAGGGAAGCTCTAGACATGAAAGGTATGCACATTCCTATGGAGAAAGAGACTATGGTCCCCGACAATATGAAGAACAGGAACCTGACGAAGTTAAAGAACATGGTGGCAATGACGCCTACAATCGCCATTCATTTGCGAATGGTCATGCAGCATTTTGCATTTCCCGCTCAAGAGAGGTTCACAATGCCACCTAAAAAGATTTGGTTTAGTCTATACTTGGCCGACGCCTTTGATTTGACAATTAACATGCCCCACTGGATTATCGACCAAATCCACTTGGCTCATCAAAGGTGGTATAAGAAACAAAAATCTGTACTGTATGGATGCTGTGCTCTTACCAGGATTGTGTATAGATGTCTCGCGTATGATGTGCCAGTGCAAAGGGCACTCATTTGGACCAGGGTACAGGAGTTTCAGCGCAGATTATCCTCCGCAGGGCCACCCTCCAAGAAAATGAGAGGCGCCGTTTAGATGCCATGTGCACAACCCCGCGGTGCGACATTGACACCAGAGACAACCCCACGACTTCCAAGGCAGGTGCAACCCTTCACAATTAGATTACCAAGACACAGCATTGATGGACCAAATCTAGTGTTTCCACCTGTACCAACCGACCTAGAGTTCCCTCACGGATTCACTTTAGAAGACCTAACTGATGAGGAGGTAGCCAGAATCATCGACGCTGTTAATGCAGAAGTTGAGGCAGAACAAGCTAGTGGGCAACAAACGGCTACAGACCAACCCCATACCAGACAACCAGATGTCGTCGATGTAGAGGGTGAAGAAGAAGAAGGAGAGCAAGAGGAGGAACACGAGGAGCAATCAAATGAAGAAGAGCAGGAATATGATGAGGAAGCTCTACAGGTACTTGAAGGGGCCCCAGCTTATACGAAAGCATTGAAAAAGCTCTATGACACCATGAACAGAGCATCAAGAACAACATAGACTGTCCCTAGCAGCAGGCAAGGCCCTTATGAATCAGATCCTTGAGGAGGAAGGCATAGACGAGCAATACCACACCACTCTGGACATGATATCGGAGGCTTTAGGAGTACCTGAGACGGTGCATACTACCCTTGCACAAGCACAAAGAACGGAGCGAATACGGCAGACGTCCCCCTCGATCAGGAAAGCAGATGAATGTACTAGTATCAGAACCACAAGGCACATCCACAACCACGGGCACCGCACACACTGTCCACGATACTAAGGAAACCCATGTATCAAGTGCACCTCCGTCACCCCCGTTGCCACCCCTGCCTCCATCTCCACCACATTCACCTCCCACAACCAGTGTAACCACTACTGTCACCGCCTCCGAGTCCACTACCCATACCGAAGCACAGACCGTCACTCAACCCACACAACCCACACACCCTATCTCCACTTCTTTTGTCTATATGACCACTGAAACAGTAGTTCTAACCGCTGCCATAGAAAATCTCAACCCCCCGATCACACTTCCAGGCAGTTCGTATTCACAATTGGACACACCACTGTACACTTTCACCACTATCACTGCACCCACAATTCCACTATTCACAATCACTCCCACTACTGCATCCACTGTTGATCTTATGGACATCTCACCCACCTCCGCACCTCTCCCTCCCCCCATGCATCCACCATCTCCCATTCCCCCACCTCCCACTTCACCATTTTCCAGCACCACATCCACACTTCCATTCCCCTTCCCCTTTCCCTTCCCTTCTGCATTCAACCCCCTTCCTGCATCCACCCCTATTAATAATGTATTTAATAATATGTATGAGTGTATGTCGCAACTGCAACAGCACTACCAACATCTTGATAACCAACATACACGACTCTTTCGAAGCCATGAGGAACTTCAACTCCGATTCATTGATCTCGAAAGGGAAAAGCGGCTACTACAACAACAACATGCCAATCCACCCCAGTCAGATGCAGAGGAAAGACAACATATGGATGAATTGCTACACTCCCAGATAACGGAGAATCTCAAACTTAGACGCAACCTGGCCCTCCTACGAAAACACATGTCTACAGCACTCGAAGAGAATAAAAGGCTGCAGAAACAGAATGAAGAGAACTTGGAAGCAGCCATGGAGGGTTCCCCGCAGGAAATCGACCCAGAGAAATTCAAGGCCATTCCCTCAGGGAATATGCAAATTGTGTTAGAAACCCATGCCGACCTCCTGGAGGCCCATGCAGCATTAGAACGAGAGAGAGATGACCTACTTAAGCAATTGGCAAGTCAGCATGAGTCACCTAGCAAAGTCACAACCGCAGTTGACACATCTGAAGAAGTCGAAAAACTCAAAGCAGAACTAGAAGAGTTACGGAGTAAAGTCATGCAATACGAGCGTCAACCTTCTCCCCTTGTAGAGCCTGAGCCTGAAGATCTAGTGCCGATTGAAATAGAGGAAATATTCGAAGACCCATACGTTCCTATGCCTGCACCAGGGGGCAAGCAAATAGAAGAGGGTTTGGACACCATCGAGATCGAGGCTCCTGAGTGGATGCAGAGGTTAGAGAAAGTGGCCACAACCCATGATGATAGAGTGGCAGTTCAGATAGCATCTATGTCACGCTTGGAAGAAGTAGTCATAAAATCGGATTACTTTAGGAATCTCTCCCATCATAGGTGGATCGGCACATCCGACGATTTGTATGTTCCTTTCTGTGTCCTAATGGCGGATTACAATGCGGAAATCAAGAGCCACACATCAAAAGAACCAACCTCGGCTACACAGTTTGCACCGGACGACATCCCAGCAAGTGCGAAGCAGGGAAATATACATCAACCGATGTGGAGGATTCGTCTACTGGAAACCTACCCAGAGATGGTAAGAACATGGAATAACATGCCTTTGTACATCAAATACAACCCATGCTATTGCCCTGTATTTCGAAGAAGGTCATGGCCAGAATACACAAAAACTGTGCTGACAACCAAAGGATGCGAGAAATGGCTCAATTATGTTTACTTAGCACCACCCAAAGGCCAACCTACCATAGGATATATGATCTCGACGATTCGGCATTGGGGGGTCAGGTTTAAAAGTGTACGAGACGTCATGGCCCAAATGTGCTTGAAAATTTTTGAACTCATGTTGGTCACCTTCAGGACGATCTATACTTGAAGCAATTGTCGATATTTGGGAAGGCCTTGCATTTGCTGAGGAGTCTGCTCAAGAGCTGATATTCATTAAGATCGACTTCGACAAAGCATATGACAGATTGGAATGGGACTTCATTCTTCAATCCCTAAAAGACCTTGGATGCAGCCAAAAGTTCACAAAGATGGTTTCCACTCTGCTCGAAAATGCCTCAACGAGAATAAACATCAATGGTAAGCTCTCTGAACTCATACGTTTAAAAAGATCTATTAGGCAAGGCTGCCCACTGGCTCCATTACTCTTTGCTATCGCCACAGATGGCCTCAGTCACCTATTTAAGCATCACTTGGATGCTGGAAATCTCAAAGGTCTCTCCCTACCCCTTGGTCACGACCAAATGATTGCTAGACTCTTTGCCAATGACATGAATGCCTTTGTTCTTAATGATAGAAACTGCATTGAGGTGTTTTGGAGCTGCCTGGACACCTTTTGTAAGGCGTCAGGTTCAAAAATCAACCATGCTAAAACTGCTTTCAGAGCAATCCATGGGCCTTCGCCCCAATCGTTGATTGATCAGGGGTGTCAAGTTATCCCTAGCGGTCAAGTCTTCCGTCTCCTCGGCATTCCGATGGGCTTCAAGATCTCGATGGACCAACGATGGAATTGGATTCTATCCAAACTGGATAGCAAACTAAATCATTGGAAAGGTATGCAAGCTAACTTGGCAGGGCGTGCAATGGTTGTCAACACATTTATGCTGTCTACGATTATCTATTATATCTCGTGTTGGAGACCTAAGGAGAAAGAATTGGCCAAAGTGGAAAGGATCTGCAGAAACTTCCTATGGACTGGGGACCCCAATAGGAGGGGGATTCCTAAAATCAAATGGGAAACTCGTATAAGCTCAAAAGACTTGGGGGGCTTGGGTATTTTGGATATCACCGGGTTAGCCGACAAGCTGGCGGCAAAGTGGATTATCAAGGCTTGGTGCAATAGAGAGTCCTCCTGGGATAAATTGATCTTTAGAAATTCGAAAGACCTTACCTTAGTTGGTCTTCCCGGCTGGAAGGACATTGGGATCCTCACACTTTTGTTCTCCCCCCACCCGGTGTCCCCTAAAGGCTCTAGCCTCGTGTGTTCCTTATGGAAGAGTTGGAACAAAGCCAAACAATTCATCAGAGTCAATGATGAGTGGAAGTGGGCTGCTGGGATAAGACAAAATGACTCTATCTGGTTCCCGATTAGTGGCTTAAGGGAGGTGGAGTCTTGGAACCTCCAAATGGCTAAGCGACTATGGAACAAGGGGTACACACAATGGAAACAGCTCTGGAAACAAGAGACCGGCCAGTGGATTAGGTTTGAAGACTTAGACTCGAGACATAGAATTTCTCTCGAAGAATGGACTCTTCTTCAAAATAGGTGTTTAGCGTGGGACCACTCAACTACTCGCCTTCTCTGCGGACAGGATCCTCCTTGCCTAGAGGGCCTCAAATGGAGCATTGGTAAGAAACTATCCAGAATTCCCAACTTCAAAGAAAACTTAGATGTTCATCACACTCTTAACAAGGTGTGGTGCCTCTCTTGGACCAAACTTCGATGGGAACTTAAGTTCATGTCGATTTGGCACCCCCTTATTGAGATCAAGAAGTCCGTTCTCATGTGGCAAATCTTGCATAAAGGTATTTGGTACAACGCAAGGGCCAACAAAATTTGTGGTGTGCCTCCATGGTGCAAGCGATGCCATCGATGATTGAAGACCTTGTTCACCTCTTCTTCGATTGCCCCAAGTCCCGTGTTATATGGCATCACATGACACGGATTTTACGTCTCTCGAACCAAATCAATTGGCAACAGGCGCTGTTGGGTGAGGCGGTTGGTTGCTCTTCTAGGCAGTGGAATGCCATCAGAGGTGAGACTCTTTGGAAAATTTGGAGGGAGCGATGTGTTGTCAACTTTGGCCAAACCCCAAAGGAATGGTCGATTGAGAAATCCTTGTTTCTTCTAGGTAAAAGAATCTCCCGAGACAAGAGATCTCCTCCATTTAGGCACCACTGTGTTTATCTCCTCGTAGATAACAAATTGAAACCCAAATGTGTCTCCCATGAAGGAGATGATAGTTTTGTACGCCTCATTTGTAACGCCCTCTATCTTACCGAACTCATCCCCTGCTTTGTGGGATTTGGGGGGTCCCATGGGCACTAGTCCCATTTACGTGTAACTTTTCTTCATTATTTTAATTAAAGTCCGAGAGATTAGGCCATGGCCGAACTTCCCTTTTATAAAAAAAAAAAATGGTTTACATCTCATGCCTTTACCCAGAGGTGTCGTGATCGAGCCGTGAGAGCAGGTCAAATCGACAGAATGCTTTCCGAATGCAAAAACACAATATGAATGCTCAAGGAAGATGATGAGAACAAGGTCTCCATGAAAACTTAACCAAGCTCTGATACCAATGCAAGAGAATGAAAATTACGACCACCACGTGCTAGAGAGATGATTCTCCTCCCAACCAAATGCCTCTATATATAGCTCTCTCCAAAGGACTGCCTTCTTGGGCAGGTGGATACTAGCCAGCCATGTGTCAGCCATGTAACTGCATGTGCACCAAGTGTCCCAGTCAACTCGAGTTAACTCAAGTGGATGCTTCTAGAAGGCTCTAGATCTCTTTGGGCAAAATACTCTCTCCATGTCCCCCATGGGGATTGAGCCCAAGACCTCCTCCTTCACATCCTTGAGACTTAACCACTAAGCTAAGTGGATCACTTGTTCACAAGAGCACAAGACCTCCTACTAAGTCTAAACTCAAGATCTTTGGTCATATACACGGATGACCAAACGGTATCCGATTTCAGATCTGTCTGAACCGGTCGGACCCCTAGATCATAAACTTACTTTATTATAGATTCACATGTATATCTACACATGGATCTTGTTAGAGTATGATCAATGTCTACCCCTCATGATTGTATGCACATTTTGTAAGGCCCCCTTTATGAGGAGAAGCCAAGCGTGCATTACCCAATTGATGGGAATCCCAACTTGAATGTTGGATGAAGGTCATATTGGACCATGTAAGATATTATAAGGAAAGGGAGTTACCAGGGTCCCCAATTGTGGGGTCCGGGGCAGCGGTGAGCAGCCCCGGCTGGGGGGTCCAAGGGGGCCAGCGGGCCCCCTGGCTGGGGGGTCCCAGGGGGCCAGCGGGCCCCCTGGTGGGGGTCCGGGGGCAGCGCCCCCGGCGCGACGGTAAAGGGAATATTCCATGGAATATTCCCTGTCGGAGTCAGAAATCATTTATATTTGTTAGGTCGGTTCAACCAGTCTAAGCCGTGTATGGCAATTACGCGGGCGGTGGCCGCCCACGCTCTACCGCCCATGTATAGCCGTCCATGGCAGGCCACCCATGATCCTATATATACATGACTTCTGCACTACCTAAGATATTGAGTTGAGCCAGCATACCTCTACCTTGTATCTCCCTATCTAGAGTTGTCTAGATCACCATTTAAGCTCTACCTTGAGAGCGCACGGGTGGACAACGCCATCATCTTTGTACTTGCTGCTAGTAGAAAATTGTTGAGATTCTCCTATATCTGTTATCTTCTCTGCTATTGCTCCTGTGTTATATTGCGTAACTATTGTTTTACATGGTATCAGAGCTGTAAGGTTCGAATAGCTTGAGAAGTATCGTTATTTTAGCCTACTAGCAGACTAGAATATCAGTAGATTATTCTAGTGATTACATGATGGCTTCATCGTCGAACACTAGTCTTGGTGCTTCACCTAATGTTAATGCTGCACCTATTCGAATTCGTCCACCTGCATTCACTGAAGGGAAGCTGGATGGAACCAACTATACACTCTGGAAGTTCAAAATTTCTGCAATTTTGGACTCCTATGAATTACTTGACACTGTCATGGGACCGATGGGATTGGATCCAGAGCCTATACCAGTTGAAGATCCAGCAAATTCAAGATTGATGATTCAGCCAGATCCAGATCTTCTACGAGCTTGGAAGAGGCGGAATGCTGATGCATTATGTGCGATTGTCACTAGTGTAAGTGATTCTGTGCTTACTTTAGTTCAACATACTACTAAAGCACATGAGGCTTGGGGCATATTGGCTCGACAATATGAGACCAAGAACCACACTAGGATACAGAATTTAGAAAATCAGTTGGCAAATGAAAAGCATTCTGATTCTGAAAAGGCTGAAGATTTTATCAAACGGATAAAGCATCTTCAAGATCAATTGGCTGCAGTTGGTGTTGTTATAACACCAGAAGAGCTAGCTCGAAGATCTGTACGTGTTCTTCCAGCAAAGTATGATGGATTAGTAACAGCCCTTAACACTCAGGTAAGGCCAACTCCTCTTACATTTGAAGAGTTTTGTGCCATGCTTTTAGAAGAAGAGATGCGGCTGAAGAATCGGCAAAGTACAACTGATGCTGCATTCTCAGCAAATGCAAAAGGTAAAGGCTCTTCAGAGGGATCAAAGAAGAAGCCAAAGAAGAAAAAGTTCACAGGAAGTTGCTTCTATTGTGAAAAGAAAGGCCATGCCATCAAGGATTGCAGAAAGAAGCAAGCTGATGAACGGAATGGGACTGTAAAATCATCATGGAAGAACAAAGAGTCTGCAAACAACACAGAGCTGGAACTTTGGGTAGCTATTGAAGAGGTATGTTCATCTGCTCAAGCTCGTGTTGATGAGCCATGGATTTTAGATAGTGGAGCTTCTCGCCATATGACTAGTAAAAAGGATTGGTATAGTTCCCTAGTGCCTCTGCGGGAATCCATCAATGTAGTGGTGGGAAACGACTCCAAGTGTCCAGCTGAAGGAACTGGAACCATCTCTTTTATCACTTCTCCAGGTGTTGAGAAAAAGTTATCCGATGTTCTCTATGTACCTACACTCAAAAGAAATTTGTTGTCAGTTTCTGCAATAACAGATCGTGGACTCGAAGTTCACTTCAATAAGAGTGGTGCGGAAATCATGGATTCATCAGGTAATGTTGTAGGTAAAGGCACACGAAGGGATAACTTGTATGAGTTAAGTGCTTTAACTGCTACAGAAGATAAAGATGTAAGCAGGTTATGGCACCAACGATTTGGGCATCTCGGATTTGCAGTTTTGAAGGAGATGCAACGAACAGGGATGGTTGCTCATTTGCCTGCATTTTCAGAGTTGCAGGAACCTTGTGAAGCTTGTATGATGGGCAAGCAACAACGAAAGGCATTTCCAAGAGAGACCAGCAATCGATCTCAAGCTCCTCTAGAGTTGGTACATGCTGATCTCTGCGGTAAAATGTCTACACCTGCTTTAGGAGGATCTTTCTACTTCTTGCTGTTAGTCGACGATTATAGTAGAAAGATGTGGGTTTATTTCATTCGAGAGAAGGCTGATGCTTTTGAAAAATTTAAAGCGTGGCATAAGTATGTAGAAAGTGAATCAGGAAGGAAACTGAAGAAATTTAGAACAGATAGAGGAGGTGAATTCTTGTCAACAGAATTCAACAATTACTGTAAGGAGCATGGTGTGAAAAGGCAACTTACCACAGCTCATACACCTCAACAAAATGGCGTTGTTGAGCGCAGGAACAGGACAGTAGTTGAAATGGCTCGTTGTATGTTAAAGGCTCAAGACATGCCTGATTCATTTTGGGCAGAAGCAGTCAATACAGCAGTCTACATCCTCAATCGAAGCTACACAAAAGCTCTGAAGGGGATGACTCCTCAAGAAGCATATTCTGGTAAAAAGCCTTCAGTTTTGCATTTCAGAATTTTTGGTTGTTTCTGTTATGCACATATTCCTGATTCAACAAGATCAAAGTTGGATTCAAAAAGCAAAAAGTGTGTCTTCCTAGGATATAGTGAAGAGTCTAAAGCATACAGGTTATGGGATCCTGAGGCAAGGAAGATTTTTGTCAGCCGAGATGTGGTGTTTGATGAACGACCACACTTAGTAGAAGATAAAGGTAAATCTACTATCTCATCAAACGGAGAAATATCTCACCTTGTGCCTATCAAAAGACAGGTTAAAGTTGAGGAGGAGGAAACATCTGATGGAGAAATTTCCTCAATAAAAAACCAACCAATTGTAGCTGCACAGCGTAAGCCACTACCGAAGTGGGCACAACAGCTCTTTGATGATCACAATCCACATGTAGATGCACCAGAATCATCATCGGATGGATTACGAAGATCAAAGAGAATAGAGGAGCAAAGAAGAGCCTCAGAACACATTGTTAACATGGCTCTAATGGCAGATATCATGGGTTCGATAAAGGAACCTACCACCATTGAAGAAGCCATTGATGATCCAGATTGGAGAGCGGCAATGCAGTCTGAGTATGATAGTATACTCAAAAATGATACATGGGATCTAGTCGACTTGCCGCCAAAGAAGAAGGTAATAGGTACTAAATGGATTTGGAAAGCTAAGTATAAAGCTGATGGAACATTAGAAAAGTATAAGGCACGATTAGTTGCACAGGGTTTTTCACAGATTGAAGGATTTGATGTTCAAGAAACTTTTGCACCAACAGCACGCATGACAACTATTCGGACGGTACTTGCAGTAGCTGCACAAAAGTCTTGGCCTATTTTCCAGATGGATGTCAAATCTGCATTTTTGAATGGTCACCTCAAGGAGGAGGTATATGTATCTCAACCACCAGGTTTTGAGGTGCCCAATTCAGAAAATAAAGTTTGCAGGTTGAAGAAAGCTTTGTATGGACTTAAGCAAGCTCCACGGGCTTGGTACCAACGAATTGATCATTTTTTCAAAAATATGGGTTTTGAAAGAAGTACTTCTGATGCTAACTTGTATGTAACGAAAAGGGATAGCAAGCTAGTTGTTGTCATTGTATATGTAGATGATTTGATCATTACAGGAGATCATCAGGAACTCATCAATCAAACTCGGATCAGCTTGGGAACTGAGTTTGAAATGACAGACTTAGGTCTACTCCATTTTTGTCTGGGAATTGAAGTATGGCAAAGGAAGGATGGCATTTTCATCTCACAACAAAAATATTCCAAAGAAATTCTCAAGGCATTTGGAATGATGGACTGCAAACCAACTAGCACACCTATGGAGGTAAATCATAAGCTATCTATGGATGATAACATGCCTGATGTAGATGCTAAGAAGTATAGGAAGCTCGTTGGAAGTCTTATTTTTCTGTGCAACACTAGACCAGACATTTGCTATGCTGTTGGAGTGTTAAGCAGGTTTTCCAACAAACCTAAGGAGAGTCACTGGAATGCTGGAATGCGAATTCTAAGGTACATTGCAGGAACCTTGGATTTTGGTATTTTGTATACCACAGGTGATACACTCCAAGGATATTGTGATTCAGATTGGGCTGGAGATTGTGATTCTAGAAAATCAGTTTCTGGATATTGTTTCTCACTTGGTTCAGGAATATTTTCTTGGGTAAGTAGGAAGCAACCAACTCTCGCACTCTCCTCCACTGAAGCAGAGTACAAAGCAGCTTGTTTTGCTTCTTGTGAGGCAGTCTGGTTAAGGAGAATTCTTGCAGATATAGGCTTTCCATCAAATATGCCAATTGTACTCAAGTGTGATAATCAAAGTTGTATGGCTATTGCAAAGAACCCAGTATTTCATGCTCGCACCAAGCACATAGAAGTACAGTACCATTACATTCGTGAGCTAATTGAAGATGAAATTGTGGAGCTAGAATATTGCCCAACAGAGGCAAATTGTGCTGACATATTCACTAAAGCACTTGGAAGAGAGCAGCTCAACAAGCATCTTCAACAGATGGGCATAGGACCGAGACCTACTTGATTTATCATCGGTAAACATTGAGGGGGGGTGTTAGAGTATGATCAATGTCTACCCCTCATGATTGTATGCACATTTTGTAAGGCCCCCTTTATGAGGAGAAGCCAAGCGTGCATTACCCAATTGATGGGAATCCCAACTTGAATGTTGGATGAAGGTCATATTGGACCATGTAAGATATTATAAGGAAAGGGAGTTACCAGGGTCCCCAATTGTGGGGTCCGGGGCAGCGGTGAGCAGCCCCGGCTGGGGGGTCCAAGGGGGCCAGCGGGCCCCCTGGCTGGGGGGTCCCAGGGGGCCAGCGGGCCCCCTGGTGGGGGTCCGGGGGCAGCGCCCCCGGCGCGACGGTAAAGGGAATATTCCATGGAATATTCCCTGTCGGAGTCAGAAATCATTTATATTTGTTAGGTCGGTTCAACCAGTCTAAGCCGTGTATGGCAATTACGCGGGCGGTGGCCGCCCACGCTCTACCGCCCATGTATAGCCGTCCATGGCAGGCCACCCATGATCCTATATATACATGACTTCTGCACTACCTAAGATATTGAGTTGAGCCAGCATACCTCTACCTTGTATCTCCCTATCTAGAGTTGTCTAGATCACCATTTAAGCTCTACCTTGAGAGCGCACGGGTGGACAACGCCATCATCTTTGTACTTGCTGCTAGTAGAAAATTGTTGAGATTCTCCTATATCTGTTATCTTCTCTGCTATTGCTCCTGTGTTATATTGCGTAACTATTGTTTTACAGATCTACTGTTGTTGCTATCATTGGTCTCTCTACCTGTTCGATATTGCTAGGTCTCACTCTCTTTCCTATCATTGTTTGGTAGTGTATATGAACAAATTTGATTTTGCTGATAAATCATGGCATTAATGTGATCCAATGTGAAATATTTTGCTACTTTGACTGAGCTTTGCATTCCATACATGTACGAATGGACAAAATCTTCCAAAAACTTTTTCTTTTGCTTATTATTTTACCTACCATTTGTGAAAATATAAGAAATAGACTATCAAATAAAATTAAAATTTTGATTAATTTTAGATCTTTAAACACTAATCTAATTCATAAAAGCCATAATAAAAAATAAGACTCATAAATAAAATGATAGATACTTAAATACATCTTTGAGTACACATATAAATAGATAAATTAATAAGTGTATGGATAGATAGATCAATACAGATAAATAAATGATAGATCTATTAATAATTGAATGGATAGATAATTCAATAGATAGATAAACTTTAGATGGATGGATCTTTCTATAAATAAATAAATTATAGAAAGATGAAAAATTGGCACAAATTTATAATAGTTCATGTGCACTTCCTATAATATGTATGATTATTGTCACATGAATGTATTAACTATAAAGAATAAGACAATCATAATAGTTTCTATACACCCTATCACACTACACTATGTGTAATTATGCTCACATGAATCTAAGTGACTATTGTGAAAGTAAGAGTCAAATAATAAGACAATCAAAGTAGTCCCTATAGACTCCCTATACTTTTGAGAGAGTAGGAATCGAGGTGACAATTCAAACAATCTCAATAGATCTATTGTTGAGTTCATACTACTCTGAGAGTAAGAATTAGTGTAGCAAGTCAGACACTCAGAATAGCTGTTTATTTTAAATTTGATTCATCAAAGTATACAAGTAAGAAATACTTTCGTGAATCGAACATGTATACTGTTGATGATTAAAAAAATAAAATGCTCAAGACTGTGGGAACATGCCTCAAATTTCACGTTCCACATCATCAAAAATCAAAGGAGGATGATTTTTATAATTTTGCGACATCAAAGCATGTTTAGAATGGAAACAAATTGATTAGAGAAGAAATAGGTCACCTCTTGATGTGATTGGACATCACTTTTTGACATGTATATGTTTTTCATTGGTTAAAAGGTTAGTAAATCCGCTCCAAAGCCTCTAATGAGTTTTTTTATGACTTAGAGTCATGGAAATGTGTCCCCAAGCTGACCCCTTGCTTACACACACCCCCTACTAGTTGTTCTCTACATATCTTGGTAGAAGATCTTAGCAGATCCCCTGTTATTGTTATTGTTGGTTCTCCTTCATTCCAAATCCATTTCTAGAGATTTTGGCTTGTTTCATACCTTATAAAGCCTAGGTTGAGTTATATAAGTCTCGAGATCAATGCATGCACAACTTCAGAGAAATGACCAGAACACTATCTATGTAGTTAGATAATACTGTGTGAAGAGATCAAGTATTCTATTTTGATACAACTAGTTGAGGAACCATTGAATTTTCAAATGGAGTGATTTTACTCTCATTGGAAATATCTATGAGTCTAGATTGAGTGTGGAAAATTTCATTTACAATCTTTGCATGTACTCAGAGAAACATAGAAAGTTGTCTGAACAAAATAGCATCCTAGGGGCTTCATTTTCTTTTGTTGTGCACATAGGTGTGTTTACTCTCCAATAGTGATATCAGAGCTATAAGTGGAGTATGAAAGAGAGAAAAAGGATTTGTTGAAGTGAAGTAAAGAATTCATCAAATTTTTAAGGAAAGAAGCAAAGAACATGCAAGTCAACAAGAAGGGGAAGCAAACAAGTCATCGAATCAAAGATGAAACTTCATCAAGAGGACTAGATCTATTTTTTGAGGTAAAATCCATCTTTTCAACTTCATTGCACCAAGGGGGAGGTGGAAAAGAGCTAGAGGGCATCATGGCTAATCTCAATGCTCAGATTGAGAAGTTTGAAAAGGAAAACTACCACCCACGACGATTTAGAATAAGCAATTTCTTGATGGGGGGATAAAAGAGACAAAAGAGTCATTTTTATTCTATGTCAGCATATTAGCAATAAACATATTTAGGATTTGAATACATCAAAGAAGGTGTGGGAGTGCTTGGAGAGATTGTACTCCACCTCCACAAAAGTTAGGAAAATTCAGCTCAAGAATGAGTTAAATAATCTCAAGAAAATCCCTTAGCAAGGTATTAATGATTACATGTTAAAGGTTAAAGATCTTTGTGTATGCACTAGGGTCAATTGGTCGTACCCTAGATGATGATGATCTTGTAGCCCACACCCTAAATGGACTTAGGGATGAGGAAAATTGGAGGGCTTTCATAACTTCAATGTATGTAAGAGACTCTCTTCTTGATTTTAATCAATTAATCAATTTCATGGTGCCAGAGGATGTGAACCTTGGTGGTAATCATGTGAAGGATAGCTAAGGGCAATTGTTGTATGCAAGTAGAGGAAGAGAAAGACAAAATCGAGGTGCTACAAGAGGAGGAGAAGCAACCAAGGAGATCAAACACAACAAGAAAATGAAAGTTAAAGAGTTTTAAGAGCAATAAATAGAGTAAGAGGTGTAAGATTTTCTGGAAGAGGACAACATACTTCAAATGGTAGATTTGTATAAGGTAAGCTGGATCATTTTGCAAATGAATTCTATCATAGAGCTCAAAGACCAAGGAATCGAAGAAACAAAATCAATTATAGAGGGCAAGGTACCTATGCAAACACATTATCCAGCCAAGGGAATTATTATTTAGTTGCCATGAGGTATGGTGAAGATACAACTCAAGCTAGTGAAGATGTATGATATGTAGATAGTGGATGTAGCAATTATATGTCATGTCAAAAGGATGTTTTTTGTAATTTTTAGGAACCAAAGCATCACACATATAAAGACATAGGTCACAAAGCATCAAGGGAATGATTATTTACTTGCCATGAGGTATGGTGAAGATACAACTCAAGCTAATGAAGATGTATGGTATGTAGATAGCAGATGTAGCAACCATATGTCATGTCAGAAGGATATTTTTAGTAATTTGTAGGTCCCAAAGCATCAAGGTTATATAGAAATAGATGAAAACTTAGAGCATACCATTCAACATGTGGGTGATATTAGTTTGGAAGGGAATCAAAGAGATACATTCTTATCAGAGGTATTACATGTCCGTACTATTACCAAAAACTTGATTTTGGTGGGCCAAATTGTAGATAAAGGCTACCAAGTTAGGTTCAATGAAAGAGGATGTTTTTTTGAGGATCCAAAGCAGGCTTCAAGCTCATATCAAAAGGAAAGAAGAAATTTGCAACATCATTCAATGCATGTAACATATGGAGATAAGAGGATACTAGAGTTGGAACCATGGCATAAATGAATAGGTCACATCAACCTACAAAATCTCAAGAAGATACAAACGAGGAGCTTGGTAAGATGCCTACCAAATTTTACATCTAAAATGGTGCATGAAATTTGTGTAGCTTGCAAACAAGGAAAACAATCAAGGCCAATCAAGGTTGCCCTTCATGAAGATTAACTATGTGAGTATAATTAATTTTAGACCTCATTCATATAGATATTTGGGGTCCAACAAGATAGGCATCCCTTGCTTAAAATGGGTATTTTTTAACCTTCATTAATGAATTTTTGAGGAAAGTGTGGCTATATTGCATTAAGAATAAATCAAATGTGTTCCACAACTTCAAGCATTTCAAGGTATTGGTCGATAAGGAGTCTTGCAAGTTTATCAAAACTTTGAGATCCGATGGAGGGGTAGAGTACTTCTCCCATGAATTTCTAAGTTTTGCAAGTCAATGGCATCAAAAGACAATTTACATGCAGGTATACCCCTCAACACAGTGTAGATAGAAAGAGTAGACACATAGCAAAGGTACCAAGGTCTATGATCAATGAAATGAATATGCCGCATTTTTATTGGGGAGAAGCTGCATATATATAAACCCATACATCATGAATAGATGTCCTACATCAAGCATACATGATTTAATCACTAAGGAAGCATGGAGTGGAAGGAAACCTTGAGTTTCACATGCTAGAATCTTTGGTTGTGTATGATATGAGGTCAAAGCTAGATGCCAAATCTGAAAGGTGTATCTTTTTGGGATATTCTATGGAACCAAAAGGGTATAAATGTTATAACCCCATTGCCAAGGAGTTGAAGGTAAGTAGGGATGTTGTCTTCGATGATTTGAAGCATTGGTATGCATGCACAAGTTCATTGGAGGATGAAGAAATAGATAAGACAAATAAGAAGAATGATGATAGAGTTCAAGAAAGCATCAATCAATTTGAATGGTCTAAACAACTCATTCAGCACAAGGACACCCTCACCATGGAGTGGAAGGCGTAGGGAAAAAGATGTGAGCTTGAAGAAAGCAAAGTCAAAGGCAAAGAGAAGATTGCAATAGAGGAAGTAATTTGTGGATGAGAGCATTTTTGAAGATGTAGAGATCAAAGAAATTCAAACCTTAAGAGTGACAAAACATAGACAGAAGATGGAAAAAACACCTAAAGTAAGTGAGAGAATTCCTCAAGAGTAAAATATCTAGCTCAAAGGTTGACATATGATAATGTTAAGGAATGGCAACAGGTAATGAAGGACGAGCTCATGGCACTTGATGGAAACTAGACTTGGAGCTTGGCACAAGCTCAAGAAAGCATGAAGGTGATAGGTAATAAGTGGGCTTACAAAAGTAAATGAAAATTTGATGGTTCCATTGCTACTTACAATGCAAGATTGGTGGTAAAAGGCTTCTCCCAAAGTTATGGGATTGATTATGATGAAATTTTCCACCCGATAGCCAAGATGCCAACAATTAGGACTTTGATTGTAGTAGCCACATCAAAGGAATGGAGTTTATATCAGTTGGATATTAAGAATGCCTTCCTCAATGGAGAGCTTGAAAAAGTAGTCTACATGAGCCAACCTCAAGGATTTTCTAATATTAGGTACCCATATCATGTTTGCAAGTTGTAACAAACCTTCTGAACCTATGGAGGCCAATACAAAGTTGGCTGCAGGTCAAGGAGAGGATATAGAAGATATTACGCATATATAAGAATAATTTGTTTGTTAACGTATGCCGCAATTGATCTTGCATATGTAGTAGGTGTATTCTATCAATTTTTCCATGCACCCACTCATGATCATCTTATGGAAACAAGGAAAGTTCTTAGATACATTGAGTGCACCATCAATCAAGGTTTATTTTCCTCTTATGATGATGATCTAAGTGTTAAATGATATAATGATGCTGATTGGACAGGTAGCAAGGATGATCAAAGGAGTAAATTAGGATAGGTAAAAAAAAGTGATCCCATGGAGCTCTAAGAAGCAACCCATTGTTGCTCTTTCATCCACAGAGGCTGAGTAAAGAGGATTAGCATTGGCTACATGTGAGCTATTATGGCTTAAGAATTTACTTAAGGACCTTGAAGTGGAAGTGGAGGAGCTTCCTCTTTATGGAGACACCATTTCAAGCATCTACCTAGCCAACAATCCAATGTTTCATTCAAGGAGCAAGCACACAGAGGTTCATTATCACTTCATTAGAGAAACTATGATGGCAAAAGAGTTATTTACATGGTATGTGAGCACTAAAGTGCAACTTGTAGACATGATGACAAAGTTTCTTGAAGGTACAAAGCTTGGAGGATTCAAGGAAGCAATCAACATAAGAGACATAGGATGAAGCAACCAAGGAAAAGGACTTAAGTTTGAGGGGGAGCATTGGAAGTTAGAAATAGTTTCAAGCTCAAGAGTGTGGGAACATGCCCCAAATTTCACCTTCCACATCATCCAAAATCAAGGGAGGATAATTTCTACAACTTGGAGGCATCAAAGCATGTTTAAAATGAAAAGAATTTCATTCGAGAAGAATAAGTTCACCTTTTGATGTTATTGGACCTCACTTTTTGACTTGTATATGTTTTTGATTGGTTAAAGAGGTTAGTGTGTGACCTTCAAAGTCTCTAATGGGTTGTATTATGACTAAGAGTTGTGGAAAAATGTCCCCAAGCTGAACCCTTGCTTAAGCACACCTGCTACTAGCTCTTCTTTGCATATTTTACAGAGATTTCATTCTTATACTCCTATCTCTATAGATGATCTTGGCAGACCCCCTGTTATTGTAATTGTTTTTTGTCCTTGTTTTCAATCCATTTCTTGTGATTTTCTCTTGTTTAAAATCTTATAAAGTATACTTTGATCTATACAAGTCTCTGGATTGGTACCTACACAAGTTCAAAGATATGACCAAAACACTATCTCTATAGTTAGATAATACTTTGTGAAGAGATCAAGTAGTCTTCTTTGATGTAGTTGGTTGAGCATCATCGAGTGTTCAAATGGAGTGATTTTACTCTCATTCCAAATCCCTTCAAGTTTAGTTTGTGTGTGAAAAGGTTCATTTATAGTCTCTACATGTACTCAGAGAATCTCACAACATTGAGAGCTTCAATCTAAAAAAATCAAAATCCTAGGAGGGCTCATTTGCTTTTGTTGTGCATGGATTTTCTATCCTCCAACACAATATCGGGCATGATTCATTATTGAGGACCTACAATCCATGCCCAAAATTATCACGCATTTCTTAGATGTCTTACAAAGTTCTCAATTATTTATTGCAACATTCTTGTTGTTTCCTAGCAACTTGGAGGATTGCAAAAAGCATAAGGATCAAAGATGACTTGGGTGATTCTAATCCAGTATTTTCACTTGCATCAAATGCCATTCCAAGGGAGGAATCAAGTTCCTAATTGATTGAATAAATACTGGAGACAGAACATCATGACAAATGCTACCCACGATAGACCTAGAAAAGGAATGACCATACATGTGTCAAGAAATCATAGAAGTTGATCAACAAATTCTAGTAAAAGTTCCTAACACCATTCCTCCATCACATGCTAGAAGAACGCCCATAAAAAAGAAGACCAAACTCATGGAAAGGACAATAAATTTTGGAGAAGACAAGGACAACTTTGGAAGAAGGAAGAATAATTTAGAAGTTTGTAAAAGAATATTAAAAAAAATGATAAAATCACAACAAAGACTCAAGGAGTTAGTTCATGAACAAGAGACTACAATATAACTAGAAGCAAATCAGACTAATGCTCCCCTTCCACAAGAAAAGACATTTTGTACGAGACACACAAGGTTATTGGCAAGGTGAACTCTGGGATCAAGTACCTTCTTTCTTTGGCACTAGATCCTATGTGTGATTATCTTTGAGAGCTTTGATCATAAACATTTTGGAATTTTGTTCATGAATGAAAGTCATGAAGTATAGGTAATTCCCAAATGAAGATGTTTGCATAGGACCATAAACATCACTATGAAAAAGCTTCAATTGATATGTATCTCTAACTGAATCATCTTTTGGGAAGGAATAATGCCTCATTATACCCAAAATAAAACCTTCACAAACATGTTTATGGTGCCTCAATTTTGGGCAAAGAGGACACGATTGTAGATTTCTATAGGTGAAGAAAACTAGCAAAATTTAGATGACCAAAACATGCATACCAAATGAGATTATATAACCCAAGACATAAAATTCCAAAATAAATGATAATATCATCATTCAAGAGATCATGAATTATACGTTTTGCATCAACAAATTTGACAACTAAGCCAATCTTGGCTAAAACTAAAACTAATAAAACATTTTCTTGATCGCTGGCACATATAAGGGATTTGAGAATGTGAAAGAAGTACCATCAACAATCATCAAAATAATCTTTCAAGCTCCCATAATAGGATAACAAGAGTTGCTAGTGCATGTGATATTATTCCTTGTAGGAGTAGGTTCAAGTGAACTAAGAAAACTGCATTGTGAGGTAATATATTTGGTTAGACCACTATCAAATTACCAAACATTTGAGTCCACTAAAAACATACACTACTCATGACAAGATGGGTCATGGCTGCAATGCATTATAAATGCCCACTCTTCATTATGAACAAGATTAGCATACTCTATTCTAGGTGTAGAGGCTTCTACAACAACCATTCCAGCCTCTTTCTGGCCTATCACCAATGGGACCACTGAATCCTACAAATCAAGGGTTGCTGAAAACTTTCTAGAAAACATGCAAGAATTTTGATAACCCTTTCATCACCCTCATGGGGGCTCACTTGCATTTAATCTTGTTTCTCTCAAGGAAAAACACTCTATGATATCTAAAACGTGGGGGCTTCTTACAATTGGAAATTCTTTTGCCTAAAAGGAAAAGAGTTTTTTCTATCGACCATTTTTAGGAGGACTACCAAAGTTGATAGCACACCTCTCTTTCCAAATCTTCATGAGGGTCTCACCTCTTATAGCATTCCACAGTGCTGAGGAACAACCAATGCTTCACCCAAATATCCCTGAATCTAGTTAATTTGTCCCTGAAGCAACATGATTCTTGCAAGCACCTACCAGACTGACATTGACTTGGGGCATGATGTTTTGCCTCTTTTGTAGCTAGATTAGGACAAGTCTTAATGACATGATCTATTGCCTTATAGTACTTGCAAAACTTTTTCTACGTTTCTATCTTCCTTTCATCTTTGTCTCCCTTCTTTGATTGTGCATCATTAATATAGAGTTTTTCTTACTAGTAGATGAGCCCTTCTGATTATCTAATAAAGATTGATCTCCAACACACACAATGGACCTGTTCTTCTTGGAATGATCTTCTTGTAATAAATCCTCAAATGTTAAGGCATTTGGATTGCCTTTGTTAGGTGTGTGTAGAAGTGCGAGAGACACACGAGAAGCACACACCAGGAGCAAGACACACAGAGAAGACAATGGTTGGAATAGCTCTCTCTATTGACAATGAACTGAACTGTGTTTGTGCTCCTTGTGTGTGCTTCTCATGTGTCTCTTGCACTTCTACACACACCTAATAGTGGTATCAGAGGAGGTTCAACTCCTTCTCAAGTTTCGGTTTTTTGTGTCACGGCGCGCGTGCACTTTTAACAGTGCAAATCGACTTTGGAGCATAGAAAAGTGAATTTCAGAAGCCAAGAAACATTTCCAACAGGTGTGCTGGGGTTTCGCCCCCATTTCAAAGCCATTCATGCAGTCAGAATCGCCATCAGAGTGACGGTTTGTGAGCTGAAATTTCAGCACTCATTTCAACTTTCATCGAAGTGAAGATTTTGTCACATTCTTGTTCCTTAGTGAAATGGCGGGAAGCAATGACTTGTTTGGAATTCTTCAAGCTGAAGATAAGTTTGATGGGACCAACTATCTGATGTGGTCTTACATGATGAAGCATGTTCTTGTTGCTAAACAACTTTGGAACATAGTGGCAGATGTAGATCGAAGACCCACAGGTGCTTCTACTTCACAGTCTACTATCACAGATGGAGCTTCTTCTTCGAGTACAGTGGTTTCTCCTTCTCCACCCACATAGGAGCAGCTTAGATGGGATGGAAGAGATGCTGAAGCTCATGCTTTGATTTCGCTTTCAGTGAAGCGTCATATAGTTCCACACATTCAGTCATGTTCTACACTACGAGACAAGCATAAGACACTCTTGCTTCTTTGTATGCCGTGCGTAATGAAGCACGTGTTGCATACTTGAGGAAGCAACTTGAGGATGTATGTATGGCTAAAAATGAGTCGGTGGATGTGTATGTGACACGCTTCAAGGACTTGAAAGAGCAAGTGGCAAACATAGATGAGATCATTCCTGATGCATCACTCATTTCTACATAGTTGAAGGGATTACTAGAATCTTTTCAAAGCTTTGCTACTAGACTCCGTTTGGTTGCAAAAGAGAATCCTAATATGTATGCATTTGATGAGGTTGTGTCTCTTCTTTTGCAAGAAGAGCAATCTAGAGTGAATAGGAGTGGTTTGATTGAGGGAATGCAAGCACTTGCTATCTCACAAAAGGGGAAAAGCAAGTATGGTTCAGCTTCGGGTTCATCAAAACCAAAGCCTCAAGCTTCCTCTTCCACTCATTCCTCTAATGATGCTGATTTGCAAAAGAAGAAGAGATGCAAATATTATTGGAAGGTTGGTCATACTATTGATGAGTGTAGAAATCTTGCTAAATGCAATGAAAAGAAGAAGGAATCCGGCATGTCTATTGCTGAAAATTCAGCAAATGCAAAGAATGATGAAGCTAACATGGCTCAAGATTTTTGGACATGTGTTGTTACATGTCATTATGATGCATCTTTGCATTCTAAATGTATGGTTGTGAGTGAGGTTGATTCGGATTGGTTCTTTGATAGTGGTGCTTCAAAGCACATAACATCATGCAAAAGATTTTTTGCCTCTTTGAAAGATGCACCCAAAGGTGGACATGTGGTATGCGCAAACAATGCCTCTTATCCTATCATTGGAGTAGGAGAAATTGAGCTTATGGCTGCAAATGGAGGTGTGATTCTATTGAAAAATGCATTGTATGTGCCCGGTATCAAGAAGAACTTAATTTCAGTTCGGTTGATTGCCAAAGCTAGACTTCATGTACACTTTGTTGATGATAAGTGTATGGTTCATGATTTTCAGCAATGACGATCTTATCGTGATGTCTGGTACATTATGTAATGGTTTGTATCACATGGATACATACAAAAGGGCCGCCTTGAATGTCTTAGTTGCTCATACTTCTTCCATGGCTGAAATGGAGCTTTGGCATGCTCGTTTTGGTCACTTGAACTTCAATAGTTTGCTTTACTTGCAAAAGAAGGACATGGTTATTGGTTTGCCTACACTTGAGTCCATTGAAAAGCATGCATGTGAAGGTTGCATTCTTGGAAAAATGCATCGTGCTTCTTTTCCAAAAGATATTCATACACACACTACAAGAAAATTGCAGCTTGTTCATAGTGATGTATGTGGTCCCATCAAGACTCCATCTTTTGGGAAGCATGTATATTTTGTTACCTTCATTGATGATGCCACTAGCCATACATGGGTGTATCCTATGAAAACAAAGAATGAGGTATTTTCTTGCTTCAAAGCATTTTTAGCTATGGCTGAAAATTTTTCTTCACAAAAGCTTTTGACTCTATGCACGGATCGTCTTGGTGAATACATGTCACGTGAGTTTAATGCTTTTCTTCATGAAAGAGGTATTTCTCACCAATGTACGGTGCCATATATACCTCAGCAAAATGATGTTGCCGAGCGTAAGAATAGAACTCTACTTGAAATGGCACGATGTATGGTTAAAGGAAAGCATCTTCCTTATAAGTTTTGGATGGAAGCGGTCATGTGTGCAAACTATGTGTTGAATCGTTGCCCTACAAAAGCATTGAGAGTCATCACTCCATATAAGGCTTGGAATGGTCATAAGCCTATGGTTAGTCGTATGCATGTGTTTGGTTGTTTGGCATATGCTCTTGTGCCATCACAACAACATCACAAACTTGATGACAAGGCAAAGAAATGTATATTTGTTGGTTATAGTGCTGAAAGTAAGGGATATCATTTGTACCATCCATTGACGAACACAATTATTGTGAGTCGAGATGTGGTATTTACTGAGAATTCAGTTTTTCCTCTACTTGAATGCAAAAAACAGCCAACAGTTAGGTCACAAGATGTGTTCGATACACTCATGCCTTGTTCCAAAATGGTGCGCTTGACTATGCCCATGTAGACCAGTCAACTGAGGCTCAAAGGGCTGAAAAATTCCAGCCAAATAGGGTTGAAAATGTAGAGAATTTCCAGCCAAACATGGCTGAAAAAATTCAGTAAAAAATTGTCAAAACTGTTGGAAATTTCCAGCCACATATAGCTGAACATTTGCATCAAAATATGGCTGAAAATGAGCATGAAAGTCAGCCCACGCATGATGTACATGTTGAAGATGTATTACATAATGAACACATGTCTATCAAGAGTGCACAATCTATGCCAAAGTGGCTGAAACAAACTCTGCAGGACAGCAAATTGAGTGCACCTTTACTTGCTAGAACAAGATCAAGCTCTCACCATGCATCAAGTAATTTTGTGGATTATTCTCTTATTGCTACAACATGTAATGAAGAGCCACTTTCTTTTGAAGATGCATGTGATGATCCACAATGGATGAGTGCAATGCAATCAGAAATGGATTCCATACATAGGAATGGTACTTGGGAGTTATGTGAATCGCCAAAAGGAAAGAATGTCATTGATACAAAGTGGTTTTATAAGATCAAGAGAAAATCTTATGGTAGCATTGATCGCTACAAAGCTAGATTGGTTGCCAAAGGATATGTGCAATAATATGGCATTGACTACGAGGAAGCTTTTGCACCTACTTCACGCATGACTACCATTCATACCGTGGTTGCATTGGCTGCCCATCGAGGTTGGAAAGTGCATCAATTGGACATAAAAACAGCCTTCTTGAATGGTGATTTGCAAGAAGAGGTTTATGTGAAGCAACCTCCTGGATTTGCTATGAAAGGGAAAGAGCATATGGTTTGTCGCGTGCATAAAGCTTTGTATGGTCTCACGCAAGCTCCACGTGCATGGTATGACAAAATCCATAAGCACTTGATTGCGCTTGGCTTCACATGTAGTCCGATTCAAAGCACACTCTATGTACACAAAAATGGGGCTGATCTTATAGTGCTTGTTCTTTATGTCAATGACATACTCTTGACTGGGTCATGTGATGCAAAACTTGACATTCTTATGGTTGATTTGTAGCATACTTTTGATGTCACTTATCTTGGTCTTTTGAGCTACTATCTTGGCATCCAGTTTGTATCCGTTGAGGGGGGAATTGTTATGCATCAAGCAAAGTATGGTGAAAAACTACTTCAGTGTTTTGACTTTGAAAATTGCAAGC
Organism: Ceratopteris richardii; assembly: GCA_020310875.1. NCBI lineage: Eukaryota > Viridiplantae > Streptophyta > Polypodiopsida > Polypodiales > Pteridaceae > Ceratopteris > Ceratopteris richardii. The sequence continues at coordinate 154,256,200 of CM035406.1, forward strand.
CAATTTCCACACCAGTTGAGACACGATTCATGTTCTCAATTGAGGATTCTAGTGATGCATTTGACACTTCTCTTTATCAGCAAGCTGTGGGATGTCTTATATATGCATGCAACACAAGGCCGGATATACAATATGCAATTTCCCAGTTGAGTTGATTCATGCACAGCCCTAGCACTAAGCATTGGCAAGCGGTGACACATGTGTTTAGATATCTCCGAGGCACTTTGAGCTTAGGTCTCTTTCATGACAGAGATATTCATCCATGCTTGCATGCTTTTACAGATAGTGATTGGGCTGGTTGTTATGATACTCGCGTGTCCACTAGTGGTAATTGCTTTTTCCTTGGAGACTCATGCATATCTTGGTTGAGAAGCAACCTACAGTGGCTGTAGCTCAGTGATGAGTAGCACCTCATTTAATGTCAATCTGGGAAGACGTGAGGATGGTATGAAGACCTCGAACAAGTGATGGCACAAGTGTGTGTGAGAAGCACACTAACATGCACACACATACACACACGTGCACACAAGGCAAGACCAAAGAGAGAGACAATGGAGTTCTTTAGATTACTCAAAAGTGCTCTTACAAGTTCAATTCTACAACAAGCTAACCTCAAAAATGAGCTCTCTAGCTCTTTTCATAGTTTTTGACTAGCTTTGGACCTGTCCAGACCTAGTGTCCGGCCTAGTTAGAATTTAGGTTCTAGGGCCTATTTGAGGACTCAAACGGAGTCTAAAAAATATGAAAATGGATAGGTAGGTACTTCTAATGCTCCTCAAGCTCAAGGACTCCTTGGCTTGCACAAAATGGAGCTACAAAAAAATGAAATAGTATTTAAAATGGCTTTTAGTGATGAAAATCACTATTTTTGTAGGGATTTCTTCTGAAAATTTGACATACACTTCCTGGAGCTCCCTACTTGCTCCTTCTTCTTGTGTGTCCACCTCTTTGATGTGCTCTTGTGCTCTATCCTTGACCTTTAGCTTCATGAAAAATGATAGGCCTATTTGCCGGATCTCCATTGACTGCTTTGCCTACTTGGCTCTTCTCTTTGCTCTGATTCTCTTCGTTGGCTTCCTTATCTTGAAATGCCTTGACTATTGCCAACACTCCCCCCTCTCTCGCATCTGTCGTCCTTGACAGACCCTTGTTTGGTTGAGATTTTGACATAGTATTCAACCACATCTGAAGCTAGGTGATATTCTTTCAACTGTAACCCCCGTGCTAAGTTAGTTAATAAAGCGTCCCAATCTACTGGCCTTGGAACGTCCTGATGTGGCACCCGCAATTGCTCCGAGTGTAAGGTCCTCTCCACAGCAAAAAGTTGGAGGAGATGTGAGGGTCTGGGTATGAATATTTTAGAGTGGTATTCCTAGAGCCTGGTGACGAACATCTCCTCGAAAGTTTGTTTGTAGCAGGTTGGGAGGTACTTTATTCTTGCATGCCAGACATATATTACATTAATTGAGGGGGTTGTGCTCATGTCATACACCAAGTCTTGATTACCTACGGTGAAGCCGACTCCTGAGAAATGTGGGTCTTTAATGTTTTTGAATGTTCTGAATGTGTGATCAGCATTAGTTCAAATATCTTCATACACATTTGTGCCATCACGTCTGGTATGTTTCGCAACCTGACTCCCCAGTGGCGGATGGTAGAGATCATGTATGCCACCGTAGCTTGTCCCTGTGGCGGTGCCAGGTATACATAATTGAGCCACTTTGCATAGCCTTTAACATGCTTCATAGTGATGGCAAAGTCAGGCCATGTGCGTCTTCTGAGGACGGGAGCATAACAGGGATTATACTTGATGAATAATGGCATATTATTCCAAGTTCAAACCATCTCAGGGTAAGTTTCTAGGAGTCGTAGCCGCCAGGTAGGTTGAAAAATAGATCCTTGTGTAGCACTCTCAGGGATATCATCGGGGCCGAATTGAGTGGCAAAGGTTGGAGCCTTTCCACATCGTCGTTGAATCTCTGCATTATAGTTTGCTAAGAGCACACAGTAGGGTATGTATTGATCGCCACTTGTGCCTATCCATCGATGGTGAGACATGCATCGGAAGTATTCTGATTTGATAAGAGTGTCTTCAATCTTAGACATTGATTCGATATGTACCACCACTCTATCGTCGTACTAGCCGTTTTCTCGAGTGTCTGCATCCATTTTGGGGCTTCTACCTCTACTGTGTCCAATCCCTTAGAGGTTTGTTGGCCACCCGGCATTGGCATAGGAACATATGGCTCCTCATAAGACTCCTCTACTTCTATGGGTACCAATTCTTCTGCTTCTGGTTCGATGATTGGGGAAGGTTTTTGTTCATACTGAAGGAGCTTCCTTTTCAATTCTTCTACCTGCTCTTTTAGCTGCTTTACCTCCTCTGTAGGTGATATCGACTTTGTGATTTTTGGTTGTTCTCCTTGTTCCTTTAGCTATCGGCGTAGTGTGTCTCGTTCTTTTTCTACATCATCATGTGCTTCCAGAAGATCGGCATAGCTCTCAAGAATGGTCTTCATAGTCTCTGAAGGAACAACTTTGAATGTTTTGGGGTCGATCTCCTAGGGGGAACTCTCCATGGCTGCCTCTAAATTTTCTTCGTTCTGCTTTTGGTGTCGTTTATTTTCTTCTAGGGCTGTGGCCATGTGCTTCCGTAATAATGTTAGGTTGCATCAGACTTTGACATTCTCTGATTGATAGAGTTCGAGTAAAGCTGTTAATTTCTTAACTTCGGAAGACTCGGATGGCTGGGGAGCTTCCAATAAGGTCTGGTGGGCGTGTTCAAGCGTAGTATATCGTTGATTCAAGTTAGCATTTTCTTCTTCTATAGTCGTAAGCCGCCTTTGTAGTTGTTGGTGATCCGTAGTTAATTGACGATGGCGATCTTCGAGAGTCTGATATTCACTCTGTAGTTGATATACACATTGATGTAAAGTAGAAAACACATTATTTATATTTAAGAATGCTGGGAAAGGGGAGGATGCAGGGGGGATGGGGAAGGGAAAGGTAATCGTGAATGAGGTGGAGTCAAGTGGTGATGTGGGTGGAGCAGGTATGGGAGGTTGTGGTTGTGTGTGGGGAGGGAGTGGTGCCGTGGCTGGTGATGTTTCCATGGTGTCAAAGGTGTGTGTGACTGTGTAGATGGGAACAGTGGGTGGGGTGGATGTGATGTTTGTGAATAGTGTTGTGAATGTGGGCATGGTAACCCCTCCGAATTGGATGCTTGGAGAGAAAGGAATTCCCATGACATATGTGGTGATTGTGGAAGTTGAGGTGGTCGTGTCATGGGGTGAAGTGAATTGTGCAGTGAGAGGTGAGGAGTGCGGTGATGGTGGTGCCTCATGATGTTCTTCTGTCTGTGTGGTATCTCCTGGTGTCGATACATCTATGTTGATTTGCTTTCCGGAGTGAAGGGGATGGGTAGGCACTCGTTTCTCAAAGCGATGAATGTAAGCCATAGCCGAATGAATGGCTTCATCCACGCCCAGCACATCCCCGTGCAGGTTCAAGGATTCAATAAACAATTTGTCCACTCCTTCTTCTCCTAACAACTGAATTATTAGCATCTTTCCTGTTTCCAGTGACAATTTGTGGTGCTCTTGGACTCTTTTCATAGTTTCATACAACCTTTTGATCTGTGCAATATAAACTGGGGCACTTGCTAATTCTGAGGTTTCTTCGTACACTTGGTCGTGTTTTTCGTCTGCTTCCTCTTCAATCTCTTCCTCATCTTCGTCTACTTCCACTACTTCAGGTTGGGTAGGAGCTGAAGTCGTGATGGTTGGTTGTGGTCCTCGGGTTGGAGCTTCCTCCATCTCAAGATTAGCTTCGTTAATCATCCTGGCTATTTCTTCATCTATTAAATCATCCAAGGTGTAGCCCTGTGGGAACTCCAGGTCAGATGGAATCGGAGGGAAAACAAGATTGGGTCCTTCTACACTCTATCTGGGCAAGCGAATTGTAAATGGATGAACACGTCGTGTTTGAGGTGGTGTCACCTCTGGTGTGAGAGTGGAACCTCTTGCTTGTGCACAGGGTATTTGAACTGCACCCCTCATTTTCTTCGATGGTGACCCTGTTGTTGATAGCCGTCTGTAGAATTCTTGGGCTCGAGACCACACTAGTGCTCTTTGAATAGGCACATCATAAGCTAAGCACCTGTAAATGATCCTTGTTAGCACACAACATCAATGAAGCACATTCTTATGTTTCTTATTCCAGCGCTGATGTGCTAAGTGGATTTGATCTATGATCAAGTGGGGTAGATTGATTGTGAGGTTTTCTGTCTCTGCCAAATACAAGCTAAACCAAATTCTTTTGGGTGGCATGGTGAAGCGCTCCTGGGCTGGAAAGGCGAAGTGTTGCATGATTGTGCGTAGATGGAAGGCAATGGTAGGTGTCATAGCAACCATATCCTTTAATTTGTTAAGATCTTTGTGTTTCATTCTTCCGGGGATCAATGTTTCTTTCTCTGTGGGAATGTGCATGCCATTCCTGTCGTAGGCCTCCCGTACTAGGTTGAGGGTCAATTTGAATCTTTTTAGCTCATGGCTTGGTGTTAGAGATGGGAGAACAAATGTACTATCTCCCCCTTTGGCTCTACTCAGGGTGATCGTGCTAATCAAGTAGGAGCAGCGTAGAAAATTAGGCTTAGGTGAATGCTCTAAAATAGCTGTCCAAGCCCGCCTTTGTCCATATAGATCTCATTACTTCTGCATCCTGATATTTCTCGAATTCAAGGGTGAAGAAATGATACCTTCCCCACTTTCCATTAAATTCTAATTCAGCTTCCCAGAAGTATGTGCCCTCACCCAATGGACCTGCGACATCACTGAACCAGTGTGCAGGTTTGCCAACCTGTGACGTGTGCCCTTGCGGAGGGTTCTGAATGGGAAGCACATGCACTGCTCTGAGTTCTTGAGACCTCTCAGTGAGTTGTGGTTTGAGGAGGAGAGTTTTAATGTCCAGAATTTGGGCGCTGGACCCCGCCTGGGAACTGGTACCTCCTGCTTCTGCCATGTTACTGCCTGTCGATTCTCTGAGGATATAGAAGAACATGTTAACATTGTAGTGGACAAGAGATGCCAGTTTTTCCCCGTTACAGCATTAACATGAAGCATCGTGACAAGTTAGTGGGTCAGTTGGTGCTCGATGATTGTGTGTGTGTAGTTAGTGATGAATAGTTCTATGAACTAAGTGGAATGACGTGGTGTGAGGATGATGCAGTTAGTACATGGAGGTGAATTTACAAATTTGGGGTCAGGGGGTTTATTACAAGTTTTTGGTCGCCAAATATAATGCATGGTTTTACGATGGGATCGTCGGTGGGCTAGGGGAGACTTTACAAAAGTGGTTACTTGAAAGTGGGGCTTTTTAGGGACCCATTTACAAGTGACTCTACCCGTGCTCTTGGACGAATAGGTGTTTGTGGATGTCGAATGAGTGGGGGAATCAGCTGTTAGCGTGAGTGAACCATGCTATACATGGTGTGGTTTATGTGCAGCCATTTGAGCTCGCAAGCAAGCCTTAGGCACCCAAATTTGTCATGATTGTGGGTCAACCTTCGTCGACTTCTTGGGTACCCAGAGAGACTTCATTTTAGTAGAAGAATTTTTGAAAGACTTCTTATTAGTGGCCTGTCATTGATCACTAATATGAAGTTGAGCCAGCGTTTGTGACTGGATCACCACATGTTGATTGCCTCTCCGCACCCACACTTGTTTTGGTGGCTTAGACACCATGCTTTGTGCTTTCTTTTGGCTTTGAGCATAGGCCATCTGCTTCTTCTGTATTTGATCCGCCTTTGTTTGTCGTATCCCTATGGCCTTTGGAAAAGAAGGGAGTTCCATCATATCCTTGACTTTTTTGTTGAGACAATCATCCCTCTGCATCACATAGTTTTGGACAAGAATAGCATCATCATTTTCATGTGTACTCCTGGAAGGACCAGGAGTTTGTGCCTTTCCTAGTTCCTTGAGTGCATCATTTTCTAGCTCTAGTGTAATGCGGTTCTCATTTACCTAGACCTCAAGAAGTCCACTTCTTAGGTTTAGGTTGACTGCGTGATCATAGATCCAGTCTTGACCCAAGACAAGAGGCTCAGTGAGATCCTCATCTTCGCACACTAGCACTTTAATTGTCATGAGATATCTTCAACGTAGAGGGGAAGTTCCACCTCGCCCATGCAAGGGGTTTCCACACCTCCCAATCCTATGAGATATGCCTCAATAGGGTTAATATTTAAGTTCAATTCTTGACAGTTAGAAAGTTTAACAACACTAGTGGCAGCTCCTGAGTCAATCAAGGCCCGTACAGTACTTGCACTCTTTCCTTGTCCTATCTCTAAGGTCACAAAAAGACGTCGATCAATTATTCTATGGGAACTTACACCTGAGACTTCACACATAGCCATATGATATCCTTGAGCTGCATAAGCATCTGTCCTAGGCTGATCTCTGCCATGTCTTCTCAATTTCATTCTTCGGATGCATTCCAATGCTTCTGCCTGTGCCTCTTCTCGAATTCGCTTCTCTTCTTCCTTACGTTTCTTGGCAGTGTTGAGTCGAATGAGCATTTCCTCAGTGAGGGGTTCTTTCCCGTATCTAGTGAACACATTCTCAAATAAGAACTTAGTTGTCGTTTGAGCATCGTTCTTCGTTGTGGCTTTAACTTCTACCCACTTGGTTAGATAGTCTGTGGCCACAATGATGTATTCAACATGTGAACCCTTAGCTGGGGGATTAATAGGACCTACAAAGTCTATTCCCCACTTAGAGAATGCACGTCCACCCATCATAGGTTTCAAAGGCATCTCATCTTTGCGTATAGGATACTGAGTTTGCTGGCACACATCACACCTCTTCACATAGGTATGTGCATCCATGTGAAGGGTGGGCCACCACAAGCCTGCAAATAGGATTGCCTTGATCACCCGGTCTGGACCAAAGTGTCCTCCTCCTACACCTTGGTGAGCAGTTTCCAAGATCTTAAGATATTCGCTCTCATGGGCACATAATCTGAGGTAACTATCTTGGCCATGCTTGTATAAGTTATCTCCAATGAGTGATTAGTCTAGGGATTCTTGTTCTAAACTTCTTTTCCTAGCCAAAGTCATGTCTTGAGGGAATATTTTCGTCCTCAAGAAGGCTACTAGTGGTTCACTCCAATCTGGTATTAGAGATACTTCGTAGAGAGTAGCGTGCTCCACAGGTGTTCTAACTGAGCATTCCTTACACAACTTATGTACATCTGCTTCATAGTCGGCCAATGCACTCCGAGTCTCCTTAGTGCTTGTAGGGTTCGTTGCCTTGAGTAATGTTGCTCTAATGCATCTACATGTGCTAATTGCAACCACTTAGTGTACTCATCCTCTTCCACACAACAAGCCAATATCCCTTGATCTGTATGCTTGTACATACTTCCTGCCATGATGTGGTATCTTTGGGCTTTTAGTACCTCTCTATCTTGAGTGTTTATGATTGGGTGGTTAGGCCCATATGTCAATACTGGAACTAATGTCTTAGCCCACTGAGGTACAACTTCCAAATTAAATAGGTAAGCCTCAGGGAGGTCATCTGATACTCCTTGTGGGGCCTCTCCAGATGTGAGCCTAGAGAGATGGTCAGCTCTCAAATGAGTTTTGCCTTTCCTCACCACTACGTCAAAGTCATATTCCATTAGTAAGCGAAACCATGTTACTAATCTACATGTATTGCATGGCTTGTTTACCAAGTACAACAATGCTTGATGATCAGTAAAAAATTTGAACTTATTTGCAAGCAAATATGTCTAAAATTTTTAACTGCATACCCATATTACCTTTGCCAGTTGGTTGTGCAAGTACACACCCAATAGCATGATTAGATGCATCCACATGCACATGAAAGGGTTTATTCCAATCTGGTGTCGTCAAGATTGGTGCTGAACATAATCGCCGTTTAAGCTCATTGAAAGAGTTCTCACATTCATCAGTCCACTCAAAATTGGTCAAAAGTCTATACAAAGGCTTTGCAATGATGGCATACATGTGTATGAAACGTCGGTAATAACCACAATGCCCCATGAAAGCTTGTACTTCCTTGACATTCTTTGGCCTAGGTAGTTCTGCGATAGATCTCACTTTCTCCTGATCCATGGATATGCCATTCTTTGACACTATGTGTCCTAGAATTTTGCCTTGCCTGACCATGAAAACACACTTTTCTGGGTTCAAGCAGACTTGATATTCTCTACATTTGTCAAAGGTTTGCCTGAGTTCACGTATATGTGTCTGTCTAATGTTGGAATGAGCACAGAGATCGTCAACATAGACTTCTAAATTCTTCCTCAAGAACTCTTTAAACACATGACGCATGAGTCTCTGAAAGGTGGCTGGCGCGTTGGTAAGACCAAATGGCATTACTCGAAAGGCAAATATGCCCCACTCTGTGGCAAAAGCCGTCTTATGCTGATCTTCTGGAGCTATGGCTACCTGATTGTAGCCCGAAAATCCATCAAGGAAGCTGTACACTTCCTTGCCTGCTACTCTTTCTAGTAGATGCTCAGTGATAGGAAGTAGATAGTTATCTCGAATGGTGGCTGCATTAACCTTCTTCAAGTTAATGCACACACGTAACTTTCCATTCTTCTTGGGCACCACTACAATGGGGGATACCCACTCAGTGTGCTCAATTTCATAGATGAATCCAGCTTCAACCAAGCGATCTATCTCTTCTTTGATCTTGGAAGCATAATTATCATTATATGTGTATGGCTTTTGCTTAGAGGGTTTGGCATCTGAGGTCATGGGGATAGTGTGTGAGCATATGTCAGGGTCTACACCTTTCAAATCCTTATAGCTCCAAGCAAATACATCTCTGTATTCTCTTAGCAAGGCTATTAGCTAATGCTCTTCTTCCTCCGTAAGGTCATGGCTTATGTACGTGCATCTTTCTTCTCCTTCTTCTATGGCTACAACTACTTTCTTGGTGGTTTCTTTGTTATCATAGGCCTCTCCTGATTGTGCCTCACGTTTAGGCATTCTTATCATGACTCTCCTATCGTCTATCTCATACTTTTTGAAATTATCGGGGACCTCAAACAAAGATTCTTCTACTTCTTGTGTGACTTCTCTCTTCTTTCTTTTCTTTCCTTCATTCTTAGCGGTCACTTGTGTGGTTAACCTTACATCATTTGTAAGCTCTTCATGTCTCTGAGGGTGAACTTCTACTTCATAGAATTATTCTTCATCTGATGCAAAGGTCCATAATGATTGACTCTAGATCGGAGTCACTTGCATCCTCGAATGCATCAGTGCTAGGTTCACATTCTTCAAGAACCGAATCACCCATGATTGGCTCTATTGAGAAGACTGAAATGTCATAGCCATCCTCATCACAATGGGGTGTCCATTGTTCTTCATTGATGGCTACATCCATTGTTGCTAGAATTTCCCCCCAGCCGTGAGGTTCAAATTCTTCGTCACGAAATACTACAGGTGCATAGACTGGGTCTTGAATTGATCTATGGGTTTCCTTCACGCCTAACTCTCTGGCTTTTTCTCTCTTCTCTTCTTCTACAGCTACTTTACACATCCACAAGTGAGTGTCTTCATGCATCCATGAGGATCCTGATCCTATGGAATGCACTGACTCAGTATCATCTTTGGCTCTATGGATGGGGTTCCATTGGATGGGAGGGACATCTTCCACTTGCAACTGTCGCATAAATGGTCTTCCCAAAATCATCTCATAGGCATGATTTTTGCTGAGGTCACATATAGCAAAAGTATGCTCAAACTCCACACCACACCTGGTGAGAGTTATTCCTTCTGGTAGCCCTAAGGGTCTCTCAATGTGACCATCGGCCATCTGCAATTTCATTCTCGTTGGCCTGAGTGTGGGCTTGCCCCAACGCTTCCATAGGGAAGTGGTAGCAATTGCAACTCCTGCACCCAAATCCAGAATTGCCTTGGTTGTGTACCCCTGATGGGTAATGGGAAGATAGGTGTTTCCTTCTTCTCCTTCACTCATGTCTCCTATCTTGTCTAAAGGTATTTCTGGCACTGTTCTATGAGATCCTACCTGGGAACGAGGTTTTGCTACTTTTGGCACTTGATTGGCTACATGTTTCCATAGTTCCGGCCTAGCCTTGAGTAGCTCTTCTAAAGTGAGATTGCACTGCACCTTAGTGTTTTTCACAACTTTTGTGTTCCTAGGGATGACAGAGTCTTCGTTCCTTACCATGACCATGGGTGCTCTCATACAAGTAGACTTAGCTTCCCATGGGCTTGTGAAATGGGTTAGTTCATGCAAGGAATTAGACTCAAAGTCTATTCACTCATGAGATTGGGCTCTCTCCTGCTCCTCATAAATAGAAGGAATGTCTTGTGGGAATTGATCATGCACATCATCCACAAGTTCAATGGGGGGAGGCACTTCACTCTCTTTAGCCAATTTCTCTTCCTGAATTTCTCGTAGGAATTCTGGTGTGTATCGATTCATAGAAGAAGATGTGTCTGGTTCAGTGGAATTAGGCACATAAGCTTCCTGGGGGGGAAGACTTATCCTTTCACTTACCTTGTCCTTATTTTGAGAGGCGGGATCCTGACTATGCAATTAGCCTCTCCAATCTTTCTAGCAGTCCATCAAAGTGCAACTGCGTCTTAGTTGAACTAGAGAAGTTAAAGAGGCGACTGGCTTCAAACATGGTTTGAGCCAATTCCACCATCTTAGCACAAATTTTAGTTCATTCAAGCTCTAGTTCGGCTCTAGGGTAACACTTTTCATGATCCGTTACATTTGGCTCTTCTTGGATTCTAGCCTGATATGACTTGAGCATCATGTTTAGGTCCTCGGGAGTGGGATCTGCTAGGACTGATCCTACTCTAGAGGGTGGTGGGATTGTGTGAGGTGGGTTGGAAGGTGGTGGATTAGATGGAGATGGGAATGGTGGTGGTGGGGTAGTGTGAGAGTGAGGTTGAGATGTGAGTTCAATTATCTTGGCTCTCGTTTCTCTTAGACTTTCCTCGAGTTCACTCATCTTCTTTTCCCATTGATCAAAATCTCTACCCGTACTTAGCTTAAGCTAGGAATTGACAGAGGGTGTTGAGAATTTCCAACCTTTAGTTTCTCTCCTTGGTTGCCCTTGTGTGCCCAGGAAGCATGTTCCCAAGCTTGCACTTACTCTTGCTTAGAATGCCCTTTGATGCTCTCAATGGACGTGCAACAATCCCAAAGTTAGCTCAAGATTTAATTTCAATTGACACAATAGAACATGTTCATTCATGCAATTTAGAGATCAAATTGTCCTTTGGTCTTTATGGAAAACAATCCTAAAGACCCCTCAGTTTTCTTCACTTGGGGTATGGTCAACTTCTAAATACTATATCTAATAATCCTCGTATTAATTTTACCCACGAGCTTTCCAACAAACCCAAAATCACAGCAAACGGATTTTGTATGAGAAAGTTATGCCAGTTCAGGGTTCTAGGGCTAAAACAGGGTTAAAACAGGCTAACAAGCAAACATGATTTCTCGAATTACTTGCATAGCAGCCTCACAATGCTCTGATAACCCTTAATGCTTCCCAAATATTAGCCAAAAAATAGACCAAATATCTCGTGCCAAAAAAAAATGTCGAATTTGCTCGTCAATCGCGATCGAGTGGTCTGTCAATCACGCTTGATGTGTCAGTCGCGATCGACGTGTCGGTCGCGATTGACAGGTCCATCGTGGCTGTCGGCCGTGATTGATGGGTCAATCACGATTCACACGTGGCCCAAAATTTCAATCAATCGTGGTCAAACAATCGTTGGCTGGGTCAGTCGCAATTGACAGGTCCGTCGGGGCTGTCAGTCGTGATTGATGGGTCAGTTGAGGATTCAGTCCGTCGTGGTCAAAGGGTCATTGACTTAGTCGGTCACGATTAACAGGTCTGTCGGGACTGTCAGTCACGATTGATGGATCAATCGTGATTGATGAGTCAATTGAGATTGACACGTGGCACACGTAGGCTCTGTCGATCGTGGTCAGCCAATCGTTTACTCTGTTGGTCGTGATCGACGTGTCGGTCGCGATTGACAGGTCCGTCGGCAAGTGTCCATCGTCGTTTGTCGATCGCAATTGACGTGTCGATCGCGATTGACAAAAAATAAAGGAGTTTTAATATTTTAAACACATTTTTGGAATTCTCTAGGCCTACACATCATGGTTATGTACTTAGTTTGGCAAAATGTTCACTTTTTTTGTCGATCACGATTGACAGAGGTCAATGCCTCGGGATCTGCACAGTCAAAAATTTTACCTTTTGGAGCTAGTACAACTATTGGGGATGCTGATTCCTGCAGAAAATCTCAAAAAACACACAAAAGCACAAGCATGCACTCTCTAGCATCATGAAGACTCAATCGTAAACCTATCTCCATATGAGTGGCAATAGGCTTATAGTCATCAAGGCGAAAACGCTGCAATAATGTGTCAATATATTTCGTTTGACACAAAGCCATTCCACCATCAACTTGCATAAACTGAATGCCCAAATAGTGATGCAAATGCCCCAAATCAGACATCTCAAATGAGGCATGCAAATCAGCCTTAAAATTAGCAATATGCTTCTCAATAGGACCAGTGAGGAGCATGTCATCAACATAGATAACAATGATCAGAAGCACATCATTAGCACGCTTAACATATAAGGTTCTTTCAGTTGGACTGTTCTCAAAACCATGTGCAATCAGATAGGCATGTATCTTCTCATACCAAACACGTGGTGCTTGCTTTAAACCATATAATGGCTTCTTTAACCTACACACCTAGTTTTCATGCCCTTTCTGCACAAAGCCACGGGGCTGAAAAACATACACTTCTTCATGCAAGTCACCATTCAGAAATGCAGTTTTAATGTCCAACTGATGTACATTCCAACCATGATGGGCTGCAAGTGCACAAATGCTCCGAACACTAGTCATACGGCATGTAGGTGCAAAGGTCTCATCAAAATCAATGCCTCTTTCCTGCGCATAACCCTTTGCAATAAGCCTAGCCTTATACCTGTCAACTATACCATCAGGTTTACACTTCAGCTTGTATACCCACTTAGTGCCAATGGACTTCTTGCTAGGAGGCAAGTCACATAAAGACCAAGTACCATTCTTCATTATTGCATCATATTCAGATTGCATAGCAGCCATCCAATTTTCTGAATTTTGTGCTTCATAAAATGAAACAAGCTCATTCTCATCACAGAGACTAGATGCAGCCATAGCATAGCAATCTGATGCAAAAGAGGCACTATGAGAGCCTGATCGAGTACGATATGATATAGGTGCATCTAATTTGCTATCACGCAAAGTCTGCACTAGCCATTTTGGCATAGTTTTTTCCTCCTCAATATCAGCTCTCTCATCAAGTAGTGCATCATGTAAATCTGCATTAGAAATGGAATGATCTGCATCATCACATGAAACCTGCAAAGGCTGAGAAGTTGCCTCATTGGGATCAGCACTAGACTGTCCACCTGTAAAAAGAGGCAGCAAAGTATCATACATGTCTTTGGAGCTAACAGATGTCTCCTTAGTACATGAAAGCAATGGCTGAATAGCATCTTCCACAAAAACAACATCACGGCTAACCAGAATGTGTTTAGTCTGTGGACGATATAGACGATAGCCTTTACTTTGTTGTTCAGGCACTAATGCATATGCCAAACAACCAAAAACACGCAGATGAGCAATAGATGGCTAACGATCATGCCAAGTCTCATATGGAGTGATAGACTGCAACGCTTTAGTGGGACACCTGTTCAGTACATATGCTACACACATGACAACCTCAAGCCAGAAACTCTGTGGTAAAGCCTGACTCTTGACCATACACCTCGCCATCTCCATGAGTGACCTGTTCTTTCGTTCAGCAACTCCATTCTGTTGAGGTGTATACGGCACTATACACTGGTGTTTTATCCCACGTTCAGCCAGAAATGCATTAACATCAGAAGACATATATTCCCCCCCTCGATCTGAACAGAGGGTGCCCATTTTACATGCTGACAGATTTTCAGCCAAAACGAAAAACTGTTTGAAGCACATGAACACTTCGGAAATTTCCAAAAGAAGGTGTTTGTGAACTGTACACCTGTCATCAACAAATTTCACAACCAAGACAATCTTGGCTAATGTAGAAACTAATAACAGGTTCTTCTTGATCCCTGGCACAAATAAAGCATCTGACAAAGTGAAAGAACTACCATCAGTAGTAGTCAAAATGATTTTACCAACTCCCATAAGAGGATAAGAGGAGTTGTTGGTGCATGTAACAGTATTCCCTATAGGGGCAGGCTCGAGTGAAGAGAAGAAACTACGCTGCGAGGTAATATGTTTGGTCGCCCCACTGTCAAAGTACCAAACATCTGAGTCTACTGTAGACATGCACTGCTCATGAAAAGATGGGTCAAAACTGCAAACAGTAGTAAATGCCCATTCTTCTTCTTGCACAAGATTAGCAGACTCCGTTTTTGATGTAGAGGCTTCTGCAAGAACCATTCTAGCCTCTTTCTTCTTTGCCTCTTTTGCAGCTAGTTTTGGACAGTTCTTTATGATATGATCATTCCCTTTACAGTACTTACAAAACAATTTGTGCTTTTTTGATTTTTTCTCATCTTTGTCTTGGTTCTTTGAATGTGCAGCATTTGCAGATTTCTGCTTACTAGTAGAAGAGCTCCATTTTCCTTTACCCTTCTGAGTAGCCAAGAAAGCTTGATCTACAACACGTGTAATGGACATGTTCTGCCTGGACTGATCTTCCTGCAATAGAACAGAGACTAACTCCTCAAATGACAAGGCATTTGGATTGCCTTTCATCATCAACCGAAGAGTAGAAGCAAAACTCTGATATGAATCAGGAAGACCATTAAGAACGGTCTGCACAAGTGAGCTATCTGGTATAACCTCATCAGGAGAAATCAACTGTTCCTCAAGTCTTTGATCTTTGTTAGGAAATTGTCCATAGAATCACCTTCATTCATGTGCTCACTCTCCAATTGTTTTCGGAGGTAAGCAACACGAGCTTCATTCCTAGCTTGGTACAATGTGGTAAGTGTATCCCAAGAATCCTTAGCTGTTCTACAAGAGCGAATATGAGGAATAATGACACGTTTGACAGACAAAGCTATCAATGCATGTGCCTGGGCATCATCTGCCATCCCAACGAATCTGCTCTGTAGTAGGTGCAGTAGAAACCAAAGCATGAACAGGAATATGTAGAATATCATCATCTTCGACACCTTCTGCATCAGCTTCAGTACCTGTAGTTGTAATAGTTACAGGTGTGATAGGATATTTTTCGACACCCTGCACAATGTTCCACAATCCTTTTGCAACCAACACATGTCGCATCATATAAGCCCATAACGGGTAGTTGGTACCATCCAACTTATCCTCAACAGCCAACATACGGAATACATCACTGCTTTTAGCCACGGTCGGTGACTAAAATACCTTGATCCAGAAAATTGACTGTATGTCAAAAAGTTGAATAGAATTACCCAGACGAATTCCACTACACCTGTAGGAGACTTCAAGACGCTTATACTGGCGAACAGAAATAGATATATACCTTTGGCACAAAAAGACGAAATAGCCTGCACAAGTGCAATAATGCGTTCAGAGGTCGAAATGAGCTTAGATCGCAATTTTGGCACCTCACATCGAAGTTGTTTTGATCTCTGAAATACCCTGAGTATGCTCACCAAATTTTGTGCGAATCTGAGACTGCAAACGGAGGAGTGTCGACGACGCCCTAGATGAAGCGACGACCTGCTCTGATACCAATTGTTGGAGTTAGACATCTGCGGAAGCATGCAAACAACACAAGGAAGAAGAAGAAGCTTGGAGCACAACACACAATACTGAATGTATTACTAGAGAATGTACAAAGATAAGTAGCCCATTAGGGCAATAGGCATATATACAAGCCGGGGGAAGAAAACCTCCTAAAGAGGGAAAAAAGTGCCCCGGCGGTCCTAGAGTGTTCACACACATCACTACCTAAATATATCACCAAAAAGGACAAAATTGCTTACATAATCACCATGATACTATGTTCGAGGGCCAAAATGAGCTCAAATAAAAGTTTTGATGATACATAATGAAGTTGTATTTAACCCCCAATCATCTTGAGTATGCTCATTAATTTTTCCTGTGATTTTAAGAATGTAATCGAAGAGGTATCAACGATGCCCAAGAGAAAGCGACAACCTTCTCTGACACCAATTGTTGGAGTTTGGGGTCTATGGAAGCACACAAACAACAAAAGGAAGAACAATAATCTTGGAGAAAAAACAATACTCTATGTATTACCAAGTACAAAGCTAAGTGATCCATTAGGATCATATGCGTGTATACAAGCTAGGGGTGAAAAACGACCTAAAGAGGGAAAAAAGTGCCCCGATAGTCCTAAGTGTGTTCTACAACACTAAAATATATCAATAGTCATAATAATTGAGGATAATGAGGAAAGATGCTCTTATATTGAAAATAATTTTTCAAGTTTTGAGGAAGAGGATCTCGTACACATCTTATGAGAATATAAGGACTTAAAATGGGCTGATTTTAAAATCTATGTACATTGTATTCCAATGGCACCATACATTCAACCATCAAAACAAAGACCATACACATACATCGACATATAAGGACTTAAAATGGGTTGATTTTAAAATCTATGTACATTGTATTCCAATGGCACCATACATTCAACCATCAAAACAAAGACCATACACATACAGTGAGACCTACTATTCTAAAATCAAAGATGATGTTGATAAATTATTAGTAGTAGGTTTCACTTATTGAATTGAGCATACAAAATGGCACTCAGCTATAGTGCTTGTTCCAAAGAAGAATTTCAAACTATCTATTTGCATTAATATCAAGAAGTTGAATGTGACCACTATCAGAAAAAGCTATCCATTGTCAATAGTAGATCATTTGCTAGAAAGGGTAGGTGTTCATGAAGTGTGAAACTTCTTAGATGGTCTCTCTAGCTACAATAAAGTGCTTATTGCACCAAATGATCAACACAAGGCTCTCTTTACAACTAAATGGGGAATATTTGCTTTTTGAGGTTCATATTCACACAAGAGAAAAGAACATGGTCCAGAACTTTGAAGAATTTTTTATAAATTTTGCTTGTACAAAGTGTGCCTAAATCTTGAAAAGTGTGTTTTTATGGTCTACCAAGCTAAGATCGTTCATCATATAGTCTCCTAAAATGCCATATCAATGAATGAAGAAAAATAAAAAGCAATAGGAGAGCTACCTAGACCAAGAAATGCTAAAGAATTCCAATCTTTTATGGGACTTTGTAGGTATCATAGAAGGTTCATACACATGTATGCGACCATTACGAACCCGATGTATGTTCCTTTAAAGAATTTTGAGTGGAAAAAAGAGTGTGAAAACTCTTTCCAAGAACTCAAACTTGTCTCATATTAGCACCTATTTTGAAGCCCTCAAATTGGAACAAGCCATTCCATATCCACATAGGTGCTTCTCATTTTGCAATTGTTGCATCTTATCACAAACTATTGATGAGGGCAACATGGAGTTTCCCATGGCATATGCAGGTAGACAATTGATCCCTATTGAGCACTATTGTATGATTACCAAAAAAGAAGGACTAGGCATGGTTTATGCAATAAAGAAGGTTCAATAATATTTATGAGCTCATAATTTCAAAATCTTTGTAGACCATCAATCTTTACTATACCTTGTTGATAAGACTTGCATTACAAGCATGTTAGTAAGGTGGTTCCTTCTAATTATAGAATATGATTTTGAAGTGGTAATAAAAAAGGGTAGTACACACATCAGAGCCGACCATTTTTCAAGAATCAGAAGTATTGATCCTAATGAAGCAATTCATGATGATATACTAGAAACTTACTTGTTTATGTCAAAATGTTACCTAAATGGACTAAGCCAACCATGCATGTGGTATCATTTGGGCCAAACCACCCTTATGTGCAATTTACTAAAGAGGATGTCTTGAATGCTAAGAACTTGCACATCGATGATGGTTGCTTATATCACCAAGAGGCCGAAGGGTTCCTTCCTTGTTGCATGCAAGAAGATGAGCATTTAACATTAGTAGGCAAGGTTCATGTGGATGCTTTTGATAAGCATCTTCCCAAATCAAGGACTTTGTAGAATATGCAAAGAAATGATATTTAGTGGTGACACATGGAAAGAATAGTACGTGACTATTTCACTCCTTATTCCACCTTCCAAGTCATTATCAGGACTCAACATGCTACTCGATACTATGTATCTACATGCCCCTAATTGAGCAAGAATATCCTAGATTTTTTGAAGTCTAACACTTATACTATAAATATGAGCATACCAAAATGAAGATCTTAGCAAGAAGAGAGCTGAGACTATGCTCTTATTGGCAATATGCTATACAAACAAGGCAAGGATAACTTCATGTGCCTCTATGTTCATGAAGAAGTCTATTAGAAGCTACACACTCAAGTTTTGCAGGCGGAGATTTCTCTACATATGAGACAATAGAGATGGTTCTATTTGTTGGTCTTTGGTGACCCACCTATGCGTGGATTCCCAAACATTCGTGAGTAGGTGTGATACATGCTAAAGAAAAAAAATACCCATTCAATCGAGCTCAAATGCCTCTTAGTCCAATGATGGCAAGGCATGCATTTACAAAATGGAGGATAGAATTTATTGGTCCTATTGGCCCACCTATCAAAGGATTTCATGTTCAGTATTCAATATTATCAACATATTATATTACCAATGGGTGCAGCCACATGTCACAAGAAAATTGATGCCCAAACAATTACAACATTTTTATTTGAGTAAATTTTTACAAGATTCCACCTCACCATTGAGATATTTAGTGTTTCAGGTACTCATTGTGTAAATGAAATCATAAAGATTTTCTTGAAAGAAGATTTGGTTGTCCATAAAAGCCAGCTCTGTAGCATCCACAAACAAACGATCAAGCTGATAGTCCTAATAAAGTGCTATGTAGAGCTTTGATGAAACTAGGAACTACTATGTTGCTTACAAGGCCGCATTGGGAACATGTCCATTTAATTTGGTATATGATAGTTAATTTGATAAAGTTTTCTGTCATATCGACATTGAAGGCAAAAATCAAACCAATTGACGCCTACTTGATAGGCTTAGGAGGTACTCAAACCCCATGTGTTGGAGAAGTTACACTTCCCATGCATCTGGGGAAGGAAAAATTATCCGTCAGATTTCTATTCTACAAAGATGATGATATATATATAGAATAGGTCATACTTTGCCAATATTGGCTCTTTTATTATATAAATCTCTTGTGCCTACGCAAGCATTGCATAAACAAATTTGAGTGCCAATAAATGTATATTAGATTCCTTTCTTTTTCCATCCATGCTACTACAAGGTCTTCAATATAGCCGGTTATTCAAGATTTTCAGTAGTTTTTTGTTGTACTTTTCCAAGACATGCATGGGAGTCACAATTGGATTGATGAAACAATCAAGAAGAGGAGACCGAACAGAATGAAATTGTGTGAAATGTTTTGAGTGGTGGAATTCTAGTCATGGTGTTTTGTTCTTACTACAAATTGCAAGGATATGGAAGACAGGTTTCACTTGATAAAGGCCATTGCGCTTTTGACACAGGTGGATATTTTACCCTCAAGCAATTTGACAAGGTCTCAATGACTCCAAAGGAGAAGTCTAGAGGGCCTCTTTGCGCGTCCCTATATGATAGTAAATGTTTCTGAGCAAGAAATCAATTCTCAAGGTTTTCTACTTTCCAAGCTGGATCAAGCTTCATTGCAACATCTCTTCTTCTGCTCAGCGTTGCTTGTTTCTCAAGGGCACCGTCTCGACTGTGTCTCCACTTTCGCGATTGTCCTCTCCCTCTCTGCCATCGCGACTGCCTGCTAGCACGCCATCGTGATCGTCTGCTTCATCATCGCGATTGTCTACTTGGGCGCCATCGCGATCGTCTACATCGCACGCCATCGCGATTGTCTGCATTGGGCACCGTCGCGATTGTCTACATCACATGCCGTCGCGCTTGTCTTCTTGGCCTCGCGCAGTTTTGCTTTTTCTAAGCCATCGAGTTAGGTGTTTGGTGCTTCACGATGGGACATTTAATCCTTTGCTCTTCTATGTTGTTCTGATCCGTCGCGACTTTTTAGGCACGCCATCGCGATGGCTTCACTTTTTTTTTAATAAAAGGAAGTTCGGCCTTAGCCTATTCTCCTGGACTTTAATTAAAGTAGAGAAGAAAAGTTACAAGTGAATGGGACTAGTGCCCATGGGACCCCCCAAATCCCACAATGCAGGGGCGGAGTATGGCAAGCTAGAGGGCATTACAAATGAGGCGGTTAAATCTATCATCACCCTCACGTAGGACCCATTTGGGTTTCAACTTGTTGTTTTCGAGGAGATAAATACAGTGATGTCTAAACGGTGGAGATCTCTTATCTCGGGAGATTCTTTTACCTAGAAGAAACAAGGATTTCTCGATTGACCATTCCTTAGGAGTTTGGCCAAAATTGACAGCACATCGCTCCCTCCAAATCTTCCAAAGAGTCTCACCCCTGATGGCATTCCACAGTCTTGAAGAGCAACCAACCGCCTCACCCAACAACACCTGTTGCCAATTGATTTGGTTCATGAGTCTCAATACCTGGGTCACGTGACGCCAGATAACACGGGACTTGGGGCAATCGAAGAACAGGTGAGCTAAATCTTCGATGCATCGATGGCAACGCTTGCACCATGGCGGCACACCATAGATTTTGTTAGTCCTTGCATTGGAGTAGATACCTTTATGCAAGATCTGCCACATGAGAACAGAATTTTTGATCTCAATTAGGGGGTGCCAAATAGAGATGAACTTTAGTTCCCATCGAAGTTTGGTCCAAGAAAGTCACCATCTCTTGTTAAGAGTGTGATGAACATCTAAGTTCTCTTTGAAGTTGGGGATTCTGGATAGTTTCTTACCCTCCATTTGAGGCCCTCCAGGCAAGGAAGATCCTGACCGCAGAGAAGGTGGGTAGTTGAGCGGTCCCATGCTAAACACCTGCCTTGAAGAATAGTCCATTCCTCAAGGGTAACTCTAAGTCTCGGGCCCAAGTCTTCGAACCTAATCCACTGGCTGGTCTCTTGTTTCTAGAGTTGTTTCCACTGTTTGAACCCCTCGTTCCATAACCGCTTTGCAATTTGGAGGTTCCAAGACTCCACCCCCCTAATGCCGTCGATCGGGAACCAGATAGAGTCATTTTGTCTTATCCCAGCTACCCACTTCCACTCATCACTGATTCTGATGAATTGTTTGGCCTTGTTCCAACTCTTCCATAAAGAACACACGAGGGGAGCCTTTAGGGGACACCGGGTGGGGGGAGAAAAAAAGCGTGAGAATCCCTATGTCCTTCCAACCAGGTTGGCCAACTAAGTTAAGGTCTTCCATGTTTTTGAAGATCAATTTAGCCCAAGAGGACTCACTATTGCTCCAAGCCTTGATAAGCCACTTTGCCGCCAGCTTGTCAGCCAACCCAACAATATCCAAAATTCCCAATCCCTCTGAGTCTTTTGGGCTAATGCAAGTTTCCCATTTGATTTTTGGAATCCCCCTCCTGTTGGGGTCCCCAATCCAAAGGAAGTTTCTGCAGATTCTTTCCACTTTCGCCAAGTCTTTCTTCTTAGGTCTCCAACACGAGATAAAGTAAATAGTTGTAGACAACATAAATGTGTTAACAACCATAGCACGCCCTGCCAAGTTAACTTGCATACCTTTCCAATGATTTAGTTTGCTATCCAGCTTGGATAGCACCCAATTCCATCATTGGTCCATTGAGATGTCGAATCCCATCGGAATGCCGAGGTGACGGAAGACTTGACCTCTAGGGATAACTTGACACCCCTGATCTAACAACAATTGGGGTGTAGGTCCGTTGATTGCTCTAAAAGCAGTTTTAACATGGTTGATTTTTGAACCTGATGCCACACAAAAGGTGTCGAGGCACCACCGAAACACCTCAATGCTGTTTACATCGTTATGCACAAATGCATTCATGTCATCGACAAAGATTCTCGCAATCATTTGGCCGTGATTTAGAGGTAGGGAAAGACCCTTGAGATTGCCAGCGTCCATGTGATGCTTTAATAGGTGACTGAGTCCATTCGAGACGATAGCGAAGAGTAATGGAGCCAGAGGATAGCCTTACCTGATTGATCTTTTTAAATGAATGGGCTCAGAGAGCTTATCGTTGATATTTATTCTAGTTGAAGTGTTTCCAAGAAGAGTGGAAACCATCTTCATGAACTTTTGACTACATCCAAGGTCTTTCAATGATTGAAGAATAAAGTCCCATTCCAATCTGTCATACGCTTTGTCGAAGTCAAACTCCTCAGCAAACACAAGGCCTTCCCAAATATCAACAATTGCTTCAAGTATAGATCTACCTTTGATAAAACCTTTCTGGTCCTCACAAAGCCATGACTTTAAATGACAAGAGATTCTGTTGGCAATAAATTTTGCAATTATCTTGTATCCTGTTTGGAGCATGGTAATCGGTCGCCAGTTTTCAATTTTGTTCTTATCTCCCCTTTTGTGGATTAACTTGATGACGCCATTATTAAGACACTCATGGAGGGCACCGAAGGAGAGAGCCTCTTGCCACACCAGACGCAGTGGGGTGTCCACCTCATGTTTGAAGGACTTGAAAAACTCATTGGTGAGGTCATCAGGACCCGGACTTTTCCCATTGGGAAGACCATCAATAACCTTGATAATTTCATTCTCGTAAATGTTAGCATCCAATAGAGAAATCATGTTTTGTGGGATTCTAGATTGAGCAACCCTTGAGATGGTTGCCATGGAGTCACGCTTGTGCGGGGAAAGAGGAGCCGAGACCCCCGAGAAGATGGGAAAGTGCTCGACGATGATAGATCTATTCTCAACTTATGTGCTACATTCGATTCCATTGTTATCGACCAATAAGGGGATGGATTCCCTAGCTTGTTTCCTTTTGAGGATGTTACACATCTATTTCGATGGTTTGTCCACCTTCCCCGCCCACCAATCTTTGAAGAATATTTGAAGATTTTTCCTTTGAACCTCCTCCTCTAATCTTAGTCTTCCCCTGATTTTCAAAAGACCTTGTTGGCATTGTAAGTTACCTTTGTTCACCTCTTCCTCAAGCCGTGAGAGCCTCTGGTACATTGTTTCTCTTCTTTTTTTCCGGATATCTCTTATCGCGTAAATTGAGACCACAATGAACTGAAAAGGGAATCTGATAGAGGCAGCAATCCAACGATGATTCCGACCTTCAAAAGTGGAGGTCACACTGCTAGACAAGGAGTGACTAATATCGATCGCTGCACATGCCCTCCCCCCAGGGTGAGAAGTGGAGAACTAAAGGTGGTTCAGAGAAATGCATATAAGCCATTTTTGGAGATCCTCTTTGTCGATTTTAATCTCTTGTAAGCAGATAAAGTTAGGGTTGAGGCACTTGTCTTTGAACCACTGGCCAGGAATCACCGCTCTTGACGGGTCAGACAAACCCCTGATGTTTAGTGATGTGAATTTCATTATTGATGGTTGCCCTCTTTGAGGGGAGGGACCCGATCTTTTTTCTTCTTGTGATCTTCTTTTTTCCTCCCAGCTTCTTGACTTAGGATCCTACTCTTGAGGGGGCTCTTCCATGCCAGGTCCGATGGTTGTTTTCCTTTAAGCTTTGACTTTTGTTGTGGTAATCTTGGAATGCAAACCGGAAGGTTAGGACCAAGGAAGGAGCTTTCACTGTCTGGGTTGTCTTCATAGTGAAGCCTTCCTCTTTACTCGTGGTGTAACCTTCTTGGTTGTCTTCTTTGCTGGTAGAGCACCCAAGGGTATTATCAGTGGAGTCTTCTACATAATGGTTGTCCCCTAGGAAGTCGACCTCATTAATCTCCTTTTCTAGGTTACAATACATGTTATTCAAAGGAGCAATTGTCGTAGTGTTCCTTGCTGTTGATCTTCGAGGGCTAACTTTCCTCCTACGTCTTACTTCAGTGAATCCTTCTGAATCCGTCTCAGCAACGCGAGTTCCCTCTGCTTCCTCCATCGGAGGGGGATGACCCTGAGTGACAACTTGAGGGAAAGGATCTAGGGTCCCATCTGGTTTAAGCTTGTTTTTATTGGTACTTTTCTTCAAGGGGAAATCTTTGATCCTATGACCTTGATGCCTGCAATGGAAGCACGCGTTTGGCAAATTCTTGTAAGTAATCTCCTATGTCCAAGTCTTACCATCTCCATAGTTTATGGAGATTTTCGAGGGAAGGACCTAGTTCAGGTCTGTTTCAACGCAGATATGTGGGTGCCATCTTGCATTGAAAGAATGTTGAGCACCATCGTAGATTAACCCCCCAACATCCTCTCTTGAGGCCATTGGGTGACCGATTGGTGAAAC
The DNA here is from genome assembly GCA_020310875.1 of Ceratopteris richardii. Classification (NCBI taxonomy): domain Eukaryota; kingdom Viridiplantae; phylum Streptophyta; class Polypodiopsida; order Polypodiales; family Pteridaceae; genus Ceratopteris; species Ceratopteris richardii. The sequence continues at coordinate 154,280,661 of CM035406.1, forward strand.
GATTTCTCGAAGAAATCCATACAGAAAGTACGGCAGATTGGGAAGCTCCACCCAAATCGGGTACCGAAGAGGCTTTGACCTGTTCGGAACAAATCTGGGGTCCACTTAAATAGGCACAGGGTGGACCGGCCCACTTGCCAAGAGTCGGCTTGTAGGGCTTGGAAGGCCATCTCTTCATTCTCAAACACTAGAAGCAGGTGATTCTCTGGCAGGAATTGACATTTGCACACAATTATGCCACGAGGGAACCACTCCTTGCAAAGCCAAATTCTCACACTTTCTAGAGGGGTCCTAGGGCCAAATACTTGACCGATCAGACAAGTTTTCATCAATTCTTCTTGCTTTGCCACCACAGATTCTTTACACAAAGATACCACCAGAGGGTCGACGTTCGATGAAGCGGAATCCATCTTGAGGGGCACTGGGACTCTGGTAGGGCCACGTTGCTCAAGACCAGCGAGGGAATAAATGTCGACATTAGAAAGAAAGGTCTTGAAGAAACAAGAAATAAAAAAGAATTCGCAACGAGATTTCACCAATCCTACATGAGGCTCATTGGAAATAGTTCAAAGAAAAAGGATTGATTCTTAAAAACCATAAAATTGCTATCAAAGGAAAAAAGGGAAGCAATTTTTTTTTATTTTGGGGATCTACACAAGGCAAACCACCAACAGTCACAACAAAAATCCAACGTTCATAAAATGTAGATGATCCATGAGGTATCATTTGTTTGTCGCGATTTATCACGCACGATCCACGAGGTCGGTCTATCGCGGAAAAGACTGTTGTGTACAGTGTTTAAATTTGATGCCCAAAATGGGCATCAAAGGGGGGTTTGGTAGTGCTTAAATTTGATGCACGACCCTGGGCATCACCAAAATTTGAGGGATGCCCGAGGGATAAAAGTGGGCATCCTTAAAGATCATTCAAAAGCATGCTTCCAAATTCCAATGTATGGGATAGAAGTTAGAACATTATCTTAACTTATTACAAATTTTTTTCAATGATTTTCTACAATGAATGTTGTAAAAAAAGAAGATTTTTTTTTTTGTTTTTAAGGTTCCAATCTTTGAAAAGCAATTCAATTAGCAACTCTGAGGCACTTCAAGTTGCACACTTTTAGTGGCATTTTGATGCCAAAAATGTGTTTAAAAGATACTTTGAGCACTCTTTGATTCGATAGAAATGGGGAGTGTTTAAGAAAGATGCTAACAAAGAACTAGTCATCAATTCTCATCATATCAAACATAGAAAGATCTATAACTTACATTATAAATCATATCAACATAAATATAGGACATTGGCTGCATTTTCGACAAATAACGACCGATGTGTGCCATGGATTATGATATTATTCAATAAGAAATTGACAATAAAAAATAATCCTCTTTAGAATTAAGAATTTCCAATTTTAACCATTTAGAAATTTAATATCTACTCACTACTTGGTCAATGCATATCATTCACAATTGGAGAGCATGCGCACTATGCAACCTTCTAAGTTCTTGAACTATTGCACAATAAATAAGTGAATCATACGTTGTTATATGTTATATGCTAAATCACAACTCACTAGTTAATATTCTTGGACATTGGCAGGAACCATCAATGTATCAATAAGCATTCACTTGGGAGCATAGGAGCATGAAACACTTTATAATATATATGTAAAATAGTCATTATGTAATATTAATGAGCATCATGACAATTATGCAAGTTCTTATCCAAATTACTAACCTATAGTTGTGGATTAGGAGAGTGGTATAGATATGGACAATGAGGCTTCCAAGTGCTACAAGAATGAGCTCTCAATGTTCTCACTTAACCTTTGAGAGGCAACCTCAATTTTGAAGTGTTTGAGCCAAATTTGATACTAGAATAAAAATTATTCACTAGAAATGTGCCCAAGAAAATTAGAAAAGAATACCCCTCAGTCTCCAGCTCGCTTTTCTTCCATGATCCATCTCATCTGACTTGACGCAAGGCGACGAGTTCTCTGTCTCTCTCTAGAGCTTATACACACTCTAGCTCTGCCTTTCTTCCAAGTTCCATCTCCTCTGAACCCACCTCGAAAAATGCCACAGATAACTGAATCTGCATTGTGCAAGCTCTCTTGACACGCACACATGACACAAATAACTGAATCTGTCAACACAAAGCTACGAGTTCTCTGTGTCTCTCTAGAGCTTGTACGCACTCTAGCTCGCTTTTCTTCCATCTCATCTGACTGGACGCAAAGCTACGAGTTCTCTATCTCTCTCTAGAACTTGTACGCACTCTAGCTCGCTTCTCTTCCATCTCTCTCTCTCTAACTTCTGCACACTAGCTCTCTTTTCTTCTATCTCATCTGAACCCACCTCGAAAAATGCCGCTCTCAAAAAAGGACCGTTGCTGTCGACATCTTGAGAAGAGACAAGACGAGCTAGGGTTTTCTTCGATTTCTCCTCTGCGGGGTGGGTTGCTCGTTGTTTGGTTGCCCCCTAGGGGGGGGGTTCTGTCGGACTGCGTCCTCTCTTTCTGGATGGCGCTTCATGAGGCGCTTAGGAATGGTCTTGCTTGTTCAAGTGAACCGATGAGCTCGTTGAACTCCATGATCAACCCCGTATTCGACCCCTGTGTAATGAAATCTGGTATACACTCTGGCTTCGGTGACCAGTCTGCTCAGGGTAACGTGCAGGTAAACTCTTTTCCTTCCCCTCCAAGACATGGTGGTCAGCCGTACTCGAATGCCGTCCAGTCCTCGGCTCAAGCTCCATTTTCAATGTTCAATGCTCAAGGACTGAAAGGTATGCATGCTTCTCTTAACCCTAACGGTGATTATAAAGGCAAAGAAAACATTTGTGAGAATGTCTCTGAGGTTAAGAACTCCCCGCATTTTATTAACCTAGAAGATATTGAAAAGGATAAGGACGATTCTACTCTTATTATTGATAGTTCTTCTCTTGATTCTTGGAATAATCACCTGTCAGAGAAGGTAGTGATAGGGCTATGTCATGGTCCTCGGCCTGCTCAGGAAAATCTAAAAACTTGGATGAGAATCAATTGGGAGAGCAGAGGGCTATTTGTTAAACACATACAGTACCTCCCCAATAATTACTTCCTATTTTTCTTTGAAGATGCCAATAATGCAATGCAGGTAATTGCTGAAGGACATTGGATAATTAGGAATACCCCTATTTCCTTTTTCAAGTGGTATCCTGGGTTTAACCCTAGGGGGGACAAACCATCTAAGGTTCCTGTATGGGTTGAATTTCCAGATTTACCTGTGGAATTCTATCCCTGGCTTCAACAACTGGGAAACCTCATTGGTAAAGTGTTGGGTCAGAGACCAAAAAATGCTTTCAATCCTAAATGGGACCCTCAAATGTTGATTGAAGTAGACATTTCTAAGACTGTTAAATCCTTGTTAGTGTTAAAGAACTCGGAAGGTTTAAAACTGCATGAGCAAAAAGTCTTTTACAAGAACCTTCCCAATGCCTGTTTTCATTGCTATAAGCAAGGACATTTGATCAGAGACTGTCCTGGTCTAGTGGCTACTAAAACCAAAGGCAGCAATGATGAGGTTAATAAGAAGCAGACTGTTAATTCTGTTAAAGAGGATGCTGCTGCTTCAGACCATATGTTTAGGAAGGCTCCTGTTAAGAATAGAAGGAAAACACATAACACTATCCAGAAACCTGAAGTGTTGGTTAGAGAAATTAGCAATCCTTATCAAATTTTGGAAGATTGTGATACTGATGTTGCTGCAGATACAGGTAGTGATGATAAACATAATTCTTTGACCAGTGCTTCTGTGCAAGCTGATCACTGTAAGAATGAATCAGGTTGGACCACTGTTGGGAAAAAAGGTAAATCCTCAGGTGATCTTCCTTCCTCCTCTAACATTAACGTGGTACAAGAAAAAAACTTTAGAACCATGGATGATATTTTTATTGAGCAACTAAACAAAAGTGATGAAGAAACTATGCAGGCTGAATTTGAAACTTCCAATATGGATCTTTCTATGGCTTCTGATAGTCCTATTGCAAGAGAAAAGACAAAGTCAAAAAGGAAAGAGGTGGTCAGAAGCTCCACCTCGGCAGTCAAACCTCTCAAGAATCATAAGAAGTAAACTCTCCTCCTTTTTTTTTGTCTTTAATGGATTGCCTCAAACTTGTCTCCCTTAACACTAAAGGTCTTTCAGACCCTGTCAGAGGTAAAGTAATAAACAAGTGGCTAACTGATGTGTCCTTGATACCTGATTTCATTTGCCTTCAGGAAATTAAAATTAATGGTCATCTTCTGATCTCTAATCTTAAGTTTGTTAACAGTAATGTCTCTTGGTTTCATACTGATCATTGTAGTAAAGGTGGAGCAGCTGTTGGTATCAAAACCAATCTGGAAAATTTGGTTGAAGAAGTGATTGTAAGTGACACCAATCAGTGGGTGGCTCTTAGGTGTAAGGAACCCCTGAATTTTACCATTGTCAGTGTTTATGCTTCTAACTGCTCTGTCAACAGGTCCAAGTGCTGGGAAGAAATTGGTAAGCTGACAGGTGATATCATTCTCACTAGAGATTTCAATATGGTCACGGATTCGGTTGATAGAAATGGTAACATTCACAACATCCTGTCTGGTAGTGAAAAAAATAGCTGGTTTAATATGGTTCTTACTCATAATCTCATGGATATTTCCATCAACACTGGTCATACCTGGAATAATAGAAGTGTCAACAACTATTTGTCTGCTAGGTTGGACAGAGTGTATTTGAACACCAATAGATTTCAGTCCTTTTGGAATTGTAACTGTGTTGTTGATCCTTCCCTTCAGTTGTCTGATCATGTTCTGATTGTTGCTAAATTTATGAGTAATAACCCTAGCTACAGGGCGGGTTGGCCTCATCTGGATATGTCTTTAATTAGAATTCCTATTGTTAGAGACCATGTTCAGTATATCTTCCAAAAGCACTTTATCTTGGGTTGTTCCCCTTTTAAGGCCTGGGAGGAGTCGATCAAAGAAGTTCAAAGAGCTCTTACGGTCTATAAAAAGAAAGCTAGGCTTACTAGAATCAAGAGAAGGATGATGATACTGAAAGAGATAGATAATATAAGGAACTCTAAAATTCCTGACCATGTTAAGAATCACAAGATCCTTGAATTCCAGGAAAAAGTGAGGCAAGAAGACTATCTTCTTGCTCGTGGTGCCCTTGTCACGTGCAGAGAATTTTGGGCTGGTAAAATTGATAAGCCTAACAAGAATATGTTTGAGATTATGAGAAAGAAAAAAACCAGGGACTTCATCCCCCTGGTTAGAAAAAGAAATGGTCGTTTGGCCTCTTCCATGGAAGAAAACCTTCAGGAGGCTGTCTGCTTCTTTACCAATGTTTTCTCTATGCCTCCCAAGAGAGGGGAGCTTGTCTGGAGTGCAAGAGCTGCCACTGCCCAGATAAGGAAGAAAATGGTTCCTGCTGGCTTGGTCTCCCTCCTTGACCTCCCCCTTTCTGCTGGTGAGGTTAGAGAAACCATTAGTAAATTGAGGCCTGGCAAGTCCCCTGGGCATGATGGTATCCCCAATGAATTTTTTCAAGAGTTCAAAGAAGTGTTGGTGCCCATTATTCTCTGGATCTGGCAAGAAGCCATGAGAAGAGGATCTCTTTCTGCTTTCATAAATACTGGTGTCATTAAGCTTATTCACAAAAGAGGTTCTAAAGAAGATCTTAACAATTGGAGACCTATCTCTTGTCTGACTTCTCTGTATAAAATCTTTGCCTCCTCCTTGGCCAGAAGGTTGAGTCCTTTGATGGACAATATCATTCTTCCTGAGCAAAAAGGTTTTATAAAAGGGAGGTACATCCTTGATGCTATCATCTCCATTTGGGAAGGTTATGAGTATACCAAAGAGTTGAACATTGACACCTTCTTTTTTAAAATAGATTTTGACAAAGCTTATGATAGGATTGAGTGGGATTTTATTCTTCAGTCCTTACATGATATTGGCTTTGGAAAAAACTTTATTAAGTACACTAGCATTCTTTTTGGTAATGCTCACTCTAAAGTTGCTATGAATGGTCATTTATCTTCCCCCTTCAAGATTTGTAGATCTATTCGTCAGGGATGTCCTTTAGCTCCCCTTCTCTTTGCTATCACTTCTGATGCATTAGGTTGGCTTGTGAAAGACTCCATTAACCAAAGTTTCATTAAGGGTATTGAGATCCCTCAAGCCCAGTCCAAGTTGTGTCTTCAAATGTTTGCTGATGATACTAACCTCATTATGAAAGCTGTTGATTCTTCTGCTGAAGCTTTTCTTAATTGTCTTAATACCTTTTGTATGGCCAGTGGCTCTATTGTTAATCATGATAAGACTGGTTTTTTTTCCTCTAATGGTTGTATTCCAGCTTGTGTCAAAAATGCAGGTTGTGAGATCATAAAAAAGGGCTCCATCTTCAGATTGCTAGGCATTCCCATGGGCTTTGAGGTTACTCAAGAACAAAGATGGTGTTGGGTACTTGACAAGTTTTAAAAAAAAAATTTTAAATGGATTGATTTTCACGATAACATTTCTCAAAGATCCTTTGTCCTCAAGCACTATATTCTTCCTTGTCTGACCTACTTTTTGTCTTGTTGGCATCCTACTAAGAAGCAGTTGGGTCAAGCTATCTCTCTAGCTAGAAGATTCTTATGGGGAGGAAGCAAGATCCCCAAGGTGGCATGGAGAACTTGTTGCATGAAGAAGGCTGATGGAGGGCTCGGATTGATCTGTCCTTCTAGACTTGCTACACAGCTGGCAGCCAAATGGATACACAGAGCAATCTCTTCTGAGGACTTCTGGGCCTGTCTCATCAAAAGAAATATTTCAAAATTTTGGATAGTAGAGAATAAGAGCTGGACTAACTTTGATATCTGGGATGTTATTGTTTCTCCTGTTACTTTTGTTCCCAAAGGAAGTGTGCTAATATGCAATTTTTGGAAATCCTGGATGACTATTAAAAAGGAATACAAACTCCCTGTTTGGTTTCAATATAACTACTCTTTTTTGATGCAGGAATCTCTGTGGATTGGCTGGCATAATAAAGATTTCAACTCTCCTTTACCCATCAGATGGAATAAATGTAGAAAAAAGGGTTTCAAGTTTTGGAAAGACTTGACTAATGATGGTAATGTTATGGATGTTATGCAAATTATGAGCATTGATTACTTGTCTTTTGCCTGTAAACAGATCTTGCTGGATAAAAGGGCAGAGCTCCTGGATAAGATAGAGTCCAATCTGTGGGTGAAGAATATCAGCCTAGCTGAAGTTTCTCAGGATATGTTCTCTAACTTCAAACGGACTGGCATCAGTAACAGTCAGTTGATTGTTAAACTTAACAAAAAGTGGTGTCTCTCCTGGACTGCCCAACAATGGAAATATAGATTTCAGTGTGTATGGTCCTTTCCAGTGGCTATTAAACACTCCTACCTTCTCTAGTTAATCCTGCATAGAGGTGTTTGGATTGGCAGCAAGGCCAGGGAAATTAAAATTGGTACAGGGAATTGTCCTTTCTGTGGTATGGATGAAGATTTGGATCACCTTTTTTTCAGATGCAAAAATGCTATCAGATACTGGATTGTATTTTTCCTTTACTGTCAAATTGCTGGTGTTAAGCCCCCAGACATCAGAGTTTTTCTTATTGGAGAAGCTAACAAAATGGACATTGTTTTATGGCAGCTGATGAGAGCTCACATCCTGTGGGCAATTTGGAAAGACCATTGCAGCAAAATATTTGATAAACATTGTAAAGACCATTTTATCCCCTGTATGATGGGGCTTGATAGGCTCATGGATTGGTGTAACAGGAAAGCTTGTAGTAACTCCACAGTTGATGACAGTCCCCATGTCATTCTTACTAAGTACCCTTGTAATAAGTGGAGATCCAAATTGCTCCAAACCTCTAACTGTACTAGAATTAGAATGATAGATTTCATCAGATGGCATTTAAAAAGCCTTAAGATGTAAGGCTTTCCTTCCTGGTGGAAGGGCTGTTGTATCTCTTTTTGTTTCCTTGTATCAATTTTAATTTCTCTGTTCTCTCAAAAAAAAAAGAAAAAGAAAAATGCCGCTCTCTCCCTGAAAATGTCAAGAGTAGGTGGATGGAGCATAGCATAGCCGCCTGCACGTTCCCTCACAAAGTTGAGACTCTCGCATATAACAACCAAAACGAGGATATCTTTCCGGTCTTTAAGATGAGCGGTTGCCTACTAGTACGCATTTTCACAAAACCTACTCTGTTTGTGTAAAAAACAAAGAAAATAAAAGCTACTCTGCACCGAGCCTGTGTAGCCTAGTGGCTCATGCCTTGAAGCTGTAGGAAGATGTCCTGAGTTCAAGTCCTGATTGGACACGTCCATGAGTCTTTCATGAGGGGTGCATCTACCTTAAGATGTTGTATTTCCAATTCATTGTTCTCTCAAAAAAAAAAAAAAAGCTACTCTGCAAATCTAGCTTTTAGACAGAGATCTCAATCTAGCTTCTAGACGGAGATCTCAATCTAGGTTCATAAGAGAGACCTCCGATTAGCTCAATCCTCCACCTTATACATTTGATATAGTCATAAACAAAAAAGCATTTTATTAGAAGAAAGAGATAGTTACATGTCCATTCTTCTCTATCTTGATACTTAAACAACGATTAAAGAAATCAAAAATAAAATTAACACTAGGTAAATATCAATGATTATGGACTCTTATGACTATTGGGCAAAGTCATAAGACATGCATAACTTGGTCTAGGCCATGTTCAGATGCAAGAATTGGAAAAATCAAGAGTAGTGATTTAGCATGGCTTAAAGATTCTTTGAGCTTGGAAGAGGCATAGTAAAAGTGCATTATGTGAAATTGATACTAGTATGAGAAGCTCTATGCTTACTTTCGTTCTATACACCACTAAAATACATGAAGCTTTGGGCATATTGGGTCACCATGATGAGAGAAAAATCCATAAAACAATTCAAAATCAAAAGAATCAATCAAAAAACAAAAAATATTCAAAACTAGAGAAGATTGAAGACTCCATCAAGCAACGTAACAATTATAACATAAACTATCCCATCATATGAATTGGCTTATAGAGTCGTTCGAATTCTTTTATCACAATAGGATGGTTTAGTAACGTTCCTCAATACCTATGTTAGAATCATCCCTCTCACTTTTGAAGAATTACACGAAAAAATTTTAGAAGAGGAAATGCATTAAAAATTCATTGAAATTCAATTGATGTTGCATTCTCATTCAACACAGAAGGGAAAGGGATCTTATGATATCTCAAAGAAGAAGCCAAGAAGAAGAAGCTTAAGAAATGGTACGCATATCGTGTGCTACTCTAAGCAAAATGGTCATGCCATGGAAACATCTATAAAGAAGTATGCTATTGGGAGTATTGACATTGCCTAACCCATTGGACGAAAAAAGAAATTTATAAGCAACATAGAGCTTGGGCTATGGTTCTCTAAAGAGGAGATACGTACACCTATGTTGATATCTTTAGGTAGTGATGTGTGTGAACATACTAGGACTGTCGGGGCACTTTTTTCCCTCTTTAGGAGGTTTTTATCCCCTGGCTTGTATATATGCATATAGCCCTAATGGGTTACTTATCTTTGTACATTCTACTTGTAATGCATTCAGTATTGTGTGTTGTGCTCCAAGCTTCTTCTTCTTCTTCCTTCTGTTGTTTATGTGCTTCTGCAGACGTCTAACTCCAACAATTGGTATCAAAGCAGGTCGCCGCTTCATCTAGGGCATTGTCAACACCCCTCTAGTCAAAGTCTCAGAATCACACGAAATTTAGTAAGCATACTCAAGGTGATTAGGAGATCAAAACAACTTCATTTTGTGGTGCCAAATTCATGATCTGAGCTCGTTTCGACCTCTGAACACACTATCATAGTGCTTATGTAGGGTATTTTGTCTTTTTGTGCCAAACATATATACAGGTTTTGGCTTGCCAATATAAGCATCTCGAAGTTTGCTACAGGTTTAGCAGAATTCACCAGGGTAGTTGTGTTCAACTTTTTCAGATACAATCATTTTTTTGCATTAGGGTATTTTACTTAGTGGCCATGGCTGAAAGTAGTCATGTATTCCATATGTTGGCTATTGACGATAAGTTGGATGGTACCAATTACCCATTGTGGGCTTATATGATGCAACATGTATTGGTTGCAAAAGGACTGTAGAACATTTTGCAAGGTGTTGAAAAATGTCCTATTACACCTACAAGCACAGGTATTGAAGCTGATGCAAATGGCATTGAAGATGCTAATATTCTTCAGATTCCTATTTGTGCTACGATTTTTACTGCACCTACTACATAGCAAATTTGTTGGGATGGTAGAGATGCTTAGGCACATGCATTGATAGCCTTGTCTGTCAAACATGCCATTATTCTTCACATTCGCTCTTGCAGAATAGCTAAGGATGCTTGGGATACACTTACTACATTGTACCAAGCTAGGAATGAGGCTCGTGTTGCTTACCACATTGTACCAGGCTAGGAATGAGGCTCCTGTTACCACATTGTACCACGCTAGGAATGAGGCTGGTGTTGCTAGGAATGATGCTTGTGTTGCTTACCCTACATAGATGAGGTAAATCCAACCAATGACCAGACAAGAGTAGTAAGGGAGTGGGATGAAAGGGACAAAAGAGTCATTTTTATTTTATCTCAGCCTATTAGCAACTCCATGATAGAACATATTCAAGATTTGGATACATCAAAGAAGGTGTAAGAGATTTCTTGGAGGGATTGTACTCAACCTCCACAAAAGCTAAAAAATTAAGCTCAAGAATGAGCTAAATAATCTTAGGAAAGGCCCCTCTCAAGGTGCTAATGACTACATATTAAAGGTTAAAGAGCTTCCGGATGCACTAGGGTCAATCCATTGTGCTCTAGATGATGACGATCTTGTCACCCGCACCCTAAATGGACTTAGAGATGATGAAAAATGGAGGGCATTCACAACTTTAGTGTATGTAAGGGACTCTCTTCCAAATTTTGATAAGCTAATCACTCTCATGGTGATAGCGGAGATGAACCTTGGTGGTCATAATACCAAGGATGACCAAGGACAACTTAAATGAAGGTCAACGAGGTGGAAGAGAAACAAATATAGGAAGAGGTGGAAGATTTAGTGGAAGAGGGCAACCCACTTCAAAAGGATGCTTTGTATGTGGTAAGTTGAGTCATTTTGTAAATAAATGTTATCATAGAGCTCAAAGACCAGGCAATCAAAGCAACAACAACAATTATAGAGGGCAAGGTAACTATGCAAACACATCATCGAGCCAAGGGAATGATTATTTACTTTCCATGAGGAATGGTGAAGATATGACTCAAGCTACTGAAGATGTATGGTATGTAGATAGTGGATGTAGCAATCATATGTCATGTCAAAAGGATCTTTTTAGTAATTTGCAGGTCCCAAAGCATCAAGGACATGTGGAAACAGGTGATAAATTAGAGCATACCATTCAACATGTGGGAGATATCAGTTTGGAAGGAAATCAAAGGGTAAAGTGCTTCTAAAAGGTATTACATGTCCCTACTATTACCAAAAACTTGATTTTGGTAGGTCAAATGGTAGAAAAAGGCTATCAAGTAAGGTTCAATGAAAGAGGATGATTTTTTGAGGATCCAAGCGCAGGTTTCAAGCTCATAGCAAAAGGAAAATAGCAAGGGAGAATGTTCACAATGGACATAAATCAGCCACACCATTCAATGCATGTTACATATGGAGACAAGAGAATAGCAGATTTGGACATATGGAATAAACGAATAGGTCATATCAACCTAGAAAAGTCAAGGACATGCAAAGGAGGAGCTTGGCAAGAGGCCTATCAAAATTTACATCTAAAATGTTGCATGAAATTTGTGTAGCTTGCCAACAAGGAAAACAATCAAGGTTGCCTTTCAAGAAGAGTACCTATGTGAGTGCAAATGTTTTAGACCTCATTCACACAGTTGTTTGGGTCCAACAAGAGAAGCATCCCTTGTTGGAAATAGGTATTTTGTAACCTCCATTGTGTTGGAGTTAGACGTCTATGGAAGCACGCAAACAACACAAGGAAGAAGAAGAAGAAGCTTGGAGCACAACACACAATACTGATTGTATTACCACTAGAATGTACAAAGATAAGTAAACCATTAGGTCAATAGGCGTATATACAAGATGGGGGAAAAAAACCTCATAAAGAGGGAAAAATGTGCCTTAGTGGTCCTAGTGTGTTCACACACATCACTACCTAAATATATGAATAAATCCCCCCTAGGAGTGATACGATGAACAAGGAGCTTGCACTCATGTATAAGGAAGTGCCAAGCTATGTGGAATCAATCCACAAAAGGAAGTAAGCCCAAAGCTTTGTGGAAAGCTTCAAACTTCTCCCTAGGTAGAGCCTTCATGAAAAGGTCTACAATGTTGTTCTCCTGCGTGCGCACATATGCCATGCTGATCTCCCTAATAGAGAACCTCTCCCTGACATAAGAATAATGCACCTCAATGTGCTTAGTGCGAGCATGGAACACAAGGTTCCTCGCAACTGCCAATGCATTCTGACGGTCAATGAAGATGGTGGTGGCAGAAGACCGACCAACACCTAAATCAACCATAAGGTGTATGAGCCACACACACTCAATAGTCACTGTGAAAGCTGCCCCATACTCAACCTCACAACTGGAAGTGGCCATAGTAGGCTTCTTCTTGCTCAACCAAGCTATACATGAGCTACCAAGCATGAAGCAGAAACCACTAGTGGACACAAAAATGTCATAGAAACCATCCCAATCACTGACAAAAAAGCATGCAAATATGGGGGTAGTGATCCCCCTTGGGATAAAACAATCCAAGGAGCCGGGTACCACTCAAGCAATGAAAGCTGCACTTAACCGCCTGCCAATGCTTGAAATGTGGGCAATGCATAAACCTGCTCATGTGTGAGAAAGCAAACTAAATATCTAGCTGAGTAATGCAATTGTTGGAGTTTGGGGTCTATGGAAGCACACAAACAACACAAAGAAGAACAAGAATCTTGGAGTAAAAAACTACTAAATGTATTACCAAGTACAAAGATAAGTCACCCATTAGATTTATATGCATATATACAAGCGAGGGGGGAAAAACCACCTAAAGAGGGGAAAAAGTGCCCCGACGGTCCTAAGTGTGTTCACACACATCAGTAAAATATATCAATAGTCATTATAATTGAGGATAATGAGGAAATATGCTCTTATATTGAAAATAATTTTTCAACTTTTGAGGAAGAGGATCTCGTACACATCTTATGAGAATATCATGATATCTTTGCCTTGACATATAAGGAATTAAAATGGGTTAATTTGAACATCTATGTACATTGTATTCCAATGGCACCATACGTTCAACCATCAAAATAGAGACCATACACATACAATGAGGCCTACTATTCTAAAACCAAAGATGACATTGATGAATTATTAGAAGTAGGTTTCAATTATTGAATTGAGCATACAAAATGGTTCTCAACTATAGTGCTTGTTCCAAAGAAGAATGTCAAACTATGTATTTGCATTAATAACAAGAAGGTGAATGCGAACACTATAAAAAAAACTTATCCATTTTCAATAGTAAATCATTTGCTAGAAAGGGTAGGTGTTCATGAAGTCTATAACTTCTTAGATGGTCTCTCTAGACCAAGAAATGCTAAAGAAGTCCAATCTTTTATGGGACTTTGCAGGTATCATAGAAGGTTCATACACGTATGCGACCATTACGAAGCCGATGTATGTTCCTTTAAAGAATTTTGAGTGGAAAAAAGAGTGTGAAAACTCTTTCCAAGAACTCAAATTTGTCTCATATTAGCACCTATTTTGAAGCCCTCAAATTGGAACAAGCCATTCCATATCCACATAGGTGCTTCTCATTTTGCAACTGTTGCATCTTATCACAACTGATTGATGATGGAAACATGGAGTTTCCCATGGCACATGCAAGTAGAAAACTGATCCCTACTGAGCACAATTGTATGATTACAAAAAAAGGACTAGGCATGGTTTATGCAATAAAGAAGGTTCAATATTATTTATGAGCCCATAATTTCAGAATCTTTGTAGACCATCAATCTTTACTATACCTTGTTGATAAGACTTGCACTACAAGCATGTTAGTAAGGTCGTTCCTTCTAATTATAGAATATGATTTTGAAGTGGTAATAAAAAAGGGTAGTACACACATTAGAGCCGACCATTTTTCAAGAATCAGAAGTATTGACCCTAATGAAGCAACTCATGATGATGTACTAGAAACTTACTTGTTTAATGCCAAAATGGTACCTAAATGGAATAAGCCAACTATGCATGTGGTATCTTTTGGGCCAAACCACACTTATGTGCAATTTACTAAACAGAATGTAGTGAATGCTAAGAACTTGCACATCGATGATGGTTGCTTATATCACCAAGATACCGAAGGAGTCCTTCCCTGTTGCATGCTAGAAGATGAGCATTTAACATTAGTAGCCAAGGTTCATGTGGATGCTTTTGAGAGGCATCCTCCCAAATCAAGGACTTTGTAGAATATGCAAAGAAATGATATTTAGTGGTGACACATGGAAAGAATAGTACATGACTATTTCACTCCTTATTCCACCTTCCAAGTCATTATCAGGACTCAACATGCTACTCGATACTATGTATCTACATGCCCCTAATTGAGCAAGAATCCTAGATTTTTTGAAGTCTAATACTTATACTATAAATATGAGCATACCAAAATGAAGATCTTAGCAAGAAGAGAGCTGAGACTATGCTCTTATTGGCAATATGCTATACAAACAAGCCAAGGATAACTTCATGTGCCTCTATGTTCATGAACAAGTCTATTAGAAGCTACACACTCAAGTTTTGCAGGCGGAGATTTCTCTACATATGAGACAATGGAGATGGTTCTATTTGTTGGTCTTTGGTGACCCACCTATGCGTGGATCCCCAAACATTCGTGAGTAGGTGTGATACATGCTAAAGAAAAAAAATACCCATTCAATCGAGCTCAAATGCCTCTTAGTCCAATGATGGCAAGGCATGCATTTACAAAATGGAGGATAGAATTTATTGGTCCTATTGGCCCACCTATCAAAGGATTTCATGTTCAGTATTTAATATTATCAACATATTATATTACCAATGGGTGCAGCCACATGTCACAAGAAAATTGATGCCCAAACAATAGCAACATTTTTATTTGAGTAAAATTTTTCAAGATTCCACCTCACCATTGAGATATTTAGTGTTTGAGGTACTCATTGTGTAAATGAAATCATAAAAATTGTCTTGAAAGAAGATTTTGTTGTCCATAAAAGCCAGCTCTGTAGCATCCACAAACAAACGATCAAGCTGATAGTCCTAATAAAGTGCTATGTAGAGCTTTGATGAAACTTGTAAATATAGGATGCTCAAACTAGAAGCTACTATGTTTCTTACAAGGCCGGCATTAGGAACTAGTCCATTTAATTTTGTATATGGACAACATGCAATCTTGCTTATTGACTTCCTTGTTTCGACTCTCAAACTAGCTAGTGATTATAAGTGGCATAGTCAACGCACCTCAAGACACATGCTGCAAGGTTGGAATGGGCATCTATGCTCATAAGAAGTAACAAAAATCTTATTTTTATAACCATATAAAGAATCAAAGTTAAAGAAAAAGGGCCTTTTAATTGTCTACACATTAAAACAATGATACATTGTCTATCACCTAGTGGGACCATCCAATTAGCCACACCCAAAGGTGATGTTTTCCCAAATTATATATGTGGTGACATATTCAAATTCTACCAAGTGCCCCTCATTGTAGACATTTTAAGTTGTTTAGAAGTGGCTAAAAATAGAAAACAAGAAGAATAGCACAAAAAAGCACAAGCTCTGTAAGAAGCCTTAAAGCATATACATAAGAAAGGGTTGTCGTTGAAGCAAGTATATCAAAATATGTGCTCTAATTACATAGAGAAATACCCATGGGTTCTTTCATGGAACCACAATTCATTGCCATGGTTATGTGTCAAGCGCATTCCAATACAAATCCAATCAAAGATATAAGGCCACACATAGTTATTGCGTTAGAGCACTCTCCTAAACATATGGTGAAAATCTTTATTGATATGGGTGCTACAGCTAATATGATAATGTTGTCTATCGTATCAACATTGAAGGCAAAAATCAAACTAATTGAAGCCTACTTGATAGGCTTAGGAGGTACTTAAACCCCATGTGTTGGAGAAGTTATACTTCCCATTCATCTTGGGAAGGGAAAATTATCTTTCAAATTTCTATTCTACAAAGATGATGATATATATATAGAATAGGTCATACTTTGCCAAGATTGGCTCTTTTATTATATAAGTCTCTTGTGGCTACGCAAGCATTGCATAAACAAATTTGAGTGCCAATAAATCCATAACATCATCTAAAGTTTCTTCTTATAACACATGAAGAAACAAGCCTCCCATAGAAAGCTACTTAGAGAAACCCAACCACGACATAGTGAGACATTCCCAATAGTTACATAGATTTAAATACTTAAGACCATTAGAGCAACAAAGAATCAATAGCTTAAAAGCATGGTTTTTCTAATCTTGTTTAGATTCATGCTTGTTAGATTCTTCCTTTTTCCATCCATGCTACTACAAGGTCTTCAAAATAGCCGATTATTCAAGATTTTCAATAGTTTTTTGTTGTACTTTTCCAAGAGATGCATGGGAGTCACAATTGGATTGATGAAACAATCAAGAAGAGGAGATCGAATAGAATGAAATTGTGTGAAATGTTTTGATTGGCAGGATTATAGTCATGGTGTTATCTTCTTACTACAGATTGCAAGGATGTGGAAAATAGGTTTCACTTGATAAAGGCCATTGCGCTTTTGATACAGGTGGATATTTTACCCTCAACCAATATGAGAAGGTCTCAATAACTCCAAAGGAGAAGTTCAGAAGGCCTCTTTGCACGTCCCTATGTGATAGTAAAGGTTTTGGAACAAGAAATCAATTCTGAAGGAAGAAACCTTTACTATCATTTTCCATTCATGTAGCTTAGGCATCTTTTTCATCGGAAAGCCCTTGAGCACATCGTCATCACCCAACACTCACATCTAGAGCATATGTTTAAATAAATGCATCTAAAGCTGCATTCATAGGTGCTCTACAAGGCCGTGCATGATATAAAGCATGCACATCTCTCTCATATGTCCTCTAATCACTTGGGAAAAGTCAATCAGTTGCTTATTTTTGCTGTGTGTACCTGAAGGCGATTTGTACGTAAGCGATGCATATAACCATTTGACCAAGTGGGCGGAAGTGTGCTTCTGCAAGCTCTCTTGATAAGCACACGTGACACAAACTACTGAATCTCTCACGCAAAGCTGACTTGGCGCAAAGCTACGAGCTCTCTCTCTCTCTCACACACACACACACACACACGCACACACACACTTGTGCACACTCTAGCTCGCTTTTCTTCCATCTCATCTGAACCCACCTCGAAAAATGCCGCTCTCTCCCTGAAAATGTCAAGAGTAGGTGGATGGAGCATAGCATAGCCGCTTGCACGTTCCCTCAGAAAGTTGAGACTCTCGCACATAATCAGTTTGCTATAACAGCCAAAAGGAGGATATCTTTCCGGTCTTTAAGATGAGCGGTTGCCTACTAGTACGCATTTTCACAAAACCTACTCTGTTTCTGTAAAAAGCAAAGAAAACAAAAGCTTTTAGACGGAGATCTCAATCTACCTTCATAAGACAGACCTCCGATTATCTCAATCCTCCACCTTATACTTTTGTTATAGTCAAAAACAAAAAATATTTTATTAAAAGAAAGAGATATTTACATGTCCATTCTTCTCTATCTTGATACTTAAACAACGATTAAAGAAATCAAAACTAAAATTAACACTAGGTAAAGACATAAGACATACATAACTTGATCTAGGCCATGTTCAGATGTAAGAATTGGAAAAATCAAGAGTAGTGATTTAGCATCGCTTAAAGATTCTTTGAGCTTGGGAGAGGCATAGTGCAAATCCATTATGTGCAATTGCTACTAATATGAGAAGCTCTATGCTTAGTTTAGTTCTATACACCACTAAAATACATGAATCTTTGGGCATATTGGCTCGACATTATGAGAGAAAAATCCATAAAACAATCCAAAATCAAAAGAATCAATCAGAAAACAAAAAATATTTAAAACCAAAGAATATTGAAGACTCCATCAAGCATACTTAACAATTATAGCATAAACTATCCCATAATAGGAACTGGCTTACAGACTCGTTTGAATTCTTTTATCACAATAGGATGGTTTAGTGATGTTAGAATCATCCTTCTCACTTTGAAGAATTACACGTAAAAAAATTAGAACAGGAAATGCACTAAAAACGCATTTAAATGCAATTGATGTTGCATTCTCATTTAACACAAAAGGGAAAGGGATCTTATGATAGCTCAAAGAAGAAGCCAAGAAGACTACTTATATCGTGTGATACTCTGAGCAAAAGGGAGTAATGACACTGCCTAACCCATTGCACGAATAAGAAATCTACAAGCAACATAGAGCTTGAGCCATGGTTCTCTAAAGAGGAGGTACGTACACCTATTCAAGCTCATGATCATAAACCTTAAATAATAGATTACGGAGTATCTAAGAATATATGAGTAAGAAAGGCTCATACAATTTCTTAATGCCTCTAGAGGAACCCATCAATGTCATGATGGAAATAGATTACAACCTTCAAATTGTAGTGAAATAACCCATCTTTCTTGTTGTTATCACTTGTTTCAACAAGAATCTTTGTGATGTATGAAGCACACAAACAACATGAGGAAGAAGAAGAAGCTTGGAGCACAGAACTAAGTTTATTAATAAGAAAATCTACAAGATAAGTATCCCATTAGGATTATAGCCCTACAAGCTAAGGGGAAAAATTGCTAAAGAGGGAAAAAATTGCTCTGATAGTCCTATGTGTGTTTCCACATATCACTATTGAAATATATCAACAAATCCTCCCTAGTAGTGATGCAAAGAGCAAGGATTTGGAACTCATGTATATGGAAGCGCCAAGAAATATGGATTGAAATCAATCCATCAACGAAACTAAGCCCAAAGATTTGTGAGAATATTGGAACTTCTCCCTAGCACAACCTAGTGCACTTCAATGTGCTTTGTATGAGCATGGGACACAAGGTTCCTCATAACTACCAATGCACTTTGACTATAACACTTAGTAAAGATGGCGGTGACAAAAGATTCGCCAACACCCAAATCATCCAAAAGGCATGTAAGCCACACACACTCAATAGTAGTTGTGAAATTTGTCATACACTCAGCCTCACAACTAGAAGTGGCCACAATAGCTTGCTTCTTTCTCAACCAAGATATCCATCTGCTACCAAGAATGAAGCAAAAACCACTTGTTGACACATGATATCATCACAAACAACCCAATTTGATTAAAAAAGAATCATGTTAATTTGGCAGTAAGGATCACCCCTTGGGATAAATCAACCCAAGTATCTAGGTACCACTCAAGTAGTGAAAGATGCACTTAGCCACCTCCTAATGCTTGACATGTGAGCTATGCATAATCCCGCTCACTTGAGAGTCAAAAAAATAAATATGATGTTGGATTATGCATAAGTAAACCAAACATCCAATAGCCTGCTAATAGAGAATAACATCAAGTGCATCTCTAGAATCATGAAGACTCAACCATAAAATTATCTCCATGGAAGTGGAAATAAATTTGCAATCATCAAGGCCAAAACTGATAATAATATGTCAATATATTTTGTTTAACACAATGCTATTTCCCCATCAGGTTGCATAAATTGAATGTGCAAGTAATGATGCATGGACCCCAAATCTGATATCTCAAAACAGACATGCAAATCGGCCTTGATTTTAGTTACATGCTTCTCATTAGTTCCAATGATTAGCGTATCATAAATATGCACGACAATGATGAGAAGTACATCATTTGAATGCTTAATATATGAGGTGCTATCTTTTAGGCTATTCACCAATCCATGTGCTAGCAAGTAGGCATGTATCTTTTCATCCAAGCACATGGTGCTTGCTTCAATCCATACAATGCTTTTTCAACTTGCATACTTTGATTTCATGCCCTTTTGCACAAAACCACAAGGTTGAAATTCTCCATGTAAATCACCATTCAAAAATGCAATTTTAAGGTCCAAATGATGTACATTCCAACCAGGATGAGCTGCAAATGCATAGATGCTATGAACGGTTATCATCCGGCATGTAGGAGCAAAGTTCTCATCAAAACAAATGCCCTTCTCTTGAGCAAAACCTTTGACAAGGAGCCTAGCCTTATATCTATCAATTGTTCCATCAATATTATGTTTTAGCTTGTATCTCCATTGTGTAGTCATGTAGAATCACAACAAATGATCCTAGCTAACAACAACATGGTTCATAAGCACTCTCAAGTGGTGGATTGACTACCACATCAAATTGTAAAATTGAGAGTAGACCTAGTCAAATGCATAGAAGCATGTGCACATATAAAATGACTAATGCATCCTATAGTCAAGTGAACATCTACTACAAGTGAATCACCTCACACAATCATCTTTAAATGTGGATTTTCACCAATACACCTAGAGTAGCAGCAAACATAACAATAATGTTTTCTCTAAGATATGAGATCCAAACATAGTCAATGGTGGGCTCATTTCAAGGTTCTCGATGAGACAAATATACCTACATCTCATGGCTCTGTATGGCTTGCATGAGCAAGAAAGCAGTGAAAAAAGTTGGGGAAGGGGTATACAACACCTCTTGGTACACATTCCACACCATAGCCATGGACACAAAGCACACATAAAATGAGAAAAAAGGGCAATATGAAGGAGTTACAAGATTATTCTCTTCAAGTTAGTTCTCTACTCCAAATGGTAAAAGTCTTTACAAAAGAGTTAGAATTCACTTTTCTACATGAGCCCATGAGTGTTTACTTTGACATTTTGGATATAGTAGCATGATTCTTCTCCCTATGGGATAATTTACTAGTTTATAAGGCACAGTGTGTAACACTTGAGGACTCCTCAAAGTGCATGATTATAAGGCTTCTTTGTGTGCGTCAAGGGCTATTCTATCATCATGAAGATGTGTTGTTTAAATTTTTGAAAATTTGGGGTCTTTTTTGTAGCTCCTTACTTACTTTGATCTTGGTCACCATTTTCTCCTTTTTCCTTCTCTTTGTCTTCTTTCCTCTACAAAACTCTTTGGGTTTGTCTTACATGCCACTTGTGGGCTATGATTGTATTTCCTTTGTGTTGTATGTATTCTTGAAGTACCCGAGGAACGATCTTCTTCACCACCATCTAACCTTTTGAAAGTTTCCCACCTCAATACTTCAAGGTTTCCTCCATGATTTCTTGTCTTAAACACCCTAAATCGTGACATTTTTCCTAGAAAACTATCTTTTAAATATGTACGGGAGATGTGCATGTTTAGATGAGGCCAGAAATGTGTTTGACAGAATGCTTTTGAGGAGCATAATAACATGGAACACATTACTTTGGTCCCATACACTTGGTGGGAAATATATGGAAACTATTGTGTTCTTCCAAGATATGATGAATGAAAACAAAGAGGTTGATGAAATAACTTCTCTTTGTGTATTAAGAATGTGTATTCATTGTAGGGCTTGTTTGAAGTCGGTATGTTCTTCTTTGCATCCATCGACTTGTGTCATGGAGTTACATGCACAAAGGATAATTATGTTTGCACGATTCATATTTTAGGTTGATTTGGACACTTAGAGGAAACAGAGGCTTTTATTCGTTGCATATCATTCACATATTTTCCAATGCTATGGTTATGCTTGCAAGGTGAATGTAAAGCTCATGATGATCTAAAGCATGGGGCTAGGTATAAGAAGGGTGCATTGCTTTGGATCCAACGAATCTTGCACCTTGTATTGCATTGATGAATATTATTCTCAATTCAAATTTGGAGAATTTAGATAAATGAAGATTTAAAGCAATATTACACGTCCATTAGATTGACCGATGCTTGTCTTAAGAACTCCATTTTTCAAGATGTGGATGATTAACTATACAAACCTCATCACTATGCATAAATATGTTTGACTACCTCCTTATGTATGTACTTTTGTTCATTTAAATATATGTATATAATTGTATCATGTATCTTCAAGTGATCTCCTATGTTTTTTCGTGTACATGTGGGTGTCAATATATTTGTTTTTCATCCTTTTGCAAATTTGTGTATGTTGTGTATTATTGTGCTTCTCATTGTATATGCATATGTATTTGTACATGTATGCAAACATGTATATGAGGTTGTTGTATTTGTGTAGAAATATACACATGTGCTACCCATGTGTGGAAATACATACATGTGGAGAAATATATACAAGTGGCTATCCATGTATGTGGATGTGATCATCTATGTATGTATATATGTGTGGTGTATATAAATATGTAGGTTATGCATATGTGGTTATCTATATACTTAAGTTGTTCATGTCTATGAATATGTACTTTCATGTGATTGTTATTTTGTGCTAGATCCCACAAATAAAGATCCATTATTTTAACTTTATGCCTCTTGAAATTTGATGAATGGAAACCTTATATTTTATTTTAGGTGAAATGAGAAATTTTCTACCTCAATTTTTGAGAAAAAGGAAGATTCATCTTCAAAAAAGCCTTTGCCCTTTCAAACCACATGAAAGAGGAATATTATCTAGTTGATGTTTCGGATTTCCACAAACACTACATGCATCAAATAATAATTGCATGATAACCCATGCACTACACTACGTACTACCCCTATGGCTACTTCCACAATCCATCTCTAATAGTCTCTCTTTTATTTTCAAGTGGTGGAAGTAGCTTTCCTTCTTTTATTTCTCATATTATCTACAACTCTCCAAACCTTATCCATCTGATATTTTTCATTCCATCCATTTGTTTTCTTTTCCTTTTTTGGGGGGGTCACAATTCGCTCATTCCGATCCTCATTCTAAAATCAATTTAGTTTCCTTTTAGCACCATTTATTTTTTTCTTTTAAGGGTATAAATAAAATATAAAAAAAATAAAAAATACTCTCCAACTAGATTTTGCCCATTTTTTAGCCAAAATACTTGTAAAAATGCCTATTTTTGGCATAAAACCCTAATTTTCTTGTAAACCAGGCCCATCTTATAAACCCTTAGTACCTTAGGTTCATGAGCGTGACTAGTATCTCTATAATATTTTTTTCAATTTTTCTTACTTCAAAATGGCCCTCCAATAGAGCCCTTGACACTAATTTTTAACTTAGGCCAAAGATTATAGTAAAGCTCTTCTAAAATCTATAAAAGTTAAAGAGATCTCATTTGTTACGAATATCTTGTTATGTTTATGTCTCTTTGTACTCACTTCTTGAGCAATAGAGAACTTCATGAAGCACATTTCCTCTTGTCTACTCATAAGTGTGTGTGTGTGCATGTGTCTGTTAGTGCCTACACATGTGCCTACACATGTCTCTTGTTGTGGATGCATGTACCTCCATCTTGTAGCATGTGGTTCACATACCATACATTCTCTGTTTTGCATATTATGACATTTCTATCATGTGCAGATAGTCTTGCTTGACATCATGTCGATGGAGTGTGGAGGTCTACAATGTGAACAATACGTTTTCTAAAATTAATGCATTTTTGGTCAAATGAGGGATAAAAATCAGTGTAAAATTCCATATAAACCTCAACAAAATGGATTTTCTTAAAGAAATAACAATTCTCTCATTGAATTTGCAAGGTGTATGGGAAAACGTTACAATCTGACATATAACTTCTAGATTGAGGTTGTCATGTGTGCAACATGTGTACTTAACAAGTATCCCACCAAAGCATTGTATTCTATCACTCCATATGATGCTTAAAATGTTCACAAGACATATGTTGCTCATCTCCATTTTCTAGTTGTATGAAATATGAATTATTGCTTGAACAACAACACAAAAAATTAAAGGATAAGGTTTTGAAATGTATATTTGTTGGATACAATTCTAAAGCAAAGGCTATTGTTTGTATCTTCTACACAATAAAGATAAAATTTTAAAAGAAAATCAATAAAAATAATTTGATGGCTGCTATGCAATAAGAATTTAATGCCATTATCAAGAATGATACTTGTCCTTTATGTAAGTTTCCTTCTCCAAAAATTCCATTGGAACTAATTGGGTGTTGCATGAAGAAGAAGACAAAGAGAAGGAGAAAATGTTGACCAAGATGTACTAAGGAAAGAGCTAAAAAAGGGCCCCCAAAATTTTAGATTTTTAGACAACACATCTTCATGATGATAGAGTAACCCTTGATGCATATAAAAAAGACTTGTAATCATCCACTTCAAGGAGTCCTCAAGTGTTACACAAGTATCCCATGTAGACAAGTAAATTAGCCCATAGGGAGAGGAATCATGTTACTATGCCCATCCAAAATGTGAAAGGGCCACTCAAGGGATCATGTATATAAGTCGATTCTAACTCTTTTGTATAGAACTTTGCCATTTGAAATAGACAAATAACTTGAAAAGAAGAATCTCATAACTCCTTCTTCTTACCCATTTTTCTCCTTATATGTGTGCTTGTGCGCATGTCTATGGAATGAAATGTGTAGTAAGAGGTGTTTCCTACCCCTTCCCAATATTTTGACATTGTTTTCTTGCTCATTGATGGCATATGCATTCATGTAGATAGATGATTTGGGAAACTTAGTTTTGTGGCCATAACCCAATATTACTATCTTTGAATCTCAAAGCTAAGAGAAAACATTATTTTGTTTATTATATTTTTATAGGTGTTGTCGTGCATATCCGAGTGTAAAAGGTGATTGTGTGAGGTGGTTCATCTATACTACTTGTTAACTTGAGCATATGATGCAATATTCATCATATATGTGCACATGCTTCTATGCACTTGATTAGGTCTACACTTGGTTCGACAATTTGACATGGTAGTCAAGCCACCACTTGAGTGTGCTCTCATTTGCCATGATTCTATATGAATAGACACATTTTTGGCACCATTTCCATGGAAGAGGGATTGTGTTAGGGTGCCTACGTGATGGTTATAGTATTGATGTGGAGTAGGTGTGAAGAGTGAGTTAAGTTGAAAGGCAAGGTCATAATCTTGGCACATACAACACATTCCACTACGAGTCAGTGGGGAGCAAGTTAGCAGGGCTAGGAGATTTTAGGCCATTAGGCATTAGGGATATCCATTAGGAAGGCCAAAAGGAGTTAGACTTAGTAGGATCATCACAAAAAGAAATACAAACTTTAGCAATGTCTTTTCTCAATGTATGATTTCAGTTAGGTGAACATAAGACCTAGAACAAACTTGGAATCTCATTTGTTTGTAGGAGAGGTGTGAGAGAGATCCTAGACCATAGGTATCATGAGATTTTCTCAAGGTCATTGCAAGCTAAAAAAATCATATTTTTCCCCTAGACATCGAGGTGTTGGATCAATCGTATGCTCTACAAGACCATAAAAGTGTTTTTTGGGAAAACGATAGCATATGGAGAGAAAGGAAACTATCTGAGCTTTTCCTCATAACATAAGGGGCTTTTTAGGAATCAATTGAGGGACACAGACCTTGAAGGGGGAAGGTAAGATTATAGAGAACACCTTAGTCTAGACAAAACCCCAAAACGTGTAGGAAAGTCCAAGTGTTGTAACACTTTGGTCTAGTTAGGTGTTGTCAACTCCAGAATCGCAAGTATCATTGACACATGGTTGGTGTCATTGACACTCTTCGAGTGTCTTGAAACATGATTGGTATCACCGATACCTACATGGTATCACAAAAATCTATGTGGCATCGATGACACTCATGTGGTGTCACCACCACTACCTAGGTGTTGCAACACTTTGGTGGTATTGTGACACGGGTCCGATGTAGGTGAGGTCACTGATACTTTATTGGTGTTGCAACATTTACGTGGTGTCACGACGATTGTCCACATCGTTTTTCCAACACTTCATTGGTGTCACGACACTTGCCCATCTAGGGTGTCGTTGACACTTTGTTAGTTTCATGATACTTGCCCATCTATGGTGTCACTCACACATACTGGGAAGATTTACAAAAACCTAGGTGTCACTTTGGAAATGATACTTTTGCTCTTCGAAAAAAAAAAGATTTTGGAATCTTAGGGCCTTAATGTAGAAGTGGATAGAGCTTTCCAAAAGAAAAAAATTGTCTTGTTGACCCAAATGATAGAAGGACAGGTTGAACAAAAAGAAAATTAACGTGAGGACTTCAATTTGAGAATCCATTGGGACAAGTGATTTGAGGCTAACAAGAGGTTCAATTAAGATCTTGAAGAAACTATTATTGAAAGGAATTTCTTCCTTACAGGTGGTAAAAGAGATCTAAAGAAATAAAAAAATGAAAACCACAAGGAGAGTAGAGTGAGGAAGAGAAAATAAAGCAGGCATTCATCGAGAATTAACTTCTTAACTTAATATCTCATTGACTTTCTTGCACAAAAAAAGCTAAACACACGCATTGATTGAAAAGTAACCATTGAAAAGTCTTTGAAAGAGAAAATAGTAGAGGAACTGAAATAAAACGAGGACATTGGATGTTGATTGAACCTGAGATCAAGAAGAGTCTTGGGTAGCAATTGGAGTGTAGTCTCATAAGTAGAGAGCACCACCAATTGGATTCTACAATCATATTACTCAAAATCATTGAGTGATTCTAATAGTGAGAGTATGACAACTTCAGAAGACATGCAAACTCTCAATTTGAGTATAGAGACTATTGAGGAAGAATAGAGGGCCACACATAAGGAGGAAGCTGATGTCTCTATCCACAGTGTGGGATCAACTGAGCAATCATAGATGTATGAGGACACCTATCTTTCGGTATGCAAAGGAGCCAATATGGAAGAGAAAATACTTTAAATCTTTCTACTGATAGTTGGACATGAGAGATTAATAGAGGACCCCATCTACATGCCTCAAATATTTTGAGATGAAGTATTTGAACCACCTACGTGGATGGAGATATTGGGTACCCTAGATGTGTGCATGAATGAACAAATCATTATAATGATTGAGTGTGTCAACAAAGAGGGTTATGAGTTAAGTTTATACAAAGTAATAATTTGGGAAGAAGATTTTGATGATGAGAACTCTTAAGAAGACTATGAAAGTGATTGTATCATAGTGGAGTCGGAATTTGAGTCAAACGATGATTACCTCAGAAAAATACGAGTATATCATTTTGGACAATAACCTAGTGTAATGAACATCAAGGAGTACCATAAAGCTCGTAATGAGGCCTTGATAAACTTAGAGGAAGAAGTACAACTAAAAGAATACTTTGAGGTGCCAAGACATTTCAAAAAGTATGAAATAGAGGACATAAGGATAGCCATTCATGTTGAAGAATCACTCACAAATTTGACATACAGACAGACATAAAGATGAAGAAAGACAAAGAGAAGCAGAAACAAAGCATTCAAAAAATCAAGCCTTAGTGAAGGAACAAATTCACGACTGTAATATAGTTCATAGAAACTTCCAAAAATACGAGTTTTGAATCTCGGAACAAAATGTATATATATAAGCGAAGAAGAGAGCAGAGAGTGGAGCATAGAACCGGAATATAATAGCGCATATAGAAACTGAGGATAGTGATATAGAAGACGCAAAAGATTGCATATGTAGAGATGAATAATAGAACCTCAACTATTGAGAGAGATGGTAAGGAATAACTACTCAGAGTAGGAGAGTTTTCCATAGCTATGAGCAAAGTGAGGATAAGCTATTTTTGTACACATCTTCTCTAATACAAAACACATGTTCATGTGGAAGTTTGAGTGCATTCTTCGTATATGAAGAAATATGAGTGATTTAAAAAGTTATTGTGAAAGTTAGTTAACAGTTGCAGTTTTCTCAGTAAATGTTTTCCGGTACATCTACAAGTTAGATCTCACAACATAAAGTAAAGTTTTTCATGAGAGATAGCTCATCTTGAAGCCAGTAGTCTCAACTATAAGTTGATCAAAAGACTTCTGTGAAACGGGACAAGTACGCACAGTACTATGTCTGAAAGTAAAGACATCTAGAACTGATGAAGTTTTTTCTTAAACTTCAGATAGTGTTCATTCACTGAAGGAAGCTCAGTCCGTTGAAGTTCTGGTGATATTTCGGTGAGTTCAAAACACAGTTTTTGATATATTTGAGTGACAGAAAGTTTATTTAACAGTAAGCAAACAAAGAATTGTAAAGATTAAAGTAAACCAGATCAGAATTGAAGCCGAAAGGAAAAGCAAAGTTTCTGTAAAGTAAATCTTTGGGATCTCATTAAACACAATTGTAAAGTTTTTAGTTTCAGGAAGTTTGCTAAGCTATTGATGATTATAGAGGTGTTCTAATATCACTCTAGCTTAGTTCTTGTTGTGGCGTGGTGAATTCCGCAGTTGAGCTTTAGCTAGTTAAGCTCACTCACTGCGTCAACAAATAGTACAAGAGCTCAACAGTTGATGATACTTGTTAAGAGCTCAACAAGTGGTATCAGAGCAGAAAGATTTTGAAGAGCAGAAAGATCCTCAAGAGTAAACGAAAGTGAAGATACAAGAGAATTTGAAGAACTTTCACAAGAAAGGTGAAAGCTAAGATGATCAACAACAAACGGCGTCAAGAAACATTCCGAAGTAATTCTCAAGGGTAAAGGTTTGTAAAAGGTAAAACCTTTTAAGATTACACTCACCGAAAGTAACAGAAACAAGAAGATTATGGCAGATTATATCTCTATTGACAAATTGGACAGAGATAATTATCCCGCATGGGTAATGCGCATGGAAGCCTTACTTATGAGTAAGGACTTAATGATATATGTAATAGGAGAAGAAAAGAAGCCGACTTTTGAAGACGATAGTCAACCAAAGAAAGAAGAGTTAGAAGCCTTGAAGCTGTGGCAGAAGAAAGATGCAACGACAAGAGCTTATATCTACAATACCATTACAGATCATCTACTACCGCACATTAGAGGTCTAGAGAAAGCGGAAGACATATGGAGTGCATTGGAAGATCATTTCCAAAATACAACGAAAGCTAGGAAGGCTAGCTTATGGTCAGAGTTTACAACATTGAAGAAAAAGAAAAGTCAAAGCATTAGTGACTATGTCACTAAGATGAAAGACTTGGCAGAGAGTCTTGGATCTATTGATGAAGATATCAAAGATCACAGGTTGATAGCACAAGTGCTTGCGGGACTGAGAGGAGATGAAAGGTGGAAACCTTTCGTACTCTTAACTGAACTTTCTTTAAATCATTTTGTACCAGATTTAAATCAGTTGCTTGGACTAATGTTAACGTTTGAGCAAGATTTGAAGACGGACGGAGATAAAGGACATAGTTCAGCTATGTATGCAAAGAATAAGAAGAAAGGTGATAAAGGTAAAGAAAAAGATGAAGAAGAGATGTCTACTCAAGCAAATTTTGCAAGAAAAAGAGGTAACGTAAGAAGTAAAAGTAGAGGTAAAGGAAGAGGTAATCAGACTAACAACAAGAAGACTTGTTGGATCTGTGGATTAAGCAATCATTTGGCTCATGATTGCTGGCATAATTCTCAAGGATCAAGTCAGAATCAGAACAATAACAGTAGAGGAGGAAGCGGAAGATATCAAAGAGGAAGACAAAGCCAAAGAGGCGGATATGGTAGAGGTGGAGCAAGAAGTTGGGGACATAATCAGTCTCACAACACTACCTACTACAACTATGCGAATGATACGCAGAATGACAGTCATACAATGTTGATGATGAACTCAATAAGTATGTCAGAAAATGAAGACCTCAAGGTATTCTATATTGACTCTAGTTGTTCAAATCATTTGTCAGGAAATATAGAATTGTTATCAGAACTTGAAGGAGGTATTTTAAATCATACAGTACAAACACGTGATAACACAAAACATAATGTAAGGTCAATTGGAAAAGTAAAGTGTAAGAATGGAGCTGACCTACTAACAAATGTTTTGTATGTTCCAACAATCTCGAAGAATCTGATTAGTGTGGGAGAGATAGTATAAAAATGTTTTCAAGTCAGGTTTACAAATGAAGGAGTACTTGTTGAAGATCCAGAGAATGGATACAATCAAATTGTCCATGGTAAAAAGGAAGGTAGACTTTTTACTCTTAAAGTACAAGGGAATGTTGGTCAAGCCTTGATCACACATGGTAATGAGGTATTTACAAAGTTAGACCTCTGGCATAAGAGGTTAGGACATTTTAATGAAATAGGAATGAAAACTATGGTGGAGAAACAATTCGTGAGAAGATTACCAAATATGAAGAATCAACATATGATTCACAAGTGTGAAGCTTGTCAGATGGGAAAAGCCCACAGGTTACCATTTCAGAAGAAAGGGTACAAACACGATGATGTGTTAGACATCATATATACAGATGCATGGGGACCAACAAAAGAAGGATTTATCAGCGGCTCAAGGTATTACGTTCTTTTTATTGATGATGCAACAAGATGGATAACTCTTTATGTTTTAAAAGAGAAGTCAGAAGTATTTGAAGCTTTCAGGCATTTTCATGCATATGCTGAAAGAATTATAGGACAGAAACTCAAAAGACTAAGGTCTGATGGAGGAGGAGAATATTTTCTCGAGAGTTCAATGATTATCTGTGGAATGCAAGTATCAAAAGAGAAATAACTTGTAGGTATACACCGCAACAAAATGGAGTAGCAGAAAGAAAAAACGGAACTCTAGTTGAGTTTGCAAGAGCAATGCTAAAGGAGAAGAATTGTCCAAATTATCTTTGGGCTGAGGCTATAAATACAGCTACATATCTGGTAAATAGATTACCATGGATAGCTTTAAATGGGATGACTCCTTATGAAGCTTGGTGGGGCAAGAAAGCAACACTTGATCATTGTAAAGTGTTTGGATCAGTTGCTTAGGCTTATGTACCATCACAACTGAGACACAAGCTTGAACCAAAAGCTGAAAAATACGTGTTCATCGGATATGATGAAAAACAGATGGGTTATAGGTTATGGAGTCCTCTAACCAAACAATTTATTGTTTCCAGAGATGTAACATTTGATGAAGGGAAAAGTTGGTATACAAACATAGAGTATAATGAAGAAACAACTAAAGAAGAGATAAGAAGGAAAGAAAAAGGAAAATCACATCTGCAGGTGAATGGAGATGAAGATCATATGCAGGCACGTACATCCAGGATCGGATCAAGTACGAGAAATGAAGATGGACCAAGATTTGATGAAGATGTGTATTCAGATACACATGAAGAATATGAACTAAGAAGGTCAAACAGAGTAAGGAAACAACCAACAAGGTATTCCTATGACACTTCTTATTTGAATCAGAAAAACTATGCTTACTTAGTAAAGGAAGATGAAGAACCTCAGAATTACAGTGAAGCAAAAAGGTAAGAAACAATGGGAAGAAGCAATGAAGGAGGAGTTTAAAGCGCTTGAGGAGAACAAGACTTGGTATCTTGTTCCAAAACCAAATGGTAAGAAAGTGATTGGAAATAAATGGGTTTACAAAGTTAAGAAACTTGTTGATGGAAGGATAGCCAGATACAAAGCTAGACTGGTGGTCAAAAGTTATGCTCAGACGCATAGCATAGATTATGATGAGACGTTTAGTCCGGTGGCAAAGATGTCAACCATAAGGACATTGATTGCTATAGCAACATCAAAAGGATGGAAGCTAAGTCAATTGGATATAAAGAATGCATTTTTAAATGGATATATATCAGATGAAGTTTACATGGAACAACCTGAAGGGTTTGTAAGTTCTAGTTACCCAGATCATGTTTGCAGATTAAGAAGAGCTCTCTATGGATTGAAGCAAGCTCCAAGAGCTTGGAATTACAGACTTGTGAAGTATCTCAATGACCTTGGATACCAAAGCTCAAAAGCAGATGCAAGTCTACTCATTAAGAGAACAGATGAAGGTATGATCTACATTTGTATTTATGTAGATGACATTATAATCACAGGTACCTCAGATGAAGGAATCAAGGAGGTAAAGAGATTGCTTGAAAAAGAGTTCAAGATCAGTGATCTAGGAAAGTTATCATACTTTCTTGGAATGGAAGTCACATATACAAATCATGGTGTATATGTTTCACAAGAAAGGTATCTCCTAAACTTACTAAAGACGTTTAACATGGAGAATCGCAGAGAAGCTTCAACATTGCTTGAAGTCAATCATAAACTCAGCAAATATGGTGGTGCAGAGTTTAAAGATATGAGGAAGTATCAGTCGTTAGTGGGAAGCTTAATTTATGCTACACTAACAAGACCTGATCTCAGTTATGCAGTGGGAGTTCTCTCACAGTTCGTCTATTGTCCGAAGGATCAACATTGGGTTGTAGGACAAAGAGTTCTTCAAAAGAACTATAAAGGAAGGATTATATTATCCTTTTACATCAGATAAAAGCTGAGAGCATACAGTGACTCAGACTGGGCAGGAAGTCAAGATGACAGAAGGTCAAAACATGGATATATGATATACCTAGGAGATAAGCTTGTCAGCTGGTGTTCAAAGAAGCAACACACAATGGCTTTATCGTCAACAAAAGCAGAATAAAAAGGACTTGTGGAAGCAGCTAAAGAAGTGATATGGATGCAGACCTTGTTCAAAAGTATGGGTATTGATCAAGGTATACCTATCATACATGGAGATAATATGCGCTCGTTATATCTTGCAACAAATCCAGTATTTCATGCAAGAACAAAAAACATAGAGATTCAATATCATTTCCTGAGGGAAAAGGTAATGGAAAAGGAGATTGAAATAGTATACACATCTACAAAAGATCAGATAGCAAATATTCTGACAAAGAAGAAATGGCAGGTATAAAAGAAAAGAAGAATATATGAAAGATCAGAGAATGCAAATTAGTGATTGAGGGGGAGCTGTTGAAGAATCACTCACAAATTTGACATATAGACAGACATAAAGATGAAGAAAGACAAAGAGAAGCAAAAACAAAGCGTTCACAAAATCAAGCCTTAGTGAAGGGACAAATTCACGATTGTAATATAGTTCATAGAAACTTTCAGAAATACGAGTTTTGAATCTCGGAACAAAATGTATATATATATATGAGCGAAGAAGAGAGTAGAGAGTGGAGCATAGAGCCGGAATAGAATAGCGCATATAGAAACTGAGGATAGTGATATAGAAGACGCTAGAGATTGCGTATGTAGAGATGAATAATAGAACCTGAACTGTCGGGTATTCATCTGAGAGAGATGATAAGGAATAACTACTCAGAGTAGGAGAGTTTTCCATAGCTATGAGCAAAGTGAAGCCAAGCTATTTTTGTACACATCTTCTCTAATAGAAAACACATGTTCATGTGGAAGTTTGAGTGCATTCTTCGTATATGAAGAAATGTGAGTGATTTAAAAAGTTATTGTGAAAGTTAGTTAACACTTACAGTTTTCTCAGTAAATGTTTTCCCGTACATCTACAAGTTAGATCTCACAACATAAAGTAAAGTTTTTCATGAGAGATAGCTCATCTTGAAGCCAGTAGTCTCAACTATAAGTTGATCAAAAGACTTCTGTGAAACGGGACAAGTATGCACAGTACTATGTCTGAAAGTAAAGACATCCAGAATTGATGAAGTTTTTTCTTAAACTTCAAATAGTGTTCATTCACTGAAGGAAGCTCAGTCCGGTGAAGTTCCGGTGATATTTCGATGAGTTCAAAACACATTTTTTGATATATTTGAGTGACAGAAAGTTTATTTAACAGTAAGCAAACAAAGAATTGTAAAGATTAAAGTAAACCAGATCAGAATTGAAGCTGGAAGGAAAAGCAAAGTTTCTGTAAAGTAAATCTTTCGGATCTCATTAAACACAATTGTAAAGTTTTTAGTTTCAGGAAGTTTGCTAAGCTACTGATGATTATAGAGGTGTTCTAATATCACTCTAGCTTAGTTCTTGTTGTGGCATGGTGAATTCCGTAGTTGAGCTTTAGCTAGTTAAGCTCACTCACCGCATCAACAAATAGTACAAGAGCTCAACAGTTGATGATACTTGTTAAGAGCTCAACAATTCAAATACCTAAAAGAGAGGCACAAAGAGTGGCCTATGAAAATAAAGAGCAAACCAAAAAAATAATAGTAACTAGGGAAGATGAAGAGGATAGATGCACTTTCATTGGAAAGGATGCATCTTTTGAGGGGGAATGTCAATTGGTGGAATTATTACAAGAATATAGGGATGTCATTGTATGGACATATAAGGATCTGAGGAGGGTCGGCCCACAGATTGGTTCACACAAGATAATGGCTCATGAGGCAAAACCATTAAAGCAAAGACCATATACTTATAGCGATGTGTATTTTACCAAAGTAAAAGAAGTATATATCCATATACTTATAGCAATGTGTATTCTACCAGAATAAAAGAATATATAGACAAATTTCTTGATGTAGGATTCATCTATGAGATAGAGCTCATGGAATGGGTATCTCCCATAGTACCGGAAAAGAATGAGAAACTTAGGATCATCACATTTTAAAGCTAAAGCATATTTTTGAGAAGTTCGGACAATATGAAGTTTTTCTAAACCTTGAGAAATTTATTCATGGTCAGATAAGGCAAGATTCTAAGTCACATTCTATCCAAAAATGGGATTTCACCTGATGAAGATACGATAAAAGTAAATTTAGAATTGCCTAGGCCAAAAAATGTCAAGGAAGTACAAGCATTCATGGGCCATTGTGGATGCATCCATATGTATGCTATCATTACCAAGCCATTATATAGTTTGTTGACTCAGTTTGGGTGCAATATGGACTGCAAAATATGCATTCCTCAAATCAAAGAAAAGGTTGACCTCAAATCCCGTACTTAAGGTGCCAAATTGGACAAATCCATTCCACATTCATGTGGATGCATCTAATTTTGCCTTAGGATGTATAGTTGCACAACAAGTGGATGAAGGCAAGTTAGAACATCCTAGTGCTTATGCAAGTAGACATTTGAACCAAGCTAAGAAGAACTATAGGAGCACAGAGATAAAAGGACTTGGGATGGTCTATGCAATCAAGACATTTAGACATTACCTTCTAGCCAACATGTTCAAGTTTTGTGTACACCATCAATCATTGCTATACCTAGTAAAAAAACCATGCAACACAAGAAGAATAGTTAGATGGTTCTTACTATGGAATTTTATTTTGAGGTAGTTGTGAAGAAAGATAGCACTCATATACAGGCATACCATCTCTCTAGAATGACCCATGGAGAGCCAACAATACGAGTGCCAGACAAGCTTCTTGATGCATATTTTTTTAATATAGAAGTGTGCCGAACATGGGAAAAAACAATAGAATCTGTGCTCACACATGAACTGATTCATATGCAAAATTCCTAGGGAAATATGGAAATAACGAAAGCTAAGAACTTTCAAATTGTGACAAGGAGTTTATTATAGAGATTCAAATGAAGTATTGTTTTGGTGTGTGGAAGATGATGAAAGGAAGAGCCTAATCTAACAAGCTCACACAAATCCCTGTAACCATCACAAAGGTATAGCAGGAACTACTCAAGAATTAAATCATTTAGGAGTATATTGGTCAAACATGCAAAATGAAGTGGATGACCATATAGCTAACTGTGGCATCCATCACATAGTACCACCCAAGGAACTCTCTTCAATGAGCTATACAACTATATCCCTAGAGTGAAGTAAACCCTTGGTTGCTTTTCTAAAGTCCCATGGGTAATCTTATAGGAGCCAATGTAGTGAGAAGAAGAGCCTTGGTAGAAGAGAGTAAGGACTACATCATTATTGATAATTAGCTATTTAAAAGATTTAGAGGCAATCAATTGCGACTAGGAATCAATGAAGAAGAGTACTTGAATGTTCTAGAGATGGCTCATGCAGGGGTGACTGTAGGTCATTTCTCGATTGAAAGAACTATGAAAATGATCCTCTTTTTAGGATTCCGGTGGACCACCATGGCTACTGAAGCATACGTGAAAAGTTGTGACATCTGTCAGAGGACTAAATATCCTTTGCAAAGATATGACATGCCAAAAAGACCACTATTAAATGCTAGAGCTTTTTCAAAATGGGGAATAGATTTTGTAAGACCCATTAACCCCGCTATAAGAGGTTCTCATATAGAATACATCATTGCAGCCATGGAGTATGTTAATAAGAAGAGTGATTCACAAATGAAAACCAAGTTTCTATTCTGACAAATCTTCACAAGGTTTAAACTTCCTATTGAAATTTTAAGTGATAGGGGTACACACTTCATTAATGAAGTAATTAAATCACTCATGAACATGTTCTTAGTGATCCATAAAAAATGTGCTCCCTATCACTCGCAAGCCAATTGTAGTAGTACCATACACAAAAATAATGTTTTCTTTAAGCTTCGATATAAAAACATAGTATCAATAGTGGGCTCATTTCAGAACTCTGAATAAGAGAAATCCATTGGATGCATCTATACAAAGTTATGGCCAAAAAATGGAGTGTCAAGAATCAACTACCTACACCTCATGACTCTCTATGGCTTCCATGAGCAAGAAAACAATGGAAAAAGGTGGGGAAACGGTAGGTAACACCTCTTAGCACACATTCCAGACCATAGCCATGCACAATAAAGCAAACATAAAGGGATAAAAATGGGCAATAAGGAGTTACAAGGTTCTTCTTTTCAAGGTAGTTCTCTATTGCAAATGGAAAAAGTCTTTACAAAAGAGTTAGAATTCACTTATGTACATGAGCCCATAAGTGTGTCCTTTCACATTTTGGATGGGCATACTAGCATGATCCCTCTCCCTATGGGCTAATTTACTAGTCTACAGGGCATATTATGTAACAGTTGAGGACACCTTGAAGTGCACAATTATAAGACTTCTTTGTATGCATCAAGGGCTACTCTATAATCATGACGATGTGTTATTTAAAAATTTGAAATTTTGGGATGCCTTTTTTTTAGATCTTTCCTTAATTTGATCTTGATCAACATTTTCTCCTTTTTCCTTCTCTATGTCTTCTTTCCTTTGCAACACTCTCCCCCTCCTAGTGTTTCTCATCCTTGATAAAGCTTTTTTGGGTTTGCCGTACAGGCCACTTGTGGGTTATGATGGTATACCCTTTGTGTTATATGTATTCTTGAAGTACTCAAGGAAGGATCTTCTTCACCACCATATCATATTTATTATCTTAACGACCATATCTTTGAAGTACTCGAGGAAGGATCTTATTCATCACCATATCCTCCATTGTTTATTGTTTTGATATCCTGAATCTTGACATTTGTGCCCTTTGCAGGGCTTGGAGTCCAAGGATCTTTCTTTAAAAGCTGAGTTACATTTGTTCTTTAATTATTAGTAGCTATTCTTTTTTTTTCTTTTTCTTCATCTCTTCTTTCTTTTGTTGCATTCTACACTTTCAGTTGTAGGTAGAACTGCTACTTCCACATGTCCCTCCTCCTGAACTCTAATGTCCTTGATAGTGCAAGGTGGGCAGAAAACATAAGCATCATAGATGATGTGATAAAACTAGAGCAATGGCAAGCATTCCTAATTAAACACGTGCCTACTATTAATCATAAAATCTATTGTCTACAAAAAGTGTAACTCATTTTCCACCAATCAAGCATTGATGTTGGAGGTAATCTTCAAAAATATTTTGAAGTCTTGCTATAAAAATCTTGTAAAAAAGGCCTCATCAAGTGTCTGTAAGTATAGGCTTAACAAAAATATTATTCTAGAGTAATATTCCATTATTGTTTCCTTGCTCAATGTTACAAAAAGATCAAATAATAATGGTTCCACTCACCGATTTATTTGAACGACGTTCAAAAATGTGTAGCTTGTATCTTCTCTTTAGAGAGCCATAGCTCAAGCTCTATGTTGCTTGTAGGTTTCTTATTACTCCAATGGGTTAGACAATGTCATTACTCTCATTAGCATATTTCTCTCTAGATGTTTTCAAGGCATGACTGTCTTGCCCAGAGTAGCATACGATATAAGTAGCATTTGTAAAGCTTCTTCTTTGAGCTATTATAAGATCCCTTTCCCTTCTGTGTTGAATGAGAATGCAATAATTGAATTTCAATGACTTTTTAGTGCATTTCTTCTTCTTTTTTTTGTGTAATTCCTGAGAGGGATGATTCTTACATAGGTATTGAGGAATGTCATTAAGCCATCTTATTTTGATAAAAAAATCAAAGGAATCTGCAAGCCAATTTATATTATGGGATAGTTGATGTTATAATTGTTATGTCTGCTTGATGGAGTTTTCAATCTTCTCTGGTTTTAAATATTTTTTGTTCTTTGACTCATTCTTTTGATTTTGAATTGTTTTATGACTTTTTCTCTCATAATGGTGAGCCAATATGCCCAAAGCTTCATGTATTTTGGTGATCTATATAACAAAAGTAAACATAGATCCACTTATACTAGTACTAATTTCACATAATGGATTTGCATTATGCCTCTCCTAAGCTCAAAGAATATTTAAGCCATGCAAAATCACTACTTGAGATTTTTCCAATTCTTACATCTGAACATGGTCTAGAGCAAGTTATGTATGTCCTATGACTTTGCCCAATAGTCATAGAGGTCCATAATCACTGATATTTTAAACTTAGAGGTCCATAATCACTGATATTTTAAACTCCCATAATGTGTAATTCATTCCATCAAGCTTCCTCTTAGTGATGATGGGTGGGAAAATATAATTCCAATAATAAAAACAACAAATGAGGAAGGGACAATGGGGCCATCGGTCAATTACAAATCTAATGTACTTAAAAGCTCAACGAGAAAATCTGTCTAACTACAAGTACCTTAAAATCTCTAATACCATGTACAAAAACAATTACATAATAGAGATGATTGCAATAGAGAATAAAAGAATAGATAAAGCCAAAAGTAGATAGTATTATTTTGCTAATACTAAGTATAATAATGATGGCATTGTCCACCCATGTACTATCATAATAGAGCTTCAATGATAATCTAAAGAACTCTAGATATTTGCAAGTAAGAGGTATGTGGTAGCAAAATTTTGAACTTCCCATATATCCCTATGTACCCAAAATTCCACTTGGAAGTGAGTGAAGTTTACTTTACTTAAGACAACTTCTATTCATAAATGGTCCACTATATCATCATCATTTGAGGTGGGTTTCTCACCAGTAGGGCAATGCACAATTGGGTCTCCTCATAATGGGGGCTTTACAAGTGTGAATACATCATATAATCATGAGAGATAGACACTCATCATATACTAATATCTATGTCCTACAGAGTTACCAACCTAGTTAATATGTTCTTGTTTTCTTTAATTGTTCCTTTTTTTAGAACAACAAAGAGAAATTGAAAACTAGAGAGGAGTTACAATCTGTCTAGGGGCCAGGGCCACAACTATAATACAATCAATAAACAAAGAGTGAGTAATACATAGTGGATCTCTTATCAAAATACACATAATCAATAAATGTCTCCACCTAGAATACTTGTAGATATAGATAATATCCCTAAAACTGAAATGGTCAAGAGGAGCATCGGTTGTAGACGATACACATAAGACTAATCCTCTTTAACTCAATGATACAACCATAATAAAAGAATTTTTGAGAAGAACTAAAGACTTTGGCATTCTTGTCGTTATAGATACACCATAATATCTAAGACCTCCACAGATGCCGTAAAAGGAGATCCATTATGCTATTGGATCCAAGAAGAATTTATTTGTAGCCAACCTTGAGGATGCCCATAATTTTGTAGATATTATCAAGGAGACTCCATAACTTTTTATCATGAGAGCAATTTGTGAATAGATATGCAAGGTCCTTCTCCTAGCCACAAAAGCAACAATTACCTACACTAATATTCAATTTTCTAAGTTTGTTTTTGGTCCACACACCATGATGAATGATCAAACACAAAAGACTAAACTCCTTGATGGATAGGGGAAAAGCCCAAAAACACCTAAACTTGTATCTCCATAGATCCATAATATCATTTTCATTAAGAACTACATGGTTCTTGAACAAATTGTTCCAGGAATCAAAGCCTACTTCTCTACGTTTATTCATTCTGGTAGTAATTTCCCTATTTTATAGTGCATCAAACATCCTATCCACATGGATTCCTGGGAAAAAACCAAGAGTTAGATGAGAAATCAGAGTTTAGAGTGTAGGCATCCTTAACCATCATCTAAGATTTCCACATACTACAGACAAGTGTGCTACACGTAGGGAAAAAAATTAGGAGAAACAATAAGATCCTAGAATTTGTTGTCTTTCCAAGATTTATAGTTAGTCAAATAACATTTACCACAATTTCTTTTAATAAGATAGGCCTAATAATCACTACAAATAGAAGCTCTTAAGATCCATATTGCAAGCCATCTTGATAGGACAAAGTAACCCAAGACCCCCCTCTTCTTTACTTCTACAGCAAATGTGCCAAGCAATCTAAGGGACTTTAGGATAGTCATTGGAACCTCCGCATAGGAATCTCCTAGAAATGGCTATGGCTTTAGCCATTTGTTTCTTATTGGGCATCCAACAAGAAAGGAAGTAAGTGGGAGAAGGTAAAATATAATGTTTAAGGAAAAAGACTCTGTGAGAGACTAGACTAAAGGGACATCAATTTGACCACTCTAGATCTAAATCTATTTAACATCTAGTCCTATTTTTGCTCAAAAGAAATGTTGAATCCTATAGGAATTCTAAGAAGTTTGAAAATTCTACCATCTTTAATGATCTCGCAAGAATTATCTAAGGAGTCTAGAAAGGTTGGGCGGGGGGCATTACCAAATAAAACACTAACAAACATGATGAAGTGTCTACTAGCTCCTATATCATGAAGGGATTGGAGAATAAAGTCCCACTCCATTCTATCAAAAGCTTTGTCAATATCCACCTTAAAGAAATAGCAATCTTGATTAAAATCTTTGGCATACTCAATACCCTCCCAAATAGATATGATGGCATCAAGAATAAATCTCTCATTAATGAAACCCTTCTGCTATGGGAGAACGATCATATCCATGATAGAACTGAGTCTTCTGGCTAGAGAAGAGGAGAAAATTTTGTATGAAGAAGTCTAACATGAGGTAGGTCTCTAGTTTTTGAGATCATCCTTGGGTCTCTTTTTGTGGACCAACTTGATAACTCCAATGTTGATAAAGATAGAAAGAGTGCCCTTACTCACAATGATAGAAAGGTATCAAAAAACCTTTAAGATCTAAGAAGAACTCATTAGAGATACCATCAAGACTAGGGGATTCATAGGTTTTCAATCTACTAATGGTTTCCCTAACCTGACCAGTAGTGAGGGGTAGGTTTAGAGCACAAGCTAGGCTCGTATGAATCTTTTTTTTTTCTTTTAAGGATAATGGTAGATCTAGATCTTTGGGAATCCTCGCCCCACTTAAAGGAATAGAGAAAACATTATTAAAGAAGCCAATAGCATCCTATAAATTCTCCATGATATCAACAAGCATCTCACCTGAACTCTTCCTCAACATAGGAATAAAGTCTTTAGCTTTTTTCTTTTTCATCATCTCAAACATATTCTTGTTAAATTTATCA
Source organism: Ceratopteris richardii (assembly GCA_020310875.1). Taxonomy (NCBI): domain Eukaryota; kingdom Viridiplantae; phylum Streptophyta; class Polypodiopsida; order Polypodiales; family Pteridaceae; genus Ceratopteris; species Ceratopteris richardii. Next base: position 154,322,333 of record CM035406.1, read on the forward strand.
ACTTTTTGAGCCCAAAACTCTCTTTATGAAGCACCATGAGCTAAGAGGTAATCTTCATATCTTAATCTTTCATGAAGCATAAGGATCCTCTGAAGACCAACTAGGTCATTAGAGCAATAAGCCCTAATGTCCTCTATCTCTCTAGAAATTGCCATTCTTCTTTTAAACCTAACTCTCTTAGCTAGGACCTTAAAATGAGTTAAAAGTCTTTGGAATACTCCCAAGAAAGAGAAGGGGAGAAATCACACTCAAATGTTTCTTAAAGATCTCTTTAGTTTGGTCAACAACACAAGAGAGTTTTAGCAAAGAAGAATCGAGGTGGGATAGCCAACTTTGTAGTCAAGGCAATTTCTAAAGAATTTACACACAAGAGGGTAATGATCAGAGAGGTAATTCTTCTTGTTCCTATTGTTCCAAGTGTGGTCAGAAGTAGCACAGATGTCAAACAAGGTTCTTATCATTAAGAAATTGGAACAAAACTTCCTTCTCTTTACCGTCAATATCACTACAACAGATCGGCAACATATTGAGGTTTTTACCAAGGGAAATGAACGTGGCTATTTTTGCCGCGACGTCAGTGTAGCTGTCGGTATGCGCGTCGGTATTATAGCGCCGGTATGAGCATCGGTATAAGCATCGGTATGGGCATCGGTATGAGCATCGGTATAAGCATTGGTAATTATGACACTCTTATCGACGCCCATACCGACGCCTCTGCTGGGTGCACCGTCGCGTATATCGGTGCCCGCTGGGTGTATCGACGCTTATTCCGATGACATTATTGGGACTACCGTCACTTATACCGAAGACCATATCTACAAATTTTTTTTTGGGCAGAGTGTGTTGTATTTTGCTACAACAACATTACCATGATGTTGCTTAACAAAAGACAATACACTCTGCCCAAAGAAAACCGATTACATGTGATGTGTACTCTAATGTCAACCGAAATATGATTTCATAAAACAGAATATTATTCGACACAAAAGAGATAATTAGAATGAACCATGAACCATGTACAAAGAAAGTGATATATTTCATAAATGAAGCATGTACAAGAGTGTGGCAAACCACTGTCATATATGACGCTTTTACAAAATGTGACAAAGCAATGCATTGCCATATAAAAATCAAATACAAAATTTTGGTGTGCCACTGCCATACACATGCAAAGAACGTTCCATATCAACAATCCTGCAACAAAGAACATTAACGGAATGAGATAAATTCACATGAAATTACAAACAACAAGTAAAAACCAAATTTATAAATTAATCACCTCATCGCAAATGCTCCCATGAAACGATCGCACCGCATCCCTCCAAGTCCTCCAATAGTGTAGTCAATCCGTGCTTATATCCGTAAGACTCTTCCGTTCTTGTTGGAGGACGACCCATTGCCAACTCCTTCAACAAATATACAAAACATTAGAGGAACATACATGAGAAACTTAACACAAATAAATTCAATAAATGAAATGGTACTTACAAACTCATGACGCATCATGACATATCTGCCGCTACCCAAATGTGATGGTCCAACCGTATCTAGACGTGTGGCTATGACATCTCGTTGTTGGCGATATCGGTCAGGAGTCTGCTGCTGCTCGTCGCGAATCAGATCCCACTCCTCAGCATCTAACCATACAGGCTTTGGTATGCCTGCTTTGAAAGCATCACGAGCCTCTGATCATCGATGGGACATCACCTCATGTGCGGTGTGCAGAATCCACTCTGAACTGACAAGAGACTGTCCATCGGCTGGTCGGAACTCCTGATAAATCGTTTCTATGATATAATTCGTCCGATCTTTATCCTGTTCACTCCATTTCAGCATGATGGAGTGTCCAAACTGTATGGAGCAAAGCTATTGTATACGTGCATGCATTGCTTTGCCAATCGCATCCATCACCGGAGCTCCATCTCGGATACTATACACCTTGGAGTCATCATGGTCATGAGCACCCCAAGGTGTACGTGGTGTTCCACATGGTGTACTGCGTGGCATACCTACATCTGAGGTACTCGTCCTATGAGTAGAAGTGGGCGAGACAACATTTGTCGCACTGCCTCCACAACAGCCACCTCCTCCAAACCTACCTGTAGATCCACTCCTAGAGCCTCCTGCTCCAGAGCGTGACCTCGATCTATGAGATGGGCCAGAACCTGTATCACGCTGAGGCATGGAATGCACATGTCTACTACTAGACCAAGTAGGATATGGCTGAAAAGATGGTCATGGTGGAGTCACAAAGCTAGGAGACATACCTCCTACGGGAGTAGCACCACCCGTAGGAGTGACACTGGCGGGAGTGTTACCGGTGGGAGTGAGGCCGACAGGAGTAAGGCCAACAAGAGTGAGGCCGCCAGGAGTGAGGCCAGGAGGAGTGCTACCACGAGCGATCCAATATTGTGATGCAACAACCATATACGTGGGACGTACCTGAGAGATAAACTCTAAAAACTGCTCCTCTATCATGGAATGAGAGTGACTGCAGGACTGTCTCCCATCGTGCTCTGTAACAAAAGAACTCAAATAATTAGTATGTGATAATAAAGGTAATATAGAGAATAAACAAAAAAAAACAAGAATTAGTACGTACAAGTGTTTTATTCAAAAATCCTCTAATCTAGCATCCTCTTGAAGATCCGATGCACTGAGAATATCTATCTCTATATTGTTGGCTTCTAAATCGCTTGCTATGCTGGTTTCTTCCTGATCATCGTCTATTGCTTCGTCTTTTCGAACAATGACCTCTTCTTCAATGATCTCTTCTTCTCGAACAGTGACCTCTTCTTCAATGACCTCTTCTTCTCGAACAATGATCTCTGAGTCCACTACAGATGGACTATCTTGTACATCTATATTCTCATAAATTTTTCTACTGCGTGGGGTGACTTGTAAAACAAATAGCCACTCTGGTTCTTTTGAATCTGGTATAAAAACAACTTGCTCACAATGTTCGGGAGGTACAAATGTGTCCCTTTCATCCGTCCATAATTTTGTGGAGTCGACTTGAAGCAAACCACTTTTATCCCGCCTCACTGTTGCGTTTCTTCCAGAGGTGACTACTTTGAACCATTTCACATCAAAAACAAAATAATCAAACTTCCTAAAAGATAGTTTCAAGATATCTTGAATCACACCACAATAATCTAGCTGGCCTTCTTGAGCATTATCATCTCTTGCCCTCACTCTACTTTTTTGCAAAAAGTTCACCATCACCCCACTATCAAAAGTAGACCTATTTCTATCGATTCGTGCGATTGGAAAGTGTCGTCCATGAGACCATAGTGCACCGTATTTAGTGTACTCCCAATCACATCCCTTTGCGAGTTCTTCTTCTTCTTCAGAGATATCTTCACCCACTGCCTTTGCTTGTGAAACCGCTGTATCTAGCCATCTGCTCGTTGGAAAAGGTGGAAGAGGTCGAAGACTTTCTGGAAGAGGCAAAAATCGAGTGTAACGATTCTTTTGAAACTGAGCTCTTTCCTTTGCATTGGTTTCCTTGGCAAGCTCATACCTTTCTAACCACTTCTGCATAAGCTTAGAATTAACTATGCAAAACTTCATTGCCTTCTCTCTGAAAGCTGCATCCATTTTCCGTTGCAATCCTTTACCTTGTGGTTCATCGCCTACGAGACGAACATCTTCATCATCGCTCCCTAAGCGAGGCATTTCGGGATCTGACATACGTAAAAGCTCAGTTATGAATACAAGAGACTCTTGTACAAGCCATCCCTCTGCCATGCTACCCTTTGGACGTGCTCTCTGTCGAACAAACCCTTTTAATGTCTTCATAAAGCACTTTAAGAAGAACATCCATCGACTATGGATAGTTCTTGCTATTGCAACTTCATCTACCACATGAACGAGTAAGTGAAGTTGAATAGTGAGAATGCTTGTGGGAAAGTATTTCTCTACCATACAAACAACCTCGATAGCATTGAGTTTCACACTCTCTATGCTATCTTTATTTATCTCTTTAGAAGAGATCCACCGTACTAAAGAACTAATTTTATAAATGGTTCTTCGTACATCCTCCTAAAGACAATCTTTTAGGGCTACAGGGAGCACAAACTATAAAAACTTGTGCCAATCATGAGACTTGAGCCCTCCAAGATTGTTGTTTCATGTGAACGCAGTCTTTAGACACCTCATGCATCCAGTAGGTGTCTGAAACTCTGAAATTGTTTTCTTCACTTATTGCTCTTTCATCTTGCGAAGCACCTAAGGAGCTCTTGGTAACGATACTATTCTGTTGGGCTTAGTAATTGCCCACAACTCTCGCATACGACCGCACTCTTCTAAGTCCTCCCTTTGTGCTTTGCTTTCTTTCTTTCCGATCAGATTTTTCCAAAGAATCTCTCCCACATTCTTAAAAATATGCATCGGGTCTACCAAATGATTGATCAACAATTCACTCCAATAAGGGAGTTCATGAAAAATAGACAATCGCTTCATGCCAGTGACTGGATTTTTTGAATCCCACAGTTGTTTCCAATTGCTAGCTTTCATTTGGCATTGCACTTGTCGACCAATTTGTCCAAGTAAAACATGTCCATCAGGAAAATATCTATGGTGTCCTTCATAGACATTTTTATGTAGTGCTTTGGAATAGCGTGCTTCGAGTCGTGGTCCGCATAAGGGACAAGCATGGTAACCCAAAATCGATAAACCTGAATATTCACCATAACTAGGCCAATCATGCATCGTCCACATAAGTATGCCTTGCTTATAGGTTGAGACATGTCACGCACAGTAATCCCATCCCATAAAATGCGCAGTTCTTCCACAAGTGGGGCAAGATATACATCCATGTTTTTTACCTTATACTTACTTGGTACAATAAGAACTAATAATAAATGACCTTTCTGTGTGGCCAGCCATGGTGGGATGTTATAATTCACCAAACATACAGGCCATGTGCTCCATGAAGAACTACGTAAACCAAATGGATTCACTCCATCCATAGCTAGGCCTAGATGTATGGATCGAGGCTCACTAGCAAACTCTGGCCACTTACTATCTATGTGCTTCCAAGCATCAGAGTCAGCAAGCACTTGCATTACACCATTTGTAGACCTACTCTTTGTATACCATGACATTAACTCAACTATAGATTTGCATCTAAACATGTTCTTAATTCCTGGAATGATAGGAAAGTGGTGAAGAACCTTTGCGGGGATTGCTTGGCCTACAAGGTATTCTCTGAATCTATTTGCTCCACACTTTGGGCATACTTGGAGATGCTCATATTCATTCCAAAAGAGAATGCAATCATTCGGACAAGCATGAATTTTAGTATAATCCATTCCAATGGACTGTAAAAGTTTTTTTGCATCTCCACATGTTGGAGGCATGTCATTGCTGTCTGGCAAAAATTGATCTTTAAGAAGCTTGCAATAAGCAATTAAAACGATATTAGTAAATAAAGTTATTTTGATACAACAATGAAAGCTAATTTGTTCTCCACTTACCTGAACAATTCAGTGACACTACTATCTGACCATCCATAAATGGATTGCAGATTGAGCATCGCGAGTGATGCACGTAGTACAGATATCTTTGCTCCATTGTAAAGTGGTAAACGAGCTAGTCTTCACATGTTTTCATATTCTTCATTGACTTATGATCGTGGAAATTTTGTTGTGTCCATGAAACTCTCGACATCTTCACCACCATCATGATCTTCGTCCATCTCATAAAATGCTTCAAGCATCTCTTCCATATGTTCATTCTGTGCAATGCTATTAGTAATTGCTTGTATGTCTAAGTCCTTCTTTGTTCTCTTTTGTCCACGAGCGGTCGTTTGGGTCCATCTGCTCACCTGGGGGATCATGCGAATGGTAGCGTATGTTTTCTAATTGACTCCTATCAAAGAATCCATACTCTCTAACATGTGCAGTACAAATCTGTCGTTTTCGATAAATTTGATACTTGCACTGAGTGCAAGGACATGCCATTCTCTCCTCTGGATCCAAAGAAGCCATCTGCTATAATATGGACATTTTAGATCATTTGTTTTTTTCATTAAACCTAAAAATCTCACTCCTAAAGACTTAAACCTGAAATACTAAAACCTAAATACTTAAACACCTAAAAAAACCTAAAACCCTATTTTATATATAACCCTAAAACCCTAATCCTAATCATAAAAACCTAAAACCCTATTTTATATATATATTCATTTATATATTCAGATTTTTCTTAATTAGTCCTATTTTAAAATATTTAATTAAATGATTTAAAACAGTAATACTTTTTATATTTATTTATCTATATAATTATATATATTTAATTAAATTATTTAAAACACTAAAACTTTTTATATTTATTTATCTATATAACTATCCTATTTTATATATATACTTATTTATTAATTCAGAGTTTTTCCTTAAATCTTAAAACCCTAAAACACTAATCCTAATCCTAAAAACCTAAAACCCTATTTTATATATATATTTATTTATTTATTCAGATTTTTTCCTTAAACCCTAAAACCCTAATCCTAATCCTAAAAACCTAAAACACTAATCCTAAAACCTTAATCCTAATCCTAAAAACCTAAAACCCTATTATATATATATATGTAATTATATATTCAGATTTTTTCTTAATTAATCCTATTTTTATATATTTAATTATATATATTTAATTAAATTATTTAAAACACTAATACTTTTTATATTTATTTATTTATATAATTATCCTATTATATATATATATATATTTATTTATTTATTCAGATTTTTTCCTTAAATCTTGAAACCCTAAAACCCTAATCCTAATCCTGAAAACCTAAAACCCTATTTTATATATATATATATATATATATATATATATATATATATATATATATATATATATATATATATATATATATATATATATATATATATATATATATATATATATATATATATATATATATATATATATATATATATATATATATATATATTCAGATTTTTTTTTTAAACCCTAAAACCCTAAAACCTTAATCCTAATCCTAAAAACCTAAAACCCTGATCCTAAAACCCTAATCCTAATTCAAAAAACCTAAAACCCTATTTTATAAATATATTTATTTATATATTCAGATTTTTTTCTTAATTAATCCTATTTTTATATATTTAATTATATATATTTAATTAAATTATTTAAAACACTAATACTTTTTATATATGTATTATATGCATGTGTATGTGTATATATGTTATGTAGGTGTTAAAACCCTAAAACCCTAAAACCCTAATCAGAAAAACTTAGACTTAAACCTAAAATACTAGAACGTAAATACTTAAACACCTATAAAAATCTGAATGTGTAAATGTGTAGATATGTGTGTGTATGTATGCTCTATTTTACTATGTGTATGTATGCATGTGTGTATATGTGTATGTGTGTGTATGTATGCATGCATGTGTGTATATGTGTATGTGCATGTATGTATGTGTGTGCATATTTGTATGTATGCATATGTGTATATATGTGTGTGTATGTATGTGTATATATATGTGTATATGCATGTGTGTGCATGTATATATGTATGTATATTTGTATGTGTGTGTATGCATGCATGCGTGTATGTAAGCATGCATGTGTGTATATGTGTGTATATGTGTGTATATGTAAGCATGCATGTGTGTACATGTATGTGTGTATGTATGCATGTGTAAATGTGTAGATGTGTGTGTGTATGTGTGTGTGTATGTATGCTCTATTTTGCTATGTGTATGTATGCATGTGTGTATATGTGTATGTGTGTGTATGTATGTGTGTGCATGTATGTGTGTATGTGTGTGTGTATGTGTATGTATGCATATGTGTATATCTGTGCGTGTATATATGTGTGTATGCATGTGTGTGTATGTATGCATGTATGTATATTTGCATGTGTGTGTATGCATGCATGTGTGTATATGTGTGTATGTAAGCATGCATGTGTGTATATGTGTGTGTATGTAAGCATGCATGTGTGTACATGTATGTGTGTATGTATGCATGTGTAAATGTGTAGATGTGTGCATGTGTATGTGTGTGTATGTATGCATGCATGTGTGTATATGTGTATGTGTGTGCATGTATGTGTGTATGTGTGTGTATATGTGTATGTATGCATATGTGTATATATGTGTGTGTATGTATGTGCGTATGTATGTGTGTGTGTATGTATGCATATTTGTATGTGTGTGTATGCATGCATGTGTGTATATGTGTGTATGTAAGCATGCATGTGTGTATATGTGTGTGTATGTAAGCATGCATGTGTGTATATATGCATGTGTAAATGTGTAGATGTGTGTGTGTATGTATGCTGTATTTTCCTATGTGTATATATTCATGTGTGTATATGTGTATGTGTGTGTATGTATGCATGTGTAAATGTGTAGATGTGTGTGTGTATGTATGTGTGTGTGTGTGTATGCTCTATTTTCCTATCCCTATCTTCCTTTCTTTTCATCATTCTTTATCTCTCACTCACTCTCTCTCTCTTTTTCTCTCTCTCTCTCTCTCTTTCTCTCTCTCTCTCTCTCTCTCTCTTTCCCTCTCTCTCATCTCTCTCTCTCTCTGTCTCTCTCTCTCTCTTTCTCTCTCTATCAATAGACAATAAAACAATCACTTACAAGTATGCCCCTCTTTTGGATCGTTGTCGTCAAAACGTAATGTAGGTTGTCTATCGTTGAATTCAAAACAATCGACGCCAAAAAACTTCTTCAAAATCAAAGAGAAGAGAAATTGTAAGACCTAAAGCATAGAGAAAGACAAAGGCTAACAGTACGCACACTACTTACCAAGATCTCAGATCTAAGCCGAGGGAGAGTGTGTGTGTGTAGAGAGAGAGATCTATATGTGTGTGTGTGTGCACAAGACAATGCAGTTCGCAATTCGCTTCGCGCGCGCAAGTTCGACAGAAGACAAACAGTACTCAAACATGTGCAAAAAAGTGAAGTTTTGCTCTCGGATTCCCGATATGTTTAAAAGTCAGCCTCAGTATGCACGTCGGTATGGGTCTCGGTAACTTCCAGTAAATTACCGATGCTTATACCGATGCTCATACCGACACTTATACCGACGCTTATATCGGCGTCTGCGGAGCACATCGACGATTCGTTTAAAATGGTCATACCGACGGTTACTTGACCCTCGGTATCTTTGAGTCATGTTTTCCGACATTTATACCGGCGCCGCGAGTGATCGTCGGTATAAGCGGCGTCCGTATGCTCCTCATATGTTGTAGTGTATTAACTATTATACCTTGAGGATTGACTATCATATTAAAGGCACCTAAAAGGATGATATCCCCAATAAGTCTAGATATTTTAGACCAACACTTGATCATATCCTTTGAGCTATTGGAGGAATATACACCAATAATTGTGTAATTTAGAGGGTTAACAGATCTAATATCAACCCATCGGTTAATAGGATTGATCCGTATTTCCTCCACAAGATGATCAATACTAGAGGTAATACCTATACATTCTCCCCCTTTACCTTTAGTGTGCTTAGTATAATACCAACTATGATTAGAAGGCATAATATAAAGGTTAGTATTAAGCTTAAAGCCAAACACTTTGATTTCCTAAAGGCAAAAAATATTAGGAATGACAGAACTATCTCTCAACCAACAATGCATCACTCTAGTTCTCATTAGATCAATCAGCCCTTTAGAGTTGAGCAAAATCATTTTAATAAAACCCATAACACTACAGAGAAATAAGAAAGCACCACAAAACATTGATGCATATATACTCAAAGTGCAAGGACAAAACCATAACATAGGAATTCCACAAAGCATTAGTTTTAATGAAAAGGTGAATTATTTTTGGGAGTTATACATCATTTTCTAAGATTTTTAGTTGGCTTCAGAATAGATCTTGAAACCCTAACTATTTGCTTCCTTTTGGTCTTGGATGTAGCTTGAGGTTTAGGAATCTCCCCTACATATTGAGTCATTGGCACATCCTCAGATGTGTCCTTTGAATATTGAAATTCTTTTATATCCTCTTGGTCTTTTTGTTTAACTGGATTGTGAAAGTATCATCAACATTCTAAATTTTATATTCACCCTCATCAGAAGAGTTAAAGTATGTACTATTACCAGAGTTAGAGCAAGATACATGCTTTCTTCTCCCTCTAACCTTAGTCCAACCTTCATCCTCTTGGGCTTGATCCTCAAAGTTGTGAGCATTTTCAACCTAAACCTCAGTATTTTTAGTACTAGTTTCTTGTACTTTTCTAGAAACATCAGAAACAAAGACAACAAGAAATTCTTGGAAAGGTTTTAAAACATCATCTAAAAGAATGTCAAAAGAATTCACCCAATTACCCTTTTTCTTTAAGGTTTTTGAAGGGGTTTTTCATAGAATTTAGAGTATTTTTTCCATTATCCTTATTGGAGGTCTCACTTTTCCAACTAGGACTTGGGTCATGTTTCTCCTTATCCACATGATTATTGGCAAGAGGACAAGCCTTAATCATATGTCCCTGTTTATAACAATTAAAACAAGCATGGTGTAAATTTTTATAAATGACTTCCTGCTTATGGAGTTTAAAGCCATCCGAGTCTGTAATGATTAAATAAGTTTTTATTTCTTTGATAACATCCACTTCCACCACGATTGGGGATCCTTTTTGGGATTGCAACCATTTCTAGGTCTTTGACCCAAGACTTTGCCTATTATGGAACCCAACTTCTAAACCCAAGGATAAATCTCAATTGGGAGATCAGGGAGTTCAAACCAAACTAGGACCTTTGTGGGTCTCTATCCATGAGGATTAAATCATTGATGACATTTTAAAAAAGTAACAGGCATGTTTCTAATAAGCCATTGACCTTCGGTGATGATTTGCATAGCACTATTGGCATTGTCAAAAAAGAAGAGAAAGTAATTCTGAGGTAAGAACTAGACATGTTCAACAAATAGACCCCTAACTTCCGAGTTACTTCTAATCGAGGATTTCAGGGTCTCTTGAGAAGGATGTGGGCCATGACAAAGCCCTATAACTACTTTGTCTTCAAGATGCTTGTGCCAATTTTCAAGAGCTACTCTATCAATGATAAGGTATTGTCGTCACGATTCACAAAATCATCTCCATGACACATGTGTTCGCTATGTTCCTTCATGAAATCTAAGTCTACTCGATGAGGATGGTCATCAATCTTTTGCTTCCCTTTCAAATATCCAATAGAATTGTTAGGGTAGATATTACCTGTAGCCTACATCAATTTGAACAATGAGGAGTTACCAGGGGCATGCATGTTGGAAGCTTAAGCATAAGACTTCGAGGTCGAGGAGTTAAGGACTTCAAGAGAAGGATTCATATCGGTATCTACGTCAGGGACCTATCCATTGACTCCAACTGTTGCATGTCCATTTTTAGGAGCATCTTGGAGAGACATACCTCCCCTCTCAGGAAGGTCCTATTCTAGATTGACAAGAGGCAATGCTTTGTAAAGATTGGGGCAAAAATCAGAGCACATACCGCATTACACAGGGTTCATATGACACATAGGGGGAAAGAACCCACTTGGTAGGAAGATAGATGATGTAGTCTCCCCCACAGGGCACTCGAATGCCTACACAACCTCCATGTAGAGCGAAATCAGTGAAACCTTAAGTCGTCCTAGTGAAACCTTAAGTCCTCCTGCTATCATGTTTCGATAGGGAATGTTCTTCTTTCTTGTTTCTTTCTTTCTTTCTTTCCTCTTTCTTTCTTTTTCTTCTTTCTTTCTTTCTTCTTTCTTTCTTTCTTTTTCTTTTTTTTTTTCCTTTCTTCTTTAATCGTTCTTGATTTCTTTAATCGTTGCTTAAGTATCAAGATGAAGAAGAATGGGCATCTAATAAAATGTTTTCTGTTTTTTACTATAACAAAAGTATAAGGTGGAGGCTTGAGTTAATCGGAGGTCTCTTTTATGAAGCTAGAACAAGTGCCATCGTGGGGATGGAGCGCATTGTCAAAATGCCTACTAGTAGTAGTAGGCAACCGCTTATCGTAAAGACCGGAAAGATATCCTCGTTTTGGCTGTTATCGCGAACTGATTATACAAGTCAGCTTTGCGTGACAGTTATTTGTGTGCGTATGAAGAGAGCTTGCGGAGAGCACACTTGCGCCCACTTGGTCAAATGGGTATATGCATCGCTTACGTACAGATCAGGCACACATAGAAAAAGAAGCAACTGATTGACTTTGTGCAAGTGATGAGAGAGAGAGAGAGAGAGAGAGAGAGAGAGAGAGAGAGAGAGAGAGGGAGAGAGAGAGAGAGAGAGAGAGAGAGAGAGAGAGAGATGCATACATGCATGCATTATCGCTGATGAAATCAAGCAAAGCCATAAGGCAAGCTGTGGGTTAACCCATGTGATCTCACATATTCCTCTTCTTATGGTCGTTGACGCCAAGGCACACATGTGAATTGTCGTGTTTTTTCTTTGGAGAGGTGTCTGCTCAGAGCTATGGTGATGGAGAGAAAGCTGGTTGATTGTGCGACCTGAGTTAACCCATGTGATCTCACATATTCCTCTTCTTATGGTCGTTGACGCCAAGGCACCTCACATGTGAATTGTCATGTGAGGTGTCTGCTCAGAGCTATGGTGATGGAGAGAAAGCTGGTTGATTGTGCGACCTGAGTTATTAGTGATGAGTTCCAACATAGAGAGCGAGGCCATTAAAGTGGTGAAGAAGTGGGTTTGGTGAATTTTCTTTCATTCGTGAATATTTTTCAAAAGGTTTGAATTTTCTTTCATTCTTGATTTTGGTGAAATTGAGTTGCAATCATTTTTCGAATGACATTAGTGAATACATATATTTAATTGGGTGTATTTTGTTTCTTTGAAAGAAAAAGCTAATATCTTCAATACGTGTTTTGTATGAAAACATCTTGCAGAAACATCCTACTAATTTCTACAAGACCTAGAGAGAAATAGAAAAGAGTAAGACTCTCTCTAAGAAGAGAAAGTCACAGTAAAAAATGGATGCTTTTTCATCCAAGGCTAGAATTGAGTGGCCTAATGATGCTTTGCCGAATTTGCGAGTTGCTTCTTCACATGAAGCACAAACATCCAATATTCATATACACTCAAGTGTGTTGGATAATGCCAATGCTTTTGATTCTAATTTGGATACAAGTATGAATATTGTGAGTGGTCATGCATCTCAAATCCAAAGTGCATCTAACAAGGTGAAACAAAAGTGGCATAATCAGTGGACACTTTTGCGTTTGTGAACCTATCTAGCTGGGTCTATGACTAATGAAGTCATTAGATGCTAGTATTATGAAGATGCAAAAAATTGAATGGATGTACCCAAGAGGATTCTATTAGTTTTATATTGTTTGCATTACATGATCATGCGACAATAAGTGATCATAAAGCTGTAGTGCATGCTCATATTGTGAAGCAAAGAATGAAGGTTGAAGGCAAGGAATATGAGCATGGAGTAGATACTATTTATCCATACAAATAAAATATAGATTATTATATGTATAAAGCTTGTTTATTTTTATGCATGTGAGTGTCTTCCATTAGAGACGTATCCCAATCAATGCAGATTGCAATGAGAGCTAGGAACACCTAATATACCTGCTTTTGATGAGTATGGATATTATGTTAATCGGATATCAGATAAGGAAATATTATTTTCCTTGAAAGACTACCTAACACTACAAGAAATACGGGCACATAGCGACGATTAAAGCGACACAATTTCGTCGCTATAAAATTACAAACAGTATCGCAAGAAGTGTCAAGCGTGGAGCTTTGGTTAAACGACGAGAAAAACAACGTTTTTATCGACGTGTGGCACGACGGGATGTTGAACACTCACAGTGAGCATCGCTAAAGCGGCAATTTAAAAAAGCATCATATAAGTGATGCTTTTTTGCATCGCATAAGCGCCGCTAATTAATGTCGCTTATGCGATGCCAATTGCAGTGCTTTTTATGACACCTTACTATGGCTTACACGATGGCTTTTTGACGAAAAAAATAAAACATTGGAGGCTCTTCGATCGACATCTTCACGCATCTGATCGAAGAGCTCTCCAACGTTCGCAATTGCACTGTGCTTAGGAGCTGAAACAATCGCTTGAAGAATTGTTGTTTTGTCTAATCTCTATCTTATTGTCTCTCTCTATCTCTATTTATCTCTTTCTACCTCTTTCTCTCTTTGAATTATATATATATATATATATATATATATATATATATATATATATATCTCCCTCTCTCTCTCTCTCTTTATTGCAGGTTACTCAAGAAGCTAACCAAGCAAAAAATATGGCTAACTATTGTAAGTACAATTTCCATTCTTTGTATATCATTTGAATTGTGCTATTTTCATTAGTTAGCATAACCAGACTTATTGACATGCACATATACACTTATACATCATGAAGATGCATGTTCATACATATACACATATACACATGCACATACACACACACACACACACATGTGCACATACACTTACAGATACACACACATACACATGCATATGCACAAACATTTCTACAACCACATAAAAAGACTTGCATGCATGCATTATTGCATGTATATATACACATACACACATTAGCATATATTTAAATAGATGTATATGCACATCCACATGCATGCACATTCACATGCATGCACATGGATACAAATGAAAATGCATCCACATGCACATGCATTTTTCATACATATACACATGCATATACATACACTTGTATGTGTTTATACACATACACATACATATGCACATATGTATATATACACATATACACATATATACACATATATATGCATATACGTACACACACATATACACATACACACACACATGCACATACATACATATACACATATACATGTACATACACATATACACATACACTTACACATATACATGCACATACATATACAGACACATGCACATGCACATGCACATACACATATACACACATATACACTTACAAATGCACATGCACATACATACATATACACACACATACACATGCACATGCATATACACATACATACACATATACACTTACACATGCACATGCACATGCACATACATGCATATACACATATACATATGTACATACATACATATACACACATATTACACACATATACATGCACATACGTACACACACATATTACACGTATATACATGCACATACATACATACATATACACACATACACATGCAAATGCACATACACATACATACGCATATACCCTTACACATGCACATGCAGATACATGCATATACATGCATATACACATATACATATGCACATACATACATGCGCACATATACATAGATACATACATATACATGAATATAGACATACTTACACATATAGATATATACCTGCATGTGCATATATACATTTTATATACACACAAGCACACATAAATATGAATGAATTATATAATAAAGTACTAAAACACATGCTTAATATAAACAATAATAACAATCAATAGGACAAAACTTTTCATTACTTAATACCATACACACAATTCAAAACATAACTAAAATGAACTATATATATATATATATATATATATATATATATATATATATATATATATATATATATATATATATATATATATATATATATATATCAATGTAAATGCATATCCAATGTCATAATCAAGAATCTTAAACATCATCATGATCGCCATCATCATCGTCAACATCATGATCATCCTCATCCTCATCCTCATCATCACGATCATCTGTATGATCTGACATATCTGTGTGAGCACCCTGTGACGATGGAGATCATCCCTCCTATTCCTGTCTCTCCACCTCATCCATATCTGCCTCTCCATAATACTCCTGTATTACATATAACAAACATAAATAAGTAAAACAATTAAAACATCCATAAAAATAAAATAATTATATAAATTTTAATAATACTCACAAAGGCATCCGGATGATCTTGCATATACTCGCTCAAACGCTGATATCCAAAATGTGTAGCATACTCGATCTCATGTTTCGTTATATATCGGCCATAATCATTTTGCTACATTGAAACAAATAAGATAGATTAGTTTCTTGCATTTTAACTAAAATAAAAAATACTCACAATAACACATATACTTACAAATGTAGCTACAAAACCATGATGGCCCATTTGGCCTACGTGGGATGTGTGGCCTTTACTCTAGTACTGGCTAGAGGTTTTTCCCCATGTTACCACATACTTCATACTCTCATATGTGGTGGTACTTTGTACTTAGGGATATTATTCAGCTCTTACTTCAGTTCAGTTCATCATCAATAGAGAGAGCTATTCCAGCCATCGTCTTCTCCGTGTGTCATGCTAGGTTTGTGCTCCTTGTGTGTGCTTCTCATTCTCGCACTTCTACACACACTCAACAAAGGCAAGGAACCTCTTGAGTATGGAGCAGATAATATTATCCATACAGATAAAAAACAGATTATTACATGTATAAAGCTTATTTATTTTTGTGCATATGAGGATCTTCCATTAGAGAAGTATCCTAGTTAATGCAGACTGCAATGAGAGCTAGGAACACCTAATATATTTGCTTTTGATGAGTATGGATCTTATGTTAATCTGATATCAGACAAGGAAATACTATTTACCTTGAAAGGCTACCTAAGGAAAAAGATTTTGGCACATATACATGCAAGTCCTTTCTATTCTATATTGATAGATGAAAGCACAAATCCTATACTAGAAAAGCATATTATTATCTATGCTTTGTATGTGAGCGATGGAGAAAAGGATCTTATCAAATATTCTGTTGTGTAATTATTAATTATTAACAGTGAGTCGTAACAAATGAGAACTATGTCGTAAAAAGAGAACACCCTCCTCAAAAATCAAGACAATTGCATCTTAAGTTTGAAAACCCTTTATACTCGTATACACATATTTCAAAAATCAAGTGAAAACATGTGATTTTTTGATATTTTTTGTCATTTCTTCAAAAAAAAAAGAGCTCAAAATGTGGCCAAATTTTCACTCAATTTATTATTGACATGTCCAAAATCTACATAATATTGACTCAATTTAATATTGACATGTCCAAAATGAAGATGGGATACCTATTTAAACGGTCATATATATATATATATATATATATATATATATATATATATATATATATATATATATATATATATATATATATATATATATATATATATATATATATTGAAGTGTAACATCCAGTGAAAGTGTCACATCATAGAGATATGAAGGTAGATCGCACAAATTATTACGAGTAAATATGAAGATTAAGAAAAATTACAATCTGATCAGACATCATTAACTATGTGATTTATTTTGACCAAGTTTGACTTGACAAAGTTTTGAGATACATAATAAAATTTTTAGATACAAAATAAAGTTTTCAGATACATAATCAAGTATGGTATCTTGATCTCCTAAAAGAAGAAAGGAGACAAGAATGTGCAAAAAAGAGGGCCAAGTCCTCCTGTCTTAAAATTGGTGAGCACAAAGAAAATATTTGATGATAAAGTGATAGATTAAATTCCTTGATAGACATAACTAACTTTTTGATTTATTTTGGGCCTTTATTTCCTGTGGGCCTCAAATGTTCTTGCATAACTATATAATGTATTTCCTCATATTTTCTCTACACCATGCTTTCTTGCTAACAATGATGAATTAAAATGGCCTACTATCAACTCAAGATGTTTGAGTTGATAACAAAATAACATTTGAAGTGTTTTACTAGGCACAAAAACACTATTTTGTGATGTTTTTCATCTAGGTTCATATTCCTTTAATGTGGGATTATTAATATTCATTTAGTTGTTGGTTTATGGATTGTCCAAGGGTGGATTTGAAACTCTTTCTTGGTCTATTTGTGGATTATTGATTATTTATCATAGCCAATTGTGGATTTAAAACTCTTTCTCAGTTATATCTGTGATCAATTTCAAAAACTTGTGACATATATTGCAGCTCTATATCAGATTTTCAAAACTTTCCTACACTTCAGCACTTCCTACACTTCGCACACACATTAACTACAGCAAATAAACACTCTCATGGATAGACAACACTCCCTCACACTCTTTCCAAGCAATACACATGCACACAAGCTCATAAAAAAGAAGATACAGAGTGAAGAAGACACAAATTCGAATTTCTGTGCTCTCCATTCTCACAATGGCAAAAGTCTTTACAAAGAGTCACAAATTGACTTATATACTAGTGCCCTAAAAATGGTCCTTTCACACAAGAGACCGGCACTTTATTCACTAAAAGACTAATTTCCTACTATTTTACATGGGTAAGCTTCTACTCTTCTGTGGGGATGCATCTAGAGGACTCCTCTAGTGCATTTACAATGGGAAATATATTACAAGACTGGTTATGATACAAAGATGTAATGTCCAAATTGGAAAAATTTTGGGGCCCGTCTTTTTCTCTGCCTTCTGCTTTCTTTAGCTTTGCAACACTCTCCCCCTCTTCGTCTCTGTCGTCCCTTGACAGACTTTACTTCTTGTCTTCAGTTTGTTGTCCGCATGCATCTTTTGGTCAGCTTTGCCGTCTGGTTGGACTGGCATTCCGTTTTAATGGCCCTGTTGTTGATTTTTCTTTTACATCCTCTCGGCCTGATGCATTTGTACTGCCTATCCTTTTCTTTTCATTGCCTGCAACTCTTGGTCAGTTTTGCCTGATTCTTGATCTTCATTACGTTTTAGAGGCGCTTTGGTTTTTCCTGGTTGCACTCATCGGGCCCTGTTGTATTACTCAAAGCCTGTTCACTTTCTTTTCCCTGCACGCAACCCTTGCTCAGTTTTACCTGTTTATAAAACAGGTGTTCAGTTTTGATGTCCTCTTCTTAATTCTTGTTTTACATTCTCTGGGCCTGATGCATTCGTCTTGCTTGTTCTTTTCTTTTGCTCGCTTGCACCCCTTGGAGTTTGAATGACTACCTGATATTCGTAGTCTAATTCACCTATAGGCTCATTAGTTCTGGGTTGCTGTGTTAATTCGGATTGTCACGCACGCCACCAGTGGAAGGTCTGACGATGTGGTGCTTCAGTCTTCGATCTGGACCTGCCAAAGATCAAGAGGTTGAAGCACCCTTGTGGGCTGCGTCCTTTCCTTGGTGTGTGCGCCCCTACGGGGCTCTGTGCAGAGATGGGTATTGCGCCCCTGCGGGGTTTCTTGCAGAGATATATCTTCAGATATTTCTTTTTAGTGAAGCTGCTTCTTTCGTTGTCTTCTTCTTTTCTTCTTTTTACTTGACTCTCCCTCAACACTGTCCCCCTCGTGGACTCTGTCGTCCTCGACAGGCTTTGATAAGCGACGGGCATATGTTATATATATTTTTTGCTCTGTATCATTTAGCAGATTGGCTTCACGTATCATTAGTTGTTTCCATTGTTTCTTCCTTCACACCGTCATTGGGTGGCTGTCTATGATCTGCAAAGAAGCTAAGTTTGTATGCCACTAATCTGGCATTTAAATTTAACGACATCTTCAAAAAGATTTCGGAATCAATCTCAAAAAATCCTGTAAAGAAAGCTTCTTCAAAAGTTTGCATATATACACTTGGCAAGAACATTAATCTAGAATAATATGCCATTATTGTTGGTCGGCTAGGCATAACCGATAAATCAAAAATGAGGATTTCCGTGCCCTGATTAATGCCAATGAAATTCAAAAAAGTGTAGGCCGCATGCTTGAATACTTTCAAAACTGTAAGTATCATGCTAAGTATTTTATTGGTCATTTTGACAGTTAAGTCGGGTACTGTCGCATAATTTTGTAGCCAAAATTCGATGGTTTTAATCATATATTCTTCCGTTGGCAAGCAGTTATGAGGCGGGCTCGGAAGCATAGGATAGTTCAGCCACTGTTTATTTATAGCTCCGCTTTTTTGTAAGTCCAAAAATTCTCTAATCTCCCTTCTGCGTGGTATAGGACAAAATGAAGGGTTTACCTGGAATAAATATGGTGCTGCTTGCCAATGCACCCGTAGTGTGGGATGTTTCTCCAAAAATTTTCTTCTCCAAATTGGTTGTGCAGCTTCGAACTCTTCTTGATTGTAATCGAATGTATCATGCTTAAAATTGAGCTGCTCATCTGGACTTTTCTGTGTAATCTTCTTTATATATTTTCTCCTTTTCTCTTTCAATAGTCCGTACGGAATATTGAAAGGCTTCATTATCTTGTCCAGGTCTTTACCTTTGATCTTGGCCTCTTTCATGATCTTAATGACTTCATTTTCAAAATTCTCCATCAATCGGGACACCACTAGTGCCCGTTCCACCACTAGTGCCCGTTCCTTCTGACTTATTTCTGTAGTGTATGGCATTGGATGATCATCATGTATATCCGCCATGTGCTCATGTATTGGAGAATTATAGATCGGGTGAGATAGAGGACTTACCTCTACCTCGTCAGGAGGATTTTCCTTAGCTGGCACTACCGGTGTCCCGATCACGACGTTCTGATTGATTTGAAATTCTAGGTTTTCTATGCGTTCAGTCTTTCCTTTATTTTCCTGTATGGCTGCTCTGAGTGCTTCTTTTGCTGCAAGTAATTCATTTCCGATTTCAGCCACATTGTCCATGTTTCACTGTAGCTTGCTGCAAGTTTACCATGTGCGGTATTCAACTGCTTTTTCAGTTCATTTAGTTCCTGACTGTACTTCTGTTCCAATTCTTCTCTTATTTCTCGCTCTTGTCTTAGCAGATCTGCGTATTGTTCCACCTGATCTCTTAATTCTTTTTCTTTGGTTTTTGAGGATTCCTGTTGCTCGATCGGTTGATCATATAATAATGATTTCATTAATTCTGTATTTCTGCTTCGTAAGGTGTCATTTTCTTCCATGTATAATTTTAGCTGTGTCTCCAGTAGAGTACTTCTAGTCTTCATTCTTTCTTTTTCAGCTTCGCTTGCCTCATGTAATCTCTGTAACTCCACGAGCTGTGTTTGCAGTTGGTGATGCTGAGTGATTAATGTGCCATATTGTGTTTTTGACTCGAGCAACTCAGTGCTTTTGGCCGCTATCTCTCTTTGTGCCTGAATTAACTGCGATGACAGTTGTTCACTCATGATCTGGAATTGACTTTTTCCTCTCATAGCCTTATCATAATCTGCATCTATGTCCATCATCTGCTTGACTACAGGCTTCAGTTGAGAGACATCCACATTAAGCCATGTTTTTGGGATACTCGGTTCTTCGCCGGTATTGACATCTTTTCCATGTGCCACATGTAATGTAGTGTCATGGGGCTGCCTAATCTGAAGCTGGATTCTTGGCTCAGCCACCATGTTTTCTTTGGTCCCTTGAGGTGTGTCATCTGGTACCTCAATTACAATTGGTTCTTTGTTTTGTAATAACTCCGAATCCGTGTTCACTGGAGTTGGTACTTCCTCTTTGATAGGGTGTTTTGCATATGTAACAGTTGTTGGAGCTTCCTTGATGCGGATCTTTGTAGTATCATTCAATTGAATGACATGCTCAGGTTCATTAGCAGCATTGACATTCTTTTCCGTTTCTTTATGGTTGTCCGGCGTGACTTCACTTTGATTGATTTCATTCCATTCTTCTTCTTGATTTTTTGTTCTTATATCAGTGTCTAGAGTATCTTTTTCAGGACTGGATTCTGTATTGGAACTAGAATCATCTATGCCCAGCTCTTTGTATCTTCCAGGCTGTTTTGGAGTCTTCTCTATACTCCATTGTTGTTTCTCTTGACTTGCTTGTCTATAATGATGACCTTGAATATTTAGATTAACCTACCCTTGCATGTACTGGTGTGTCTCTTCGAGGGCAGCTGAGAGATCTCTCTTTGTAATAGGCATTTGAGCCGTCGTGATCTTTGGTAATAAATGTGTCCTCTTTGACTGAGGTGTAGCTTGAGCTTCTTCCTCTCGTAGACGCTTCGTACCCCTCATGGGTTTTTGTGAGCTGGTGTCTGCCTCTTCCATAACCATAACAACTGCTTTCTTTTTCTTAGGGACCGTAGCGGATTTTGCATATTTAGCTAGCCCTTCTGATGTCGGCATCTCACGTAAGCAGTGTTTCATTTCAAGAGCTTCATATATGAGTAATGTTAAAGCTGAACTCCCATTTAGAAACTTCTTTTGGCCCCACTTCTTCTGGGCTTCAAATAATCTTTCTTGGACATAACCTGTCAGATTCACTTTGTTCCCCATTTGTCTCATGGCATGCGATAGTAGTTGTACTACGATCTTTTGTGGTGCAGTGTATCGATGCATACTTGGAAAACAGAAATGTTGGTGCACCAGACGGACAAAATCTTCGATGTCTATTCTGTTAATATCCACAAAGGATCTCTTCTTAGGGTCATGACATTCCTCCTTGACATTAGTGATTCCTTCTTGATTCCATCCAAAAGCTTTATTGATCAATTCATGTGTGAATTGAATTGTTTTCCATGTCCCTACTTTATCCAATACTCGTGCTTCTGGAACTGATATTTTTGTTGTTGCAGGTTGCAAGGTATTCATTACTTGTGCACATCTCTGAAAATCTGGAATATAGATCGGCAATTTGAGAAATGCCTCTAGGCCTGCCTGCTTCCATACATCTTCAATATGCGGTAATCCTTGGATTATGGTCTTGAAGTCTTGCGACATAATAGGGAAGTAGTGATCCCTATCCATAATCTTGATAGTTGCCATGAAAATAAGTTCCGAGACTGGTTGGTCCTCACGAAACCAATGGCCTCTGACTTTTGTTATTGATTCCAATGGAAGAAGCTGGACCTCTTCATCTTGTGTAGCTTCGGAATTAGTAGATGCCATCTGCACTCAATATAGAGTATGAATTAGTGGCCATATATTATTAGAAATCCTCCTTTATTTGTTTGTCATAAGCTTGATATTGCTCCGAGTGAGTATTTTTGTCCCTATACATTGAGTAATAAGCTTGATATTGCTCCGAGTGAGTATTGAGTGATTTCACCTATACATTGAGTAATCGTTCCCCCTATTCCTATCAACTGTGCCATCGATGGGCGTACTTCCTCCTTGAGTTTCTGGGTCAAAGAAAGTTTGATACAGCTTATGGTTGCTCCTGTGTCAATGAGAGCATCCACTAAGTGGTACTCCGTTTTACCTGCTCCCAAATTTAAATATGGTTGCGTTCTCTATGAGCCTAAGCTTTGAGTGGCTCTAAAATTAGCCATTGGGATGAGTTCTTCCCCTAGTCGATATCTCTCATCTCGCTCTCTCATCCACTCTTTCCGTTTCTCAATTTACTCTAGTGCTTCCTGTCTCGCCTCTTCTCGTATCCTTTCCTCTTCAATGCGTCTATTCTTGCCCTTGATTAATCGAGACATTGTTTCTTCGGTCAATGGTTATAGATATTTTTTTACTCGACATCCACTGATGTATTTTGGTAATACTTCCCCATCTAGGGTTGCTAAGCTGATGGCTCCACTTGTCGATATATGATTGATGATTAATGGGCCATATCCTCTCTTCTGCAACTTCCTAGTGTGTTGTTTCAAGGTATATACCAAGACTAAGTCTCCTTCCTGCAAATTTTTGTCCTTAATGTGAGCATCAAAGTAGGCTTTCTGTCGCCATTTAGCAGCATAAATGCCTGCTACAGCTTGTAACCTAGTTTCGTGAAGCTTTTCTATTTGATCCAATTGAGCTGATAGTTCATGTCCCATCCACTCGTAAGTAGTTGCTACTCTCAGAGTGGGAATTAAGAAATCAATTGGCAAAATAGCATTTTGTCCATATACTAAGTTAAAAGGAGTAGTGCCTATGGCGGTTTTATAGGCTACTCGAAATGCCCATAAAGCATGATGTAATTGTTTATCCCAATCCGATCGACCATTGTTAACAATTTTTGTGAGAACTGTACACAAAATTTTATTCGAACTTTCAGCTTGTCCATTGGCTTGTGGGTGATAAGGAGCTGATTTCTTATGAATTACCAAGAATTCATCCAGTAGGGCTTCTATAACTTCATTCACAAAGTGCGTACCTCTATCACTCACAATTTCTATCGGTAGTCCAAATCTAGTGAAAACGTTCTCAAAGAGAAACTTGGCCGTGGTTCTTGCGTCATTTTTCTTGGTTGCTTTGGCTTCAACCCATTTGGTCAGATAGTCTGTGGCTACAATTATATACTGGGCATGGGATCCTTTCGCTGGTGGGCTAATAGGTCCTATGAAGTCTATTCCCCATTTGGTGAAAGCTCTGGCACTCATCATGGGTCTCAGTGGCATCTCATCTCTTCTAATTGGATATTTCGTTCGTTGACAGGTATCACATCGTTGCACATATGTCACCGCATCTTGATGTAGAGTTGGCCACCACATTCCCGCAAAGAGGATCATCTTTGCTGTCTTCTTTGCAGAGAAGTGCCCTCCTGCAGCTCCTGTATGTGCCATCTCTAAGATAGAAAGATATTCGTCTTCGTGAATGCACATTCGTAATTGATTATCTTCTTCCTCGCCTAAAAAGTTGTTTTCCTATAATGGCATAATCCTTGCTCTGTTCTACAAGTGCACGTTTCCTTGCTGAAGTGGCTCCTTCTGGGTATTCTTGCGTCTTTAAGAACTTTACTAGAGGCATGCTCCATCTTGGTGCTACTGTGGAATAGCATAAAGTTGAGTTCTCTTCTGGGTTGTGTTCTTGACAAATTTGGCAAGCTGATACATAGTTATGTGCGTCTCTCTGCATGGTCGGCCAATATATGCCTAACCTCTTCATAGTTTGCCATGTTCCGTTGGCATTCAAATGAGTTTTCCATTGATTCACATGTGCTTTCTGAAGCCACATTTCCTGTTCCTCCTCTTCAACGCATCTCAGTAACAATCCACTTGAGTCTTGGTGATACAAACTTCCTGCAATGATATGAAGGTTTTTAGTCTTCCATAGGTCCTGGGTTTGGTTTGGTGTGATCCCATCTTTAGGTCCATGTGTAAGTATAGGGATCAACTTTTCTGCCCATTGGGGACATACTTCCAGGTTAAAAAGATATGTATCTGGCAGATCATCTGGTACTCCTATGGGTGGTTCTCCATGGGTCATTCTTGATAAGTGATCTGCTCTTATGTGGGTATTTCCTTTCTTGACTACTACCTCAAAATCAAATTCCATTAGCAATAAAAACCATCGTACTAGTCTTCCTGTATTGCAAGGTTTATTGACCAAGTACAGTAGGGCTTGATGATCAATGAAGAATTTGATTTTTTTTTGCCAACAGGTAATGTCTGAACTTTTTGACTGCGTACACCATCCCTAGGCCTTCTCTTTCCGTGGTGGTATAATTGCGTTCTGCTTGATTTAATTGTCAACTGGCATAGGCTATAGGGTGGTCAAGCTTTCCTGTATCTGCAGGTTGAGCTAAGATGCAACCAATGGCAAACTTGGAAGCATCCACATGAATGTGAAATGGTTTATTCCAGTTAGGTACTCGAAGGATTGGTGCTGAACTCAATCGATTCCTTAACTCGTTGAAGGCTTTCTCACATTCTTCGGTCCAATTAAATTGAGTCAATAATGCATAAAGAGGTCTAGCAATTATG
Source organism: Ceratopteris richardii (assembly GCA_020310875.1). Lineage (NCBI taxonomy): Eukaryota > Viridiplantae > Streptophyta > Polypodiopsida > Polypodiales > Pteridaceae > Ceratopteris > Ceratopteris richardii. Next base: position 154,347,877 of record CM035406.1, read on the forward strand.
GCGTACATATGTATAAATCTTCGGTAGTATCCACAATGTCCCATAAATGCTTGAACTTCTTTAGCCGTTTTTGCTCTTGGTAAAGCCAAAATTACTTTGATTTTGTCTTCATCAGTTGAAATTTCGTTTTTAGAGACAATATGTCCTAATATTTTTCCTTGTCTAACCATGAAGACACATTTTTCTGGGTTTAGACATACTCGATACTGTCGACATTTGGCAAAGATCTTCTCTACTTTCAGGGATGTGCTCTGATCGTATAGCTGAATAAGTATAAAGATCGTCTACATATACCTCCATACTTTTTCTCAAGAACTGTTTGAATACATGGCACATCAATCTTTGGAAGGTGGTTGGGGCATTCGTTAGACCAAAAGGCATGACTCTAAAAGCGTATACTCCCCATTCAATTGCGAATGCTATTTTATGTTGGTCCTCAGGAGCAATGGCTACCTGCTTATATCTGAAAAGCCATCCAGAAAGCTATAAACTTCCTTCCCTGCCACTCTTTCCAACAGATGATCCGTAATTGGTAATGGGTAACTATCCCTGATGGTTGCAGCATTTACTTTCTTCAAATTGATGCACACTCTTAACTTTCCATTCTTTTTTGATACAACCACCAAAGGTGACACCCATTCCGTGTGTTCAATCTCGTATATGAATCAAGCATCTAACAACTTGTCTATCTCTTCCTTTATCTTTGCTGAATACACATCATTGTATGTATATGGTCTTTGTTTAGACGGTTTGGCTTCTGATGTCATGGGAATTCTATGGGCACATATAGATGGATCTACTCCTTTCAAGTCCTTATAGGTCCAGGCAAAGACATCCCGATATTCCCTTATGAGGCGTATTAACTCTTGTTCTTCCTCTATGGAAACATCTTGTCCTATGAAAGTACATTGTTCTTCTCCTTCTTCTAACGTTACTACTATCTTCTTGGTTTGTTCTCTATTGTCATAAGCTATTCCTGGCTGTGCCTCTCTTTTAGGCATTTGAATAGCAATTTTTCACTCTTCTACTTCATATTTTTTGAAGTGAGCCGGCACTTCAAATTGATCTTGTGGCTTGTTTTCTTCATTCTCTGGCTCTTTATCTAACTCCACTCCTTCTTTCTGTGTATGTTCCTTATTGTTTTCGTTAGCTTTGGTACCTCTTATTTGATGTTCATCCTCTAGTTCCATTGGTTCTGGCTCCATCTCAATGCTCTCATAGTCCTCCTTCCATTGTTTCTCTATCACTTCTCCTTCTTCAGCCTCCTGAAGAACTACTACATAGAGACTAACGTCGTATCCTTCCTCGTCAATGCATTCATTCATGGTTATCACTTCTTCATTCACTCATACATCGAGGGTCGCTAAAATCTCCATCCAACCATGAGGTTCAAACTCTTCATCCAAAAAAACTTGAGGCATGTACGCTGGATCTTGTACAGACCTGGCTACTCCTTGCCCTTGCTGCCATCCCTTTCTCCTATCCTCTTCCTTTTTGGCAGTTTGGCAAATCCATAGATGAGTGTCCTCGTTCATCCAAGATTGGTCACTAGAACCTATGCTGTGAATTGACTAGTCGTCTTCCTCCTTATGAATTTGATTCCATTGTAAGTGGGGAACATCTTGATATGTATATGTATGGAGATTTATTCTCGTGGTGGTTCCTTCATGTTGTAGGTATACAACATCTTTTTCCCCAATCTTGCACAACCTTTAACTGTCTCATGAAAGGTCTTCCAAGTATCATTTCATAATTGCTCGCCCTTTCAAATTGACAAATTGCTAAGGTGTGTTCAAATTCAACTCCGCAGGTGGTGAAAACTACTCGTTCCAATAATCCCAAGGGTCTTTCTGTGTGTCCGTCAGCCATTTGTATCTTCATACGCGTTGGTCGTAAAGCTGGCTTTCCCCATTTCTCCCAGATTTCTCTGGTAGCAATGCCTACACCAGCTCTTGAATCTAAGATGTCTTTGGTAGTATAACCCCTATAAGTAATTGGAAGGCAAGTGTTTCCTTCATCTCCCTCACTAAAATCTCCTACCTTATCCACCGGGATCTTTACTGTGTTTACTTCGTCAGATATCTCTTTTCCTCCGTCTTGATCTCCAATTGACTAGCTAATTTCTCCTTCAAATGTGGTTTGACCTTCAACAATTCTTCTAATGTTAGGGTACAAGGAATTTTGACTTTTCGAAGATGTTGTATGATATCAGACGTTTGGACGGATGGGTTCGGTTCCTTTTTCTTTATTGAGGGGATACAATATAATTCTGAATTATGTTCATACTCTCCGGTGTAATTTGGCAAATCCTTTACTCCCTCATCTCCTTTGTCACTAGGATCCATTGGTAAAATTTCTTCTGAATTTAACTCAGGTATTGAATCCTCTATTTCCTCTTCCGCTTCTATCTCTTCAAAGGGTGGTTCAATTCCTTCTACTTTCTTCCATCTGTCCTCTTGGACTCTAGCCCACAAATCTTTAGGCCATTCTCCTTCTACTTCGGGAACAACGGATCCTTCCTTTTTTTCCTCCCAATGATTGCCATTCTGTGTCTTACTTACTTCATTTTTTTCCTGGTCATTAATGAAGGCGCATTCTTGGAATTCTCTTTCAGAAATTCGGTTATTGGGTAATGGCAGTGCAGGTTTTTCTAGGGTCTGTTGAGCAACTTCTATTAATTTTTTGCAGATCTCCAACCTCTCCTTCTCTAGGTCACCTCTAGGATATTCTCTTTCATGTTGTTCTATGGTAGGTCCTACTCTTATTCGTGCCTTGTATGCCTGAATCCACATGGCTAATTCTTCAGGAATGGGATCCGCTAAGATGGATCCTACCTCTTCTTTTTTGTATTTTTCATTTTTGTTTTCTTTTTCAATTTTCTGTTCCTCTTTTGGATTACGTTCGTTCTTCTCATTTTCCTTTTTCTGCAGTAACTTCTTTTCTTTTATCCTATCTCTACGGTTCTTCCATCTTTGGGTTCTTTTACTTACAACACTTTTTGTAGGCTCTTCCGAGTCTTCCACTCTCTGAGGTGTGGATGTATTCATCTCTAGATCACTTTCATTGTGTTTTTCAAGTTTTTCTGGGGTCTCTCTAACTTTGGCTCTTGTTATCGCCTTCAATGGTACAGTATATTCCTTATCGCTCCCTGATGATTCGATTACTTCCATCACATTGATTTGCACGTTGGATGTGACCTTGTTGGGGTTCTTGGGACAATCTCTAAAAAGATGTTCCTTACCACAATCACTACAGTAGCCTTCCCAAACTCGTTGTGGTGGTGGTGGGTTTGGCAATGTGCATTCTCTGATATAGTGATCACCTCCACATCTATAGCATGGTCCTCTGGGTACAGGCAGTCTGTTCATGGGTCGGGGTGGTATGGTTGCTCTAGGAGCTGTGTACATTAGTGACACATAGTCCTGCTCATATCCGTATGAACTATCTGATACTTCCATGCCATAGGCATATGGTTCGTATAGTTGTCCATATTCTATCATAGAGCTTTCATAATTGGGATATGCTCCTTGACTAGGGTCATAAGACGAGTCATATCGTTTATTACTAGCCAAAGGTGTGGCTGGGACTATAGCTCTGTCTAGGTTTTCTTCAGGTTGAGCTATCTTGACTGGGACAACGTTCTGAGGATGGGGCGGTTGTTGTCTTAGTACTGGTTGTGGTTGGGTGTATCCTTGATACGCATACGGTCGTGGCACTGGTGTCTGCTGCTGATACGTAGGGTACCTCCACACTTCACCTCCTTGCTCTCTCTGAGGGTATCCATACGGTCTCATGTATGGCTGTGTTGGTCTCGCTTGCCTATTGTAAGGGCAGTTTTCGGTGTTGTGAGTTGTATATTTTTGTTCTATACTGCAATATTGTAGAGGTCCTGGGACGGTGGGTCTATTATAAGCATAAGCAGGTGGTGGGACTACTCCCCTAGTACACAAGTGAGAAGGATGATCACCTTCGCACTGCATACATCTTCTGAGCATTGGTACTCTCATAGGGTTATTGGGGTAGTTCCTCTGTCCTTGAACGTTCAACTTCTTTGCTACCAAATCGGCTATTTCCTCTACATTGTTTTTAGGGATTGATGTGCTACTGGCCGAATCTTCACTTTTCAAACTACCTTGAGGTATTTTCAAATCTTCTGCTAGGTTGTCTTCTAGGTCTATACATTCCTTCATGCACTCTTGCAAAGTTTGAACTCTCTTTACATATACTAAAGATCTCAAAGATCCATTCAATCCTTCCAAAAATAATGACACCATTTTATTTTGGGTAGGTCTCTCTTCTACTGGGCATCCGTCCACATACTGCTTGAATCTTCTTGCAACCAATCTCACTGATTTGGTAGGGGCTTGCTTAAAGCTATGGATCAATGATGAACAGTTGTTTTTAATTCCTGACTTAGTGAATTCCTCAATCATTTCTTGATAGACTTGCTCCATGTTTTGAAAATTATTAGGGTCCAATGGCTGAAACCATGCTAACGCAGTGTCTGACAAGGTAAGACCAAAGGACTCATATTGGATCAAGAAGTCTTCTACCTGTTCGGCTCTTATTACTTGTTTAAATTCAGCTATATGATTGTAAGGTTCACTAGAGCCATCATAGTGATTTCTCATGCATTTGGCAGCTTGAATTGGCCTTAATCTTCTTCCTACTTCGGGTGGTCTAGGCATTACTGGGAAAATTGGTCTTCCTATGGGTATACGTGGTCCTCTTGCTACAGGCGGTCTGACTGGAGTAGAAATTCGATGTCTTGGGTCAACTGTTGGGTGAGGTCGGTAATTAGGATTGTTTGCAGGCATTGCAAACTGCACATGTGGTCTGACTGGGATTTGGGTTTGTTGTGTTTGTTGTGTTTGGCCCGACTGCTGATATGAATCATTCTGGGATGTTCCAAGTAGGTTTCTTGAAGTAGTGGCTTGGTCCCTAGGGGGAAACACTGGAATATTCTGATATTTCAACTCAGCTCTTTCTAATTCTGTTAAGGGCCAATATCTTCTCTGATTCTTATCCAAATATGTGATGATGGTGGGGAAATCAGGATCTTGTAACTCATAGATGGTAACTGGATTAGGAGCAGCTTCCCATATTGAAGAATGTGCTCTAAGAAGATGCTCCATCCATTGATCAAATACACATCCATTAGGGAGTCATCTTGGGGAATCAGGTCTCCTCTCCAAACTCTAGCAGCAGTAGATCTCCCTCTAGGTGTAGTTACTGGCTCTTCATTCCCTCCTCCATTTAAGTTTGAAGCATTATTTTCTTCACCATGTTCATTAATGTTTTCCGGGTGTTCTGTGACAACATACTGGATATCTCTTTTGTCCATGTAAAATCCGCCTACATATTTGACTGCTGGCCTAGGCACTATGTAAGCCTCTGAGGCCTTCTTTAACCTGGCCACTGATCTGTTTAGACCATCCAAATAAATAGGGATCTCATTTTGGTTGGTGTTCACATACTCCAAAGAGGTCCTATACTCTCCCTCAATGATTGACATCATGCCGATCATGGGTACTGTGTTCTGCATGTCTTTCGAAGCCATGGGAATTTCTTCCTCTGACTCACTAGAGGTCTCAGAATAATGTGAACGGCTACTTGGCTCGGCTACACTACCTACAGAAGAGATTACACTTCTTCGGCTTCCTAGGGTTCTTCCGGATCTCAGGTTCATCCACTTCACAACGCTGATTAGTCCTTGCTAACTTCTAGCTTCTGGAAATGTTCACTATGGATCAAAATTCTAGAAAGGTTTTGACTGGGATTTGACTGAAAATGAAGTCTTCAAATCACGATACTTGACTGCTAAAGCAAACGATACTCGATCTTCAGATCCAAACGATACACGATATTTGATCACAAACGATACACGATCTCTAGCCAAAACAATACAGGATACTTGGCCCCCAAAACGATACTCGATCTTTATCCCAAAACGATACACGATCTCGGTTAAGTATCGCGATCGGTATGGAACGATACACGATACCTGAGCTCAAACGATACACGATACACGATACTTGCCCAGACGATACTCGATCTTTGTCCCAAAACGATACACGATCTCTAGCCAAAACGATACACGATCTCGGTTAAGTATTGCGATCGGTATGAAACGATACACGATACCTGAGCTCAAACGATACACGATACACGATACTCGATCTTTGTCCCAAAACGATACACGATCTCTAGCCAAAACGATACACGATCTCGGTTAAATATCGCGATCGGTATGAAACGATACATGATACCTGAGCACAAACGATACACGATACACGGGTAGTAACGATACGCGATCTTTGGTTCAAAACGATACACGATACTTCTCAAGTATCGCGATCGATATATCACGATACACGATACACTGTAGGTATCGCGATCGGTGACAAAACGATACACGATCTTTGCAAAGTATCACGATCTTTGGAACGCGATACACGATATCCGGGAAATATCGTGATACTCAACCATAGGAGATTCACGATACTTGCTAGGTATTGCGATACTCGACCGCGGGAGAAACGATACTTGACCCTTTGTCAAATTTTTGCTAGATTTTGTTTTGTTTGATTGCACCCAAATGTTTCACAAGCTCTTCTACCCACCCCTCACTCTCTGTTTTCATTCAAAACACACTTTTGAACCCCTGTCTGACCAATACGATACTTCACGCGGATCGTTTTCTCCTAAAAAGTTTGAATTTTGGAAAGGAGCTGAAAGAATGATATGTGAGCTTACCTTGTACTCTTTCTCAGCTCTCAACCTTGCCTAACTAGGTCTGCGACACTTAGAAAGCTCCGCACTTCGTCCACGATCTCTGACGATAGCTCATGATACTCGACGATAGCTCTCCACGATACTTGCTCAGAAACACAAGTGACTCATAAAATGGCTCTTTTTGGTTTTTATACTTGGGATTTTCTAGCTTAACAAAAAGTGAACTCTACAGAACAGAGACTAAATTCTACTCTAATGACTTGATCTATCCTCTAACTACTTCTTCTCTACTCATTCCACTCACTTCCCTAGACTAACAACTCACTACACACACTCCAAGAATGAGAAGTAGTAAGTGCGGTTGAAAATGACTTACCAAAGAAGAGAAATTCACCACTCCTCCTCTTGTTTCAATGCAAAAAGCTACTTACCATCACACGAAAGCCTCGGTTTGATTCGACACTCCCCGGCAACGGCGCCAAAAAGTGTGTTGACCTAAGTACCAACTTAGGGACTTGTGGAGAAAGAGACTATACCTCAATCACCCTCAAGTGCATATAGTGGGGATTCACGCTTTTAAATATCAATCCGATGAGTATACAAACCTAGCCGAGTGTATGAGAACATGCAATCATGAGATGATCAATGCAAATGAACTACTCAAAGGGTGCAATCAAGGTAAAGACTAATCCAAACAAGCTTCAACTGTTGGTCATGGTGTCAAGATACTTGGTGCAGCACCGTCAATATTTTGGACTTTTCTCCCAGCTCCGAGCTCCAAATATAGCAAATAGCATATGCGTTTCGAAGCTTTCGAGAAGACGCATCCAATGGTGCCACCCAATTCTGACACTCCTACTTCAAGTTATGAGCAAAATACTGAGTCGCACGAAAACTTTCCTACACTTCAGCACTTCCTACACTTCGCACACACATTAACTACAGCAAATAAACACTCTCATGGATAGACAACACTCCCTCACACTCTTTCCAAGCAATACACATGCACACAAGCTCACAAAAAAGAAGATACAGAGTGAAGAAGACACAAATTCGAATTTCTGTGCTCTCCATTCTCACAATGGCAAAAGTCTTTACAAAGAGTCACAAATTGACTTATATACTAGTGCCCTAAAAATGGTCCTTTCACACAAGAGACCGGCACTTTATTCACTAAAAGACTAATTTCCTACTATTTTACATGGGTAAGCTTCTAATCTTTTGTGGGGATGCATCTAGAGGACTCCTCTAGTGCATTTACAATGGGAAATATATTACAAGACTGGTTATGATACAAAGATGTAATGTCCAAATTGGAAAAATTTTGGGGCCCGTCTTTTTCTCTACCTTGTGCTTTCTTTAGCTCTGCAACACGCATCAACTTCCAGCTCAAAGTGGATGCTTGGCATCGATTCGCACCCTAATATCGATGCTTAGCATCGACCTATACCTGAGCGATGACATTCATAGACAGAGAACCAACATTTTTGCCCATTTCAGGGACAATAAGGGAAGAGTAGGAAAGACTTCCAAGAAGCTTAAGGCGACTGTGAGCATAGGAGAACAACCTCGTGACCGGGGCATGGATCACCCCATGAAAGGAAAGAAAAGTATGGCTTCATTATCCTCTGAGAGAGCAAGCAATCCAATTCCCATTTCATCTGGTGGACATAGAAGCATAAAACCTTTTGATGATGATCCAATGAGGAAGGATGTGAGAAGTAGAGAATGACATGCATGGGACTCACCTCCGAACCTATTTATAGCCCTTGCCTAGTCACCATCTAGAGTTCTCTCTAAGGTCCCTCTACTCATCTGGCCATCATGAGTAGGTACCTCATATGAACTCTCTGGCTTTCGGCATTGGCTATCCCCCGAGAAAGGAACTTCTCATTCCTCCAAGCATGTACATCTCTGGAATATAACACTCTCTCCCCCTTCTAAAGATCGTTGTCCTCAATGATATAGAAAGACCTATAAACCTAGGAATCAAAATCTTCGATTCCAAATAATAAGAGTAGAGTGTGCTAGGTGTGTAAAATACTAGATGCTCAAAAAGTAGACAACTAGTATCTGTGCTTCCTATCTAGCATTTCCACCAATAAATAGTAGTCCTTGCCTTAAGTACTCGGAATATCCTTGGACTCCCTGTGCCTAGACCTTGACCACTAACTTGTGATAGCTTGTGTTGTATAAACCATGAATTAGACCATCAAATAATAGGGAATCCTTGGTTTAATGGGTTGGACCCTCCAAGAAGAAACCTATGTTTCTTGGTTCTAGCCCTTGAGGTTTTATTTCAATGGAAGTCTCAATTGAAGGGTTTTTTATCTTAGGAATAACTATCCTAAGGAAGAAGAAACCTTAGTCTTTGGAGAAGCTTCTCCCAAAGGACACCTTGACTCGTACCTGAAGGGAAGGCTTCAATTGAAATAGAAGCCATGTGATTCTCTTTGGAAAGTGTCCACATGAAGGACACTTGGAAGGACACATGGATAAAAATTAAGAAATGCACCCCTTGGACCTTTGGTATATATATGAGTGGAGTTGGATGGGTGGATACGTACTCACTCGCTCTCCAGTGGATGCTATACTCTAGGAAGAAGTTTATACCATAACAGTGGTAATCAGAGCCAAGTTATTTTTCATTTGCAAGTACTTGTAGTACTTCTTGATTCTTGTGCAGGTCCTCTTTTTGAAGCTATGGTAAATTTTTTAAGTTTTCTGGAATCCCTGTGCGAATGTTTCACGCCGTCTCAATTACTCTTCTTGGGAAGAGCACTCAAGTGAAGCTCTCAAATATTGTGCTTAGTTTTTGGCTGATTCAAATAAAAAAAATTGATTCTCTGGTATCGATTTCAGTTGTGCCTGCGCCTTCTTTTCTCCTGCCTTCTTTTCAATTGTGCCTACCCTGAGTACTGTTGCTTGTGCTTGCAATTAATATCTGTGCCTACGTGAGCTTCAGGTGGGTAAACCCCCCAACCAACCGACAACCAGAAGAGGACCCTCCAGCTGACGGATGGCTAGAAAGCCCACCCCACCAGCTGGCCAGTCGAGAAGAATAGCCAAGCATCATTAAAGTCGTGACCCCACTCACTCAGAGCCTCTATGCACTGGACTGTCGAAAATTCAGCTGACGCCTGCACGCATAGAGCCCACATAAATACGTGCGTTTGTCGCCCAATCATGTCGACGGCGGAGCATGCACTCGTGGAGAGATGAGTGGCCAAGCCGACCTACAACTAGAAGCAAATAGTGAAGAGCTAATCGGGGAAGTACTGGATTTAATCTTCATTTATTTTCCTTCAGCATTAGAAATGGCATTTACTTATTTCTAGTTGATTCCAAAGTATTCACTGAATTATGGGGGATTCTTATGCTAGTAACATGTTATTAGATATACCTAGGCAGGAAGAGGATTATGCACCGTAGGAAGGGGATAGACAATTAGATTACACTCCAGGTCTTCCAGAGATAGGCCAACAGGAAAGGTAGGAAGTAAATACTTATAAAGAGTTGAATGGATTGGATGAAAAGATGAACGATATCCAAGCGGATATGTTCATCATTAAGGAAATCCAAAACGAGATGGGTACCCTTCGTACTTCAATTAATGAAGTTAAAGGGAATATGGAACAAATTCTTAATACGCTTTGTCCATCTTTACCTTTACCTGCCCAAATGGGTTCCTTGTCCATTCGACCAAGGAACCCATCATCTAGTAAAGGAACAGAAACCCGTTGACCAATGCATAGTGACTTATCTTTAAAAAATAAGAATGATGAAGTAAATCCTCCTCATACTACCATTAAGTCTAGAAGCCTTTCATTTGCAAAATACTTAAAACCACCTCAATTTTTAGGGTAAGATAAAGACCAAAACAAAGATGCAGTCTTGACATTTTTAGAAAAATGGCAAGAGTTGCATCAGTTAAAAAACACCTCTGAAGCTTATCAAGTCTTAGAAACAAGTTTATCACTTGGACCTAAGGCTTATAAATGGTGGATGAGCTTAAAGGAGGCTCAAAGAATCCCAAAAACTTGGAATCAATTTGAAGAATTCTTCAAAAAAGAATTCCTACCAGAAAATGAGGATGACCAAAACTGGGAAGAATGGGACAAAGTCCTTTAGAGAGGATGTCCCCTCTCTTTATATATTTCTCATTATCAAGAAATAGTACTTAAACTACAAAACCTAGATGATTTTCATAAGGTAAGAGGTTTTATCTGTGGTCTCCACAAGCAAGTTAAACATGAAGTGAAGAGAAGTGCTCAAAAAAGTTTAGAAGATGCTATTAAGTTAGCACAAATCTATGAAGATCATGCTAAAACTAGAACACAACCACTTCATCTTGTCGGAGAAAATAAAAAATTTAAACCAGGTAAAAGAAAGTTAGGCACGTTCAAAAAAGATGACTTTAAAACCCCTAGACCTTCACGACCTAGACTTGACCCTGAGGTTTGGGAAAAAGAAAAAAATGAGAACCTTTGCTTTAAGTGCCTTAACATAGGACGTCTTAGTAAGAATTGCATGGCTAGGGGAGAATAGAAAGCCACCCGTGAGATAAAAGGGAAAGAAAAGATAGGAATATACTTAGTCCAAACATAAAATCTCAAAAATAGTAAAGTTTAGAAAAAAGTGGAAGTCCTTCATGAAGACTACAAGCATCAGTGTTGTTTGTCTGACTCAATGTGGGTCCAAAACCACTTTAGACCTCATGACTTGGTCAAACTTCATGCTTGCATAAGTGGGGAAAAGGCCAGAGTCATGATAGATGACTCGACCACCCATAATTTCCTAACTACCAGCAAAAGTCACCTCATCAGTATGTTGTATCTATGATGCAGGGTCAAGACAAGAAGGTTTGGGATACTATGATTTGTAACCTAGAAATAGAATTTCAAGGTTATAAAGATAAATTAGACTTCCAAATCATGCACATGGAAAGAATTGATGTGGTTTTGGGTAGGGAATGGCTTTGGGGCTTAGGAAAAACACTTAAAAGAAGCTATCAGCTGAATACTTTGGAATTTGAGAAAAATGGAATCCGTTATCTAATTCAAGGAGAGCATGATGTGCCGAGTACTCCTTTGATTTCGAGCATGGAGTTGAAAAAACTTCTAAATACCCAAAAAGCGAAAGTTTTCATGATACTTCCAACTGATGTAAACTATGTATATAATATGAGTCGAGTTTCTTATATCTTGTCTCCCTTATCTAAACATGAAAAGTTTAAATTTAAGTGTTTAATAAATAATTATCAGGATATTTTTCCAAAAGAACTTCCCCATGGCTTACCTCCTTCTCGTGGGCAAGTTGACCATGCTATAGACTTGCTCCCATGTACTAACCCTATATGTAAACCCCCTTATAGACTCCCTTTTTTCGAGCAAGATGAAGTAGAAAAACAGTTAAATGAATACCTAACTAAGGCATTCATTCAGCCTAGTCTTTCACCCTGGGTAGCACCTATTCTTTTATTCAAGAAAAAAGATAGATCAATGAGGCTATGCATTGACCATTGAGCCTTGAATAAAGTTACGATCAAGAATAAATATCCAATGCCTTGAATTGATGATTTATTTGATCAATTAAAAGGAGCTAAGATATTTTCAAAACTTGATCTCCATCAAGGATATCATCAAATTAGAATTAAATCTTAAGATATTCCTAAAATAGATTTCAGAACTAAATATGCGCATTTCGAATTTGTAGTCATGTCTTTTGGACTGACAAATGCCCCAGCCACATTCATGACACTACTGAACACTATACTAAGCCCTTATTTGGGAAAGTTTGTAGTTGATTTCCTTGAAGATATTCTTGTCTATAGTCAAGATGTAGCTTCTCACCTAGAACATTTGGAAAAAGTTTTCCAAGTTCTAACAGAAATAAATTATTCGGAAAAGAAGATAAATGTGAATTCTTTTCAACAAAAATCAAATATCTTGGACACATTATATATGAAAAAGGGATTCAAGTAGATCCTGATAAGGTCCAAGTTATTCTTAACTGGCCTCATCCTAAAACTATTACACAACTTCAAAGTTTTTTAGGGTTAGCAGGATACTACAGAAAATTTGTACCTAACTTTGCAAAAATCTCAACCCCTTTATTTGAAAAATTAGGGGTAAACCCAAAAGCCTTAATTGGGAGAAGGAATAGGCTGAAAGTATGGAAATACTTAAGAGAGCCTTAGCTTCGGCCCCGGTTCTATAGATAGTAGATCCAAATGAACCCTTCTTAGTTGAAATAGATGCTAGTGATCTAGCAATAGGAGCTATTTTGAATCAAAATGATCGATCAATTTCTTTTGAAAGCCAAAAGTTAAACCTAGCTCAAAGAAATTATTCTACCTATGAAAAAGAGCTTTATGCAATTGTGCATGCTCTAAAAAAATGGAGACATTACTTGTTTGGCGCCAAAGTAACTATAGTTTTTGATCAAGCAAGTATTGAATGGTTTGCAAACCAATCGGAATTATCAGGTAGAAAAGCTAGATGGGCCGAATCACTCCAAGAATTTGACTATGAACTCAGATATAGAAAGGGAAAATTTAATATTGTGGCAGATGCACTAAGCAGGATGCCCATGTTGAATTCTTTGTGATTCATACAAATTTCTAATGAGTTACTAACACTCATGAAGGGCAATCAAGAGGATGCCAGTTTTAATGAAGCCTGGAAGAAGGTTTCAACTCAAAACACAAACTTATCAAGTGAAGATAAGTTTAAACATTACAGTATTCAAGATGAATATCTGTTATATAAAGGAAAGATTTGTGTCCCTTGTGATTCCGGACTTAGAAAAAAAACTTTTGTTTGAATGTCGTGATGCTCCAAGTGCTGGACATTCTGGAATCAACAAAACTTATGAATTAATAAAAAGGAAATTCTACTGGCCTAGTATACATAAAGATGTACATAATTATGTTCTTAGATGCACAAAGTACCAAGTAAACAAAGCTGAAAAGCTTAAGATAGGGGGTTTGTTGCATCCCTTAGAAATTCCAAGTGGAAAATGGGAGAGTATTTCGATGGATTTGATTCCACGTACCCCTAAAGGCCATGATGTCGTTTGGCTCATAGTTGATCGATTGACCAAAATGGCTCGTTTCATACCTACTTGAACTACAGTAAAAACTCCAAAATTAGCTAAATTATTCATAGAAAAACTGTATAGACTCTATGGATTATCTGACATAGTGTCTGATAGAGATAGAAAATTCACTAGTCATTTATGGAGAGTTGTATTCAGTAGGTTAGAAACTAAGCTAAACATGAGTACTGCTGAACATCCACAAACGGATGGTCAAACTGAAAGAGTCAATCGAGTACTTGAAGATATGTTACAAGCATATGTATCTTCTACCCAAACTAACTAGGAAGACTATCTACTGATAGTAGAATTAGCTTATAATAGTGCAAAGCATTCTGCAACGGAATATAGTCCTTTTATGTTAATGTATGGGTTTCAACCAAGAGCACCTTATGCAGTTGTAGTACAAAACGAAAAAGTCCAAGCAGCTAAAGATTTCTTAGAAGACATGAACTTTAAGCTAGAACTAGCCAAGGAAAACCTGAGGAAAGCTCAGGATAGAGCTAAATCTTTTAGCGACCCTAAAAGGTGAGATATTTCCTTTGAGGTTGATAAATTAGTATATCTTAAAGTTCCTGAGAAATCTGAGACATTGAAAACAAGACCTTGTTCTAAACTCTCTCCAAGGTTCTGTGGCCCTTTTAAGGTTCTCAAAAGAATAGGGACTTTGGCTTATGAGTTAGAACTACCAGATGATTGTTTACTTCACCTAGTATTCCATGTAGATTAAAAAGAAAACTGGATGAACAAGACAATCTTGTATCTTTGGATACAATCATTCAACCAATCTCCCTTCTTAACATCCTTCATGAATAAGAAAGAATTCTACGCACTCAAGATAAAAAAAACAAGAAGTCATCTATATAAAGAGTGCCTAGTAAAATTGAGGGATGGAACTGAAGAAAGTGCTACTTGGTAACGAGTAAGTTCCATAAACAAAAGATTTCCCTCTTTTCTAACTCTTAGTTAGAAATGAGGAAAATATCTTTTAAGAGTGAATCCATGATCAACGAACTGAATCATGGTGCACGGGGGAATACTCCACATAATATACCAAAGCACATTTTCGAGGACGAAAATGTTAAAGGGGGGAAGAATGTTGTATAAACCATGAATTAGACCATCAAATAATAGGGAATCCTTGGTTTAAATGGGTTGGACCCTCCAAGAAGGAACCTATGTTTCTTGGTTCTAACCCTTGAGGTTTTATTTCAGTGAAAGTCTCAATTGAAGGGTTTTTTACCTTAGGAATAATTATCCTAAGGAAGAAGAAACCTTTTTCTTGGGAGAAGCTTCTCCCAAAGGACACCTTGACTCATACGTGAAGGGAAGGCTTCAATTGAAATAGAAGCCATGTGATTCTCTTTGGAAAGTGTCCACATGAAGGACAATTGGATAAAAATTAAGACATGCACCCCTTGGACCTTTGGTATATATATGAGTGGAGTTGGATGGGTGGATACATACTCACTCACTCTTTGGTGGATGCTATACTATAGGAAGAAGTTTATACCACAACAACTTGCCACCTATAGAGACCTTTGGAAACTTGCTCTTATCTCTCTGAAATAGCCACTGATAGCTTGTCATATGGTATAATCGTGCAAAATCACTTACTCCGCTAGAGTAACAAAAAAATACTATGCTCAATCAAAACAATTTGATTATGTCCCATTCTCTGTGGAAGAATACTAAAAAGAAATGGAAATCTTTTCCAAGTAGTTTTTAATCTCTAAGCTCAAATAAATCTGCATGATTTACTCACTGTAATGAAATAAAAATCAAGAAAATCTCATCATGATCCAAAATATGAATCCAAGATGATAATTTATCAACGATCCAGACTATGGACCAAGATGTCAATCTCTCAATGATCCAAACTATGGACCAAGATCTCAATCTATCACATCCAAACTATGGATCAAAATCTCGATCTATCATATATAATATCCCAACTATGGACCAAAATATCTCTCATATAAAGTAAATCCCAATCCACTCTTTGTAACTAAGTCCATCATCCCAAGTGAAGATGTGGTAAGAAAGTAGAGCAACCAGTAGAACTACCACCACCTTCTCAATAATACCATGCATGATGTTCCAAGTGGATGAAACTTGCTTTATTTTTTACCACTGTCTTACTCATTACTATGATCAGACCATTCCCAACTTGGAATGAAGTGGCTCTAGCAAACTACTGCAATAATCTGGCACTCCTTAATATAATGCATAACATAATATGAGTCCACTAAATATACTAAAAAATGCTAAGTAGATGTGTGCACACTCATAGCCCACTAGGCTAAGCATCTAGCTCACCTCATACACACTATGTATGAACCATGGCCTATCCTCAGGCATATCAAATAAAGTAGTATATACTCTATGAATTTCTTCTCAATGCACTTGTCTATTCATAGTTATTATGTGCAAACACTGCCTTTCCGCTTCTAGGCTACTTGCCTGCGGACTTGCCTTGTTTACGATCACATACAGAGTGACTGTCTCAACTGCCCCTCTGCTATCTAATAATGAGAAGATCATATGAATGAACTCCAAATCATATCAAAAATACAATCTCAGAGACTTCTCTCCCATACCATCTAACCTACATCTAGGTAGAATACAAAGTTTGATGTCCCATACCACCAAACTTTATACCCCACATAGATGTGTGTATGAGATTAAAATCGAACACTTCTCTCAAAAATTACAAGAATAGATTGGTGAGTACTCACAGCCATAAATAATAATAAATGAAATCATGAAGTGTTCCTGAAGTGTTTCCTTCCCTCTATGGAAAGAAGAGAGTCATTCCTATGACTCTATCACTCATAACTATCTGTAATATCAACTCATCTTGAGTTGAGAACTGAGAAATATTTAATAAATCAACTCAACTAGAGTTGTAAAGGATGCGGCTTGCATCAAATATTGATATTGAATCAAATATTAACTCATAATAAATTGGAATTTATACAACTTTTATGAATGCAATTATATGCAATGAGAACAACTAGCAAAGTTCTCTTGTTCCATGCTCTCACGGCACTATATATATTTCTAAAAATTTTGACAGAGTCTCCTCTGTCCTAGTAAGAATTGTCACCAAAAACCAATGATCAATAAACAAGTATCTAGGGCATGGCTAGCCCATGGTGATCACACCATATAAAAAAAAATATCAGAGAAAATTTATGGAAAATCTTTTCCTTCCAACAACGTCTCCTCCATAAACAATTTCCAACAGCAGTAGATTAAAGCTTAATTTCAACTAACTTTTATTCAAGAAAAATCTATGAAATTTTCCAACCTTTTGTAGCTTTTCTCAAACTTTCAGTAGGCACAAAAAACACTTGATTTGGATATTTGGTTAGAGTTTTATAACCATTTTACTAGAAGGGTCAAACACTTTATGACCAACTCTGAAAATGTACAAGGTCATCTTCTTGAAGCCCTTAGACTGATGAAATGAACTCCAAATTTCATTTTCTTTGTGCCCAAATCTAGATGAACTTATCCAGTTTGGTTTCACAAAATTTAAATTCAAAATTTAATCAAATACTCAATCAAATGTATCATTCTATCTCTACTACACCTACACTTAGGTGAGCTTAAAGACAATGCTGCTGCACTTTTAAAATATCTTCTAACTATGAAGATAAATTCCAAAATATTTGAGTTTTGGATATATCATAGTGTCTCTACCGGGAGTAGCTTCTCCAAGAAAAATGTTTGGACTTGGAGCTTCCAGTATGAAATAAGCATATGTTCATCAGACACATGTATCACTCTTTGGCAAATCCTTGCTAGTGAATGTTCTGAGAAGAATAGGTCATTTGACTTACTAAATGATGTCCAATTTGTTCCAAATTGTAATACTACAAAGCTACCAATATCTATGTTTGATGATATAAATTTCATAGTATTTGGACATTTCAGGCTTTCACAATGACCAAAATACTAAGCCTCTATACCTGCAATAATTTTAAAATTTGCAGAGGCTAACTTTTACTCTTTTATCTTTATATCTCCTAAATTGAGAAACATTTCATCTTGCAATTTTTTTCACGTCATCAAGATCTATCTAGATAATGTTAGAAAGAAAAATCATCCAATTTGAGTAACTGAACTAAGAGCACCAATCACCTCTAGGTGACATGGTCTCTGGTCATTTCATAAATTCTAGAGGCTTCTTTTTGATGTGCATAGATTATTTGACCTATCAAATGATCTCTAAAAATAATGAAAATTGGTATGCACAAAGTTCATCTGTTAATCTTTCATGTACAATAAGAAGCATTCACTTTGAAGCTACCAACAAAGAGAAATGCCCTTTGTAACAGGCCTATGTCACTTGTTTCAGGCCTCTACCTCTATTAGCAGCATTTCTAGTGCACATGTCATTTGAACTTTGTAAAAGTATCCAAATTACTTGAAAAATGGTCAGCTTAGATATAGTCTATGAGCTAATTGCCCTCCAAATTTCATTAATTTTGGACATTCTCTCAAAGAGCAGCATCCAAATCTCTATGAGGATGCCACCTCATTAACTATTTGCTCAATTATTTTTCAAATCTAAAAAAATGACAAGAAATGTTAATACTTATGATTAGACATACTCATTAATTCTCTTGGATGGATTATGACATGGAAGCATATCCATGCATATGATGATCGCCTAGATCAATGCAAATCAATTAACCATCCAAATCGTCTCGTTGAATAAAACTACTCTTTACATTGTATCCACTTTTCAATGAAAGTGAAGATCTATGGATGTCATTCTATTCATTATGCTTCTTGCACATTCATTAACCTCATAAAAAACAATCACATACAAGCATTTAATACTTGTATTAATGATCATAACCATAGCACTCTTGTGCAGACTCGGAATAAACTTCTATATCAAGTACATAGATTCGCATGAAGAACAATTTATGTGTTCATGCATTACTGGATGAAAACACATCTTAGTTGTTCTTGATGCATATACCTTGTCATTTACTTTCTAAAGGCACAATTATTCTACACATGGTACCTCTATCACATACCTCATGCTCACCTTAATTCATTGTGGTGATACATAAAAGTGATCTTCTATAGACAGAAAATGCATCATGCACTTCAACTTTCTAGCAATCATATCATCTATGCATGCATGCATCCACTCATGCATCTTCTTCTCTACTTCAATGAAGTTATATTCTTTTAGTTATGCACACATAAGAATTCCTCTCTCTCATAACACAACATCACTCTAGTTCTCACATGGCATATAACACCATATGGCTACAAAAATTTCAGCAACACTTCCCTAGGAAAATGAAGCCTAAAAAAAATCATAACCACAATACAATGATAGGCATCAGCCTAGTGGTTGGAAAACCACTTTCTTTACTCCAGAAGCCTGCAAATAAGAAACATTTCCAATATGTGTTGTTGGGCACTACATGCCCTCATAACAAGGTCTTTTCTCGCTCCAGTACCTATACAAAGATCTTGAAACACACAACAACAACCTGTGCATGCTTTTATGAATCAACATAAGTTAGTTTAACTTCATGTGCATAGATAAATTCATGTAAAAACTAACTTTCATGCACATTCCAATGTCGGTGTTATAGAATTAGAAGAGAATACAATGCAAAATTATAAACTTTGATGCAAAAAGTATTCAAATGAATATATTTAGGAGAAAAAATATAATGCAAAGGTATGAAAATTAATTCATTCCTATTCAAAATGGTTCAAAATATGATTAGAAACTCTTAATTATCATAATTAGGCACTCAATTCATTCAAAAAGAGTTTCTTGTCAGTCAACAACCATACAAAAGCTTATGTAGAGATGGCTTAGAATGGTAAAAATATGGCATATGACCAGTCAAAAGAGATCACTTGAAGTCTAGAATCTATACCAATTTGAATTTCTTGATTTGGATATTCTATGAGGAAGTTATGGCCAAAAGAATGGAGCTAGGTGAGTGGGCAGCATACCTCTTTGAAGAAGTATGCAGAGAATTAAATACTCTCTACAGGTGGTTTTTAAGCATCCAGTGGTAGGTTCCAGCCACTCATTCGAAATCTCTTGAAGTCTACTCTCTATATCAAGTTGATTATCATCCAATTTGGGTTTCATATGAGAGAGTTATGTCCATTTTGGTGAAGGTAGGTATGCTAACCTTGCTCTCTCTTCTCTCTCTTTCTACTTCCTCTCTATTTCTTTATCTCTTCTTATCTCTCTTTTTCTACTTCTCTCTTTATCTACTCTTCTCTTTCTCCTCTTTCTTTCTTTATCTTTCTCGTTCTTCTCTTTCTTTCTTTCATTCTTCTCTTTCTCCTTCTCTTTCTTTTTTTCCTTCTTCTCTTTCTCCTTCTCTTTCTTTCTCTCTCTTTCTTTCCTTCTCTTTCTTTCTTTATTTATCTCTCTCTCTCTCTCTCTCTCCTTGTCTTTCTTTCTCTTCATCCTCCTCTTTCTTTCTCTCTTTTTCTTTCCTTATTCTCTTTCTCTCTTTCCTTCCTCCTCTATCTCTCTGAACCTCTCTACTTGCTGAACGCACGCTGGCAAATTATAGTACAAAATAAATATTCAAGAGTTACCCCCTACGAAACTTGTGTACTGTGGTGGATAAAACGTCCACCTCCTATGAGGGAGTTAACCGGTTCAAATCCCGTCTTTTGCAACTTCTGGTAGCTTTGGATATTATTGCATACGATTTGTCGACTTCCTTTTGCACAACGCAAGGATGCTCGAAGTTCGAGTTCAAGCACGCCTTCAATGCTACCTCGCTGCCCATCTCTTCTCACCAACGATGAAGATGAGGATGATCTACCAAAATAGCATGGAATCCTTCCATAAGTCACCAAAGGAAGCTCTTTCTTCCATCTCCCCAAGGTCTCTCTCCCTAAGCTCTGATATCAAATGTGAGAAGTGGAGAATGACATGCCTAGGAATCACCTCCCAGCCTATTTATAGCCCTTGCCTAGTCACCATCTAGAGTTATCACTAAGGTCCCTCTACTCGTCTGGCCATCATGAGTAGGTACCCATATGAACGCTTTGGCTTTTGGCCTTGGCTGTCTCCCAAGCAAGGAACTTCTCGTTCCTCCATGCATGTACATCTCTGGAATATAACAAAGGAGAGGTCGAAGGAAATTGAGGTCAATAGGAAAGATCGACCACTGTGGGACATGACAAGTCTGGAGTGGTGACTTCAGTACATTGAAGAGAAAAACGCTACTCTTTTGGTGTTTGTAGGAGCCTATGGGAGGGGAAAGCTCATGACAACACAGGCTTTTCAATATGGCTTGGTGTTCAAAGTAGATTATGAGGATGGGGATTCAGAAAACCTTCTATTCCTCGTGGAGACATCTAAAGGCTTAAGGAATGTAAGCTGTAAAATGGAGCCCTTGTTCCCAGAGTGTTGTGTGCCAGAAAAACTTGCAGATATTTGCAAGGACTCTGAGAATCTTATTAGGGATTTAATGATTTGGATTCAAGGGAACATAATGCCAACATAGCAAAAGAAGACAACCCCAATAAAGGCAAAGGGTAAACAACGTGTAGAGAAGAAACCACTCAAAAAGCTGAAGAAAACAGTAGATGAAGGATCCACTGAGTCAGGTTCTGATTCAGAGGATGTTATCATTGCACCTGGTGGAGAACTTGCATCAAGGATCTTGGGTGGTGAATATAACAGGAGGAGGGAAGTCACTGCTAAGAGAAAACTTGTTAGAAAAGGGCCGCTATTCCACCTTCCCATTAATACTATCCACAAACCACCATTTGATCTAGTCACAGGGAGGAGGCCCCTTGAGATAAGGGAGCCACATAATCTGCATGTACAAAACCTAAAGAAAAAATGAAGACCAATCCTCATGCAATTGTAGTTAAGAATGCCTCACTCACTAACACCATAACTACTAAGGGTGTCATATTGGTATTGTAAACGAGACAAAGTATCATCATGTTTTCATTGCAATGCTCATATAATCTCCTCTTCTAGTAGATTCATGGAGAAACAATAATACTCGCATCATGGCAAGTCAAACTAGAGTTAGTATGGAAAACCTGCCCATTGAAGTGCCATCGATCTGCAACCTGTAGACATGTGCCATCTCCAACAAATACCAATTCCTGATCCACCTACAGGACTTATAGAGAAGGTTCATGGTCAATCTCATTGGTTCAATGGGATGCGAGTGCAGCGAGGAGATGCAGTATACATATGGGAGTCCAAGTGTGAATTTTGCAACATGTGGGGATAGTTTCAATTTTATTCAAAAGAATTCGAGACTCTCCAAAACATTCCAGAACCAGAAGTGATTTGGCAACACGTAGGGTTAGCCCAATATTTCAAGGCTCCCATACCAAAGCTAACTTCCAATGCTGCTATTATTTAGTGCCCACCTTGTAGGCTAGCGATATGAGAGATTAACTAGGAACCTTTGTCATTACTTCCCTATCACACCACAATGAGTTGAAGAAGTTCGAACTCACATTGGAATTGATAAGAGATGCACTTAACATGCACGGCACACATGTACCCTCAGAGAAAGGTGCTCTGATATCTAAAAACATGAAGAACACAAAGCTATTGAAGTTAAAGGATATGGAAGCACTCACACTTAATGTTTCCATCCCTCTTCGACTATGCATGCAACACTTTGCATTTCTAGGACAAGATAGATTCACTCAGCCTTTATCTAGCTGAGACATGCTCATTAACTATTAAGGTTCATGTGTGGATTATGGAGCAGCTATACGAAGCTAGTAAAAGATGGTCTAGGAAGCCAATGGTGAACGGTTGTTGTGTAGTTACTCGTATAATCTATAGGTGTTTAGCATATGATGTGCCCATCGAGCTGTATTGACCTAGTCACAATTATAGCTGTTTCAAAGATGCAAAGCTTCAACAAACCAATCCAAGAGAATGAGGGCCACTATTCTATGTTTCCAAACATGAGAAGTTATTAGGACTCTGAAGGTCTCACCACAAGGGGAAGCCACAAGTGCCTCCCTTTCCAATTTGAATTCCCAGATCTGAATTTAGAGGCACATCACAAGGAGCTCCCTCTGTACCCATTATACCTTTAGAGTTTGAATTTGGTACCATTGGAGACATTGAAGGGATGAGTACCTTTGATTTTGAATCTTTTTTGTATACCACTCAACTATCGGATGTAGAGTTCTTTTTTGATGCAGAAGGACCTGGCACATCCACACAAAGAAGGGGTAAATCAACACAAGGCCACTATGTCCACAAGGAAGAAGACCAACAAAGGACCATATCTCAGCAATTAGAATGGCTAGAAGTAGAAGAAGGAGAAGAAGAAAAATGAGAAGAAGAAGAAACTATCAAAGTCCGAGCCTATACTACATAACTCCATAGATTATAGCAAATCATGGAAAGGGTGTAGGCACAACAGTTACTTTCTAAACAGAGTAGCAGAGTGCTCATGGCTCAACTCTTGGAAGAGGCTGGTGTTGACTCTGAATTCAGTGAAACTCTACTATTGCTCTCAGAAACCTATGGTGTAGTGGCAGCCGTAAGATCCACACTATAGAGGCCTCTTGCCCAATACAATCCATGCAGATTCCAAACATGACCAAGGTCTAGCAAAAACATTTAGATCCCCATCACCACTATCGAGGCAACAACTATGGCAAAACGAACCAATTGAGACAACATCCCAAGCAACTATAGCTCCTAGCCATGAAACCATAGTCATCCATGAAGATACAATAGAGCCACTACCTCCAACACCTCCACCATCACCCCCTCACACTGAGGTTGTAAATATTATTCCTACCATCGATACCCAGGAGCAACCCTTCATCTTTCATATCCCCATGTCTAGTTCCACCCTATTTTCTTCTTTTGACAACCCCTTGATTTTGCCACCATTACATCAGAGTCCCTCATTGATCCTGCTGTGGGACATCTTGTCTCTATAACATCATTCATAGGAAAAACTGCCAGCATTACATCAGAGTCCCTCATTGATCGTGTCATGGGACATCTTGCCTCTACAACCTCAGTCATAGGATACCCAAACATGAGATCCACCTTTCTAGGTTTCCCTATCACCGAAACTCCTTCCATGGCTTTCCCACTTCTAAGCTCTTACTTTCCACCTCCCATCCCACCAGTCCTTCAACCTGCCCATGCCTTTCTTTCTAGATTGTTCCAAGCCACCACCCAAACCTCCTTGTCAGTCACATTCCCAACACCAACACCACAATTATTCACCACCACCTTGTTGAGATATCAAGCTCAACATGTGATGATCCAGGATGACACGTATTACTTTTTCATTTCTTTGACTTGTATAGTGGACATGATGGTATATGTCACGGTCACTTCATTGAGCTTTATTAGATTTATCTACCGAGAGTGATGGCACATTTGTTTCTTACCAGCTCACTCATTTGCGGACATTAGGTTTTCTCCTTATGTACTGGTCTTTATATATTGCAGTAGTTGAATTCTTGTCTTTAGGTCATTTTTGTACATTCCTTTTTATGTAATAGAAGAAGAAGACGATCATTCTTCCTTGCCTCAATTTGAGTGTGTGCTTCTCTTTGATTATGAGAGTATGTGTGTGAGCTCTCTTCCTTGTCTCCTTCCTCGTGACATGGTATCAGAGCCAGTGTTGCTGTAGAGAGCTCGTGGAGAAGGCCAACAATGTAGAATACACTAGAAGGCATGGAGAAAGCGATTCACAAAGGACCTCAGATTGCCACGAAAATCGGCATGATGGTAGAGGACCTTCAGCGTCACTTGTTTTTGTTAGATCGACATTTCGGAGCCATCTCGACCTCCGTTTCGAACCCCTAAGGTGGGGCACCCAAAAAAACTAGGTCAGTTTTGGAAACTGTAACTTGCGTCGTGTTTGGCAACACTCATATATCCCAGATCTAGAATTTTAAGTGATTCCATTACTGTTGATACACGAAAACTGTGTTTTTCTGAGATCAAATTGTCACATCATAGTGCAACAATGTTCAAGCAGAAGTGCTGCTCGTAGTGTTTTGCACTGTTGTGAATAGCTACAAAAATGGCAAACACAGATGGAATGAGTCAGCTTATGAGCGATAAGTTGGACAAGAACAACTTCCATGCTTGGAGATTCAGAATGACAAATTTCTTGATGGGAAAAGGCTATTGGAAGTAGATCGAAGGAGAGAACAAAAATGCTCCACAATTACTAGAGAGGAATCGAATTGCAGACCAATTAAGAGCATATGAGGAACGGAATGAAGGAGCACGAAAGGTAATGTATTGGCTATATATTAGCATACAAGATAGCATGATTGGGCACATATAACATAGAATCTGGTTTCTATTGGACAAATGGTTGACAAGGGATTACAAGTCAGGTTCAATGCTGATGGGTTATATGTAGAAGAATACAAACGGGATGGAAGATTGATTTCCAAAGGAAACAAGGTGGGTAGGATGTTCACCTTAAATGTGAAAATTCTTGAAATGAATCCAGCCATGTTTGCAAAAGGTGTAGAAGTCATTGCTAATATAGAGATCTGCCACAAACGGATTGGACATGCAAACTTGCAAGGGCTAAAATTGATGCACTCAAAGGAGATTGTCGATGGACTACCAAATTTCAAGGTTGCAGAGATGCAAAGGTGTAGCTCAGTGATGAGTAGCACCTCCTTTAATGTCAATCCGGGAAGACGTGAGGATGGTATGAAGACCTCGAGCAAGTGGAGGCACAAGTGCATGAGTGAGAAGCACACAAACATGCACACACATACACACACACGCGCACACACGGCAAGACAAAGAGTGAGAAGCAATGGAGTTCTTAGATTACTTTCAAAAAGCTCTTACACATTCGTTTCAATTACAATCTAACCTCAAAAATGAGCTCTCTAGCTCCTTTTATAGTTTTTGACTAGCTTTGGCCCTGTTCAGACCTAGTATCCGGCCTAGTTAAAAATTAGGTTCCAGGGCTTATTTGAGGGCTCAAACGAGATCTAAAAAATATGAAAATTGGTAAGCAACTACTTCTAAGGCTCCTCAAGCTCGAGGACTCCTCGGCTTGCACAAAATGGAGCTACAAAAAGGTGAACATGGTATTTACAGGGGTTGTTAGTGATGAGAATCACTTTTAATTTGTGTAAGGATTTTGAAAACTTAAAGGGTTGCCTTAGTGCTAGATCTGTGTGAATGCTCGTACTTGCTTCTTCATGAAGAAAATTATTGGCCTACTTTGTTGAAGAAACACTCACGAATTTGACAAACAGACGTATAAAAAGAAAAAGAAGGAAGCAGAATCAGAGAAAATCAAAAGCCTTAGTGGAGGGACAAATCCACGACCGTTATGTACAGTACAGAATCTCCCAGAATCAGAATACGGTACACCAAATCAAACTGTACATAGAGAGAACGTGCAAAGGAATAATAGAAGGGAAGTGCGAACAAGAACGTGCTTAAGAAGAGCGTGCAGTATAAATAAGAGCACATATAGAAGAGAAAGAGAGCGAGAGGAGAATAGAGAGACGAAATACAGCAGATGCGCAGAGACGCAGAGTTATAGAAGAAGACGCCATAGATCGCGTATGTAGAAGAAGATGCCAGAGATCGCGTATGTAAAGATGAATAACAGAAACCTGAAACGTCAGGTATTCATCTGAGAGAGATGGTAATAAGAAACTACTCAGTATAGGAGAGTTTCTGTAGCTTGAGCAAGAAGAGGCCAAGCTCACTTGTACACATCTTCTCTAATAGAAAACACATGTTCATGTGGGTGTTTTTGCGTATTGTTTGTGTGCGGAAGAAACAGAGTATGTTTTTAAAGTTAGTTAACAGCTAACGTTTTCTCAGTAACCACATTCTCGGTCAGTTGCAGTTCTTACTGTAAAAGTATTTTCCGGTAGAAGAACGAAGTAGATCTCGCAGAGTAATGCGAAGTTTTGTGTGAGAGATAGCTCATTCTGTAGCTAGACATCTCTACTTTCAGTTGATCAAAGTTTCCGGTGGAAAAGATATCCACACATAGTACAAAGTCTGACCGGAAAGAGGCTGTCTGAACTAGTGAAGTTTTCTCTTGAACTTCAGAAAGTGTTCAGTAAGTTAAGGAAGCTTTTCCGTCACTTCCTTACTTCATGTATATTTACTTGAAGTAATTATAAATAGATTTGGAGTTCATTCCGGTACAATTCCGGTACGATTACGGTGTCAGTCTAGTGACAGTCTGGAGAAGTTTCGGTGAAATTTTTCAGTAAATTTAGAAGCGCAGTCTTATATGTTGAGCGCTAGACTTCGCTAAGCTATTGATTGATTACAGAGGTGTTCTGAATCACTCTAGCTTAGTTCTTCTTCGGCGTGGCGGTTTCCGCAAGGCTCAGCCTTCGTCGCGTCGTCAAGGAGTGGTATCAGAGTAAAGAAAGTATACCACATTTCCGCAACAGTGGTATCAGAGCTAGGCATAGCTAATCAGAGCTAGGCATAGCTAATCAGAGCTAGGCATAGCTAATCAGAGCCAGAGCTAGGCATATCTAATCAGAGCCCAGAGTATTCACCATTATTGGAAACAAGAGCCGGTTAACCACAACGAGTGGAACCAGAACGAGAAAGATTCTGAAGAACAGAAAGATTCACAAAAGCTCACCGGAAGTAACAGAAACAAGAAGATCATGGCAGACCACGTTACTATTGATAAGTTGGACATAGATAATTATCCCGCATGGGTAATGCGCATGGAAGCCTTACTTATGAGTAAGGACTTAATGATGTACCTGATCGGAGAAGAAAAGAAGCCGACCTTTGAAGATGATAGTCAACCGGAAAAAGAAGAATTAGAAGCCTTGAAGCTGTGGCAGAAGAAAGATGCAACGGCAAGAGCCTACATC
The DNA here is from genome assembly GCA_020310875.1 of Ceratopteris richardii. Classification (NCBI taxonomy): domain Eukaryota; kingdom Viridiplantae; phylum Streptophyta; class Polypodiopsida; order Polypodiales; family Pteridaceae; genus Ceratopteris; species Ceratopteris richardii. Next base: position 154,375,594 of record CM035406.1, read on the forward strand.
TATAATACCGTAACAGACCATTTACTACCGCATATTAGAGGTCTAGAGAAAGCAGAGGACATATGGAGTGCATTGGAAGATCATTTCCAAAATACTACAAAAGCCAGGAAGGCTAGTTTATGGTCCGAATTTACGACATTCAAAAAGAAGTCGAGTCAAAGCATAAGTGACTATGTCACTAAAATGAAGGATCTAGCAGATAGTCTTGGATCCATAAATGAAGAAGTCGAAGATCATAGATTGATAGCGCAAGTGCTCACAGGGTTGAGAGGAGATGAAAGGTGGAAACCTTTCGTACTATCAACTGAACTCTCCTTAAATCATTTTGTGCCAGATTTAAATCAATTGCTTGGTTTGATGCTCACATATGAGCAAGACCTGAAAGGAGATGCAGATAAAGGACAAAGCTCTGCAATGTACATGAAGAACAAAAAGAGAGACAAAGGTAAGACAAAAGACAAAGAAGAGTCGAGTTCTCAGGCCTATTACGCAAGAGGTAAAGGCACTGGCAGAGGAAGAGCAAGAGGCTTTGGAAGAGGAAGAAGTAACCAGAATACCAACAAGAAGGCTTGCTGGATCTGTGGACTCAGTAATCACTTGGCTCATGATTGCTGGCACAATCAACAAGGATCAAATCAAAATCAAAACAGTAATAGCAGAGGCAGAAGCGGAAGATATCAAAGAGGAAGACAAAATCAAAGAGGAGGCTATGGTAGAGGTGGAGCAAGAAGTTGGGGACAGAATCAATCCTACAACACCACCTACAACAACTACGCAAACGACACGCAAAATGAAAGTCATACATCGTTGATGATGAACTCTATCAGCACATCTGAAAACGAAGACCTAAAGGTATTTTACATTGATTCTGGATGCTCTAATCATCTGTCAGGAAATATAGAACTAATGTCAGAACTAGAAAAAGGTAGTTCTAGTCACACTGTTCAAACAGGTGACAATACGAGACATAGCGTACACTCAATTGGAAAAGTCAAATGCAAGAGTGGAGCAGATTTGCTAACCAATGTTTTGTATGTTCCAACCATACCGAAAAATTTGATTAGCGTGGGACAGATAGTTGAGAAAGGTTTTCAGGTCAGATTTACAAATAAAGGTGTATTTGTAGAAGATCCCGAGAACGGATACAATCAAATCGTTTCTGGAAAGAAAGAAGGAAGACTCTTTACTTTAAGAGTACAAGGGAACATTGGCCAAGCATTGCTCACACATGGAGAAAAGGTAATTACAGAACTTGATTTATGGCATAAGAGATTGGGTCATTTCAATGAAAAAGGAATTAAAGCTATGATAACGAATCAGTCAGTATTGGGATTACCAAATATACAGAATCAACATATGATTCATAAGTGCGAAGCATGTCGGTTGGGAAAAGCCCACAGGTTACCTTTCCAGAAGAAAGGATTCAAACATGATGAAGTACTCGAACTTATTCATACAGATGTGTGGGGGCCAACGAAAGAAGGATCAATTAGCGGATCAAGGTACTATGTTCTATTCATTGATGATGCAACAAGGTGGATAACTCTTTATGTTTTGAAAGAGAAATCAGAAGTGTTTGGAGCCTTCAGGCATTTTCATGCATATGCTGAAAGACTTACCGGACAAAAACTTAGAAGACTGAGGTCTGATGGAGGGGGAGAATACTTCTCCCGAGAGTTCAATGACTATCTTTGGAATGCAGGTATTAAAAGAGAAATAACTTGCAGATATACACCACAACAAAATGGAGTAGCAGAAAGAAGGAATCGAGTTCTAGTCGAGTTCGCACGAGCTATGCTAAACGAAAAGGATTGTCCAAATTATCTTTGGGCTGAAGCTGTAAACACAGCTACATACTTGGTAAACAGATTACCATGTACAACATTGGAAGGAATGACCCCTTATGAAGCATGGTGGGGAAAGAAGCCAACACTTGATCACTGCAAAGTGTTTGGATCAGTAGCGTATGCTTATGTACCGTCTCAAGTCAGACATAAGCTTGAACCAAAAGCAGGAAATATGTGTTCGTCGGATATGATGAAAAGCAGATGGGATACAGGTTATGGAATCCTCTAACCAAACAATTTACTGTGTCTAGAGATGTTACATTTGATGAACAGAAAAGCTGGTATGCAGATCAAAGTCATACGACTGAAGAATTCGAAGAAGAAATAAAAAGAAGAGAGAAAGGGAAATCAATTGTTCAGGTAAACAGAGATGAAAACCATATGCAGGCAAGTACGTCCAGGAACGAATCAGGTATGAGAAGTGAAGACAATGAAGAAGTGCATTCAGATACATATGAAGAGTTTGAACCAAGAAGGTCAAACAGGAATAGAAGACAACCAGAAAGGTACTCGTATGATACGTCATACATAACTCAGAAAGACTATGCATATATGGTCAAAGATGATGAAGAACCACATAGCTATGATGAAGCTAAAAACAAAAAGCAATGGAAAGAAGCAATGGAAGAAGAAATCAGCACACTGGAAGAGAACAAGACATGGGAACTTGTTCCAAAACCAAATGGTAAGAAAGTAATCGGAAATAAATGGGTGTTCAAAATAAAGAAATTTGCAGATGGAAGGATAGCCAGACACAAAGCAAGACTGGTGGTCAAAGGCTATGCCCAGAAGCATGGCATAGATTACGATGAGACGTTTAGTCCGGTGGCAAGGATGTCAACCATAAGAACAGTAATTGCTGTAGCTGCATCAAAAGGATGGAAGCTAAGTCAGCTAGATATAAAGAACGCATTCCTGAATGGATACATTTCTGATGAAGTGTACATGGAACAACCAGAAGGTTTCGAAAATTCCAGGTATCCAGAACATGTGTGCAGACTAAGAAAAGCACTTTATGGACTGAAGCAAGCTCCAAGAGCCTGGAATTACAGACTTGTGAAATATCTAAACGAACTTGGATACCAAAGTTCGAAAGCAGACGCAAGTCTACTCATAAAGAGAACAGAAGAAGGTATGATCTACATTTGTATTTATGTAGACGACTTAATAATCACAGGAACATCAGATGAAGGAATTACAGAAGTAAAGAAACTACTCGAAAGAGAGTTCAAGATCAGTGACCTAGGAAAGTTGTCATACTTTCTAGGAATGGAAATCACATACACAAATCATGGTGTATATGTGACACAAGAAGGGTATCTCCTAAACTTACTGAAGAAGTTTAATATGGAGAACTGTAGAGAAGCTTCAACACCGCTTGAAGTAAATCATAAACTCAACAAATACAGTGGAGCAGAGTTTAAAGATATGAAGAAATATCAGTCATTAGTAGGAAGTTTAATTTATGCTATGCTAACAAGACCGGATCTTAGTTATGCAGTAGGAGTTCTCTCACAGTTTATGCATTGTCCGACAGATCAACATTGGGTTGCAGGACAGAGAGTTCTTAGATATATTAAAAGAACTGTAAAAGAAGGATTATATTATCCTTTTACGTCCGACATAAAACTCAGAGCATACAGCGACTCAGACTAGGCTGGAAGTCAAGATGACAGAAGGTCAACACACGGGGATATGATATACCTAGGAGATAAGCTGGTAAGCTGGTGTTCGAAGAAGCAACACACAGTGGCTTTATCGTCAACAGAAGCAGAATACAAAGGACTTGTAGAAGCAGCTAAAGGACTAATATGGATGCAGACCTTGTTCAAAAGCATGGGTATTGATCAAGGTATACCTATCATACATGGAGATAATATGAGTTCGTTATATCTTGCAGCAAACCCAGTATTTCATGCAAGAACAAAGCACATAGAAATTCAATATCATTTCCTGAGGGAAAAGGTAATGGAGAAAGAAATAGAAATAGTATACACTCCGACAAAAGATCAGATTGCAGATATGCTGACAAAGAGTTTGGATGGAACGAAGACAAACAGATTCAAAGAAATGGCAGGTATAAAAGAAAGAAAGATATATGAGAGATCAGAAGATGTCAAATTAGTGATTGAGGGGGAGCTGTTGAAGAAACACTCACGAATTTGACAAACAGACGTATAAAAAGAAAAAGAAGGAAGCAGAATCAGAGAAAATCAAAAGCCTTAGTGGAGGGACAAATCCACGACTGTTATGTACAGTACAGAATCTCCCAGAATCAGAATACGGTACACCAAATCAAACTGTACATAGAGAGAACGTGCAAAGGAATAATAGAAGGGAAGTGCGAACAAGAACGTGCTTAAGAAGAGCGTGCAGTATAAATAAGAGCACATATAGAAGAGAAAGAGAGCGAGAGGAGAATAGAGAGACGAAATACAGCAGATGCGCAGAGACGCAGAGTTATAGAAGAAGACGCCATAGATCGCGTATGTAGAAGAAGACGCCAGAGATCGCGTATGTAAAGATGAATAACAGAAACCTGAAACGCCAGGTATTCATCTGAGAGAGATGGTAATAAGAAACTACTCAGTATAGGAGAGTTTCTGTAGCTTGAGCAAGAAGAGGCCAAGCTCACTTGTACACATCTTCTCTAATAGAAAACACATGTTCATGTGGATGTTTTTGCGTATTGTTTGTGTGCGGAGGAAACAGAGTATGTTTTTAAAGTTAGTTAACAGTTAACGTTTTCTCAGTAACCGCATTCTCAGTCAGTTGCAGTTCTTACTGTAAAAGTGTTTTCCGGTAGAAGAACGAAGTAGATCTCGCAGAGTAATGCGAAGTTTTGTGTGAGAGATAGCTCATTCTGTAGCTAGACATCTCTACTTTCAGTTGATCAAAGTTTTCGGTGGAAAAGATATCCACACATAGTACAAAGTCTGACCGGAAAGAGGCTGTCTGAACTAGTGAAGTTTTCTCTTGAACTTCAGAAAGTGTTCAGTAAGTTAAGGAAGCTTTTCCGTCACTTCCTTACTTCATGTATGTTTACTTGAAGTAATTATAAATAGATTTGGAGTTCATTCCGGTACAATTCCGGTACGATTACGGTGTCAGTCCAGTGACAGTCTGGAGAAGTTTCGGTGAAATTTTTCAATAAATTTAGAAGCGCAGTCTTATATGTTGAGCGCTCGACTTCGCTAAGCTATTGATTGATTACAGAGGTGTTCTGAATCACTCTAGCTTAGTTCTTCTTCGGCGTGGCGGTTTTCGCAAGGCTCAGCCTTCGTCGCGTCGTCAAGGAGTGGTATCAGAGTAAAGAAAGTATACCACATTTCCGCAACATACTTGCCAGATCGTCGTTGACTCCCTTGTCTGCTGCTAACACCCCCCCCTCTCTCGCGTCTGTCGTCCCTGACAGACCCTTGTTGTGTGGGTTTTTGGATGTAGTACTCAACGACATCTTGTGCTAAGTGATGTTCTGCAATCCGCAACCCCTTTGCCAAGTCCGTGAGTAAAGCATCCCAATCTATCGGCCCGGGAACCTCTGGATGTGGCATTCGTAACTTGTCTGAATGGAGAGCTTATTCTACTGCAAACAATTGTAATAAATGTGAGGGCCTGGGAATGAAGATCTCTGAGTGAGATTCCCAGAACCCGGTGACAAACATCTCTTCAAATGTCTGTTTGAAGCAGGCCGGTAGGTACTTTATGCGGGCATGCCATGCATAAACAACATTAATAGAGGGCGTTGTGCTCATGTCATAAACAAGATCCTGATTGCCTTCATTAAATCCGAGCGCAGAGAGGTGAGGTTCCTTAACATTCTTGAAGGTCCGGAAGGTGACAATCATGAGTTCAAAAATTTTAAGGCACATCTGTGTCATGACATCTGGTACGTTTTTGAACCTGACACCCCAATGCCGAATTGTCGATATCATATACCCTACGGTAGGTTGACCTTTAGGTGGTGCTAAGTAGACATAGTTGAGCCATTTCTCACATCCTTTGGTTGTCAGCACCATCTTTGTGTATTCCGGCCACGACCTTCTTCGGAAAACAGGACAGTAGCAGGGATTGTACTTGATATACAGGGGCATGTTATTCCATGTGCGATTCATTTTCGGGTAGGTTTCAAGCAGCCGAATTCTCCAAGTCGGTTGGCGAATATTTCACTGCTTGGCACTTTCTGGGATGTCGTCTGGTGCAAACTGTGTGGCAGAGGTTGGTTCCCGTGAGGTGTGGTGCTTGATTTCAGCATTATAATCCGCCATTAAGACACAAAAAGGAACATACAAGTCGTCGGAGGTGCCGATCCACCTGTGATGAGAGAGGTTCCTAAAATAGTCCGATTTTATGACCACCTCTTCCAAGCGTGTCATCGATGCTATCTGGACTGCCACCCTATCATCATGTGTTGTGGCCACTTTTTCCAATTTCTGCATCCATTTAGGAGCCTCTATTTCAAGGGTGTCCATGCCCTCATCTGTTTGCTTGCCTCCAGGTGCTGGCATCGGAACGTACGGGTCCTCAAAGGTTTCCTCTACTTCGATTGGTACTAGGTCTTCAGGTTCTGGTTCTACCAAGGGGGAGGGTTGGCGTTCATACACAAGCACTTTCTTTTGTAATTCTTCGAGTTGTGCTTTGAGCGCTGCTACTTTGTCAGTTGTGTTAGGTGTGGTTGGGACTTCTTTGGGTGGTGCTGGTTGAGCTGCCAATTGCCTTAGTAGTTCGTCTCTTTCCTTTTCTAAGGCTGCATGGGCTTCGAGGAGATCAGCATGGGTTTCCAATATGATTTGCATATTGTCCGAGGGAATGGCCTTAAACTTCTCCGGGTCAATTTCTTGTGGGGAACCGTCCATGGCTACTTCCAAGTTCTCTTCGTTTTGTGTCTGAAGCCGTCTATTTTCTTCCAGGGCTGCAGACATATGCTTCCGTAATAGAGCCATGTTGCGGCGGAGCTTGAGGTTCTCTGTGATTTGGGAGTGTAGCAGATCATCCATTTGTTGTCTTTCTTCGGCATCTGGCTGCGGTGGGTTTGCCACTAATTGCTCATGTTGTTCTTGCAATGCACTAAACTGCTGTTGTAATTGTTTCTTCTCTTGCTCTAAGTCAATGAATCTTCCTTGTAATGCTTCATGACTCCTGAACAAACTTGTATGCTGAGCATCGAGGTGCTGATAGTGTTGTTGTAACTGAGACATGCACTGATACATGTTATTAAATACATTATTAATGGGGGTGGATGCAGGAAGGGTGTTAAATGCAGAAGGAAAGGGAAAGGGGAAGGGAAGTGTGAATGCGGTGCTGGAAAATGGTGAAGTGGGTGGTGGGGGAATGGGAGATTGTGGCCGTATGGGGGGAGGGAGAGGTGCAGTGGAGGGTGATATGTCCATAAAATCCATGGTGGAAGCAGTAGTGGGAGTGATTGTGAATAGTGGAATTGTGGGTGCAGTGATTGTGGTGAATGTGTACAGTGGTGTGTGCAGTTGTGAATGTGAACTGCCCGAAAGTGTGAGTGGGGGAATGGGGATGTCAGTAGTTGCCGTTAGGATTATAGTGTTAGTGGAGGTGTATACACGGGAGGTGTTGAGAGGGTGTGTGGGTTGATTGGCGGTTTGTGCTTCAGTTATGGCGGTGGACTCGGAGGCGGTAACGGTGGTTTTTACATTGGTAAGGGGAGGTGAATGTGGTGGAGTGGGAGGCGGGGGTGGCAAGGGGGGTGATGGGGGTGCACTGGACACATGGGTCTCTTCAGTATCGTGCACCGTGTGTGCTGTGCCCGTGGTCGTGGCTGTCCCTTGTGTTTCGGATACTAAGACATTCATCTGTTTCCCTCCTCGTGGGGGACGTCTTCCGTATCTTCTTTCCGTTCTACGTGATTGTGCCAGGGCAGTATGCACTGTCTCAGGTACTCCTAAAGCATCAGAGATCATATTCAGTGCGGCACGATATTGTTCGTCGACTCCTTCCTCCTCAAGGATTTGGTGCATGATAGCCTTTCCTGCTGCAAGGGATAACTTATGTTGTTGTTGGACCCTGTTGATGGTATCGTAGAGCTTTTTCAACTCCTTTGTATATGCTGGGGCACCCTCTAGCTCCTGTATAACTTCTTGCTCATAGTCATGCGCCTCCTCATCAGAAAATCCTTCCTGTTCATCCTCTTGGCCTTCTTCTTCTTCATCTTCCACTTCCACCACTTCTGGTTGTCTTGGCTGGGGTTGTTCTGTAGCCGTTTGTTGTCCACTACCCTGTTCTGCTTCGACTTCCGCATTAACAGCTTCAATGATTCTGGCAACTTCTTCATCCGTTAGATCTTCCAAAGTGAATCCGTGAGGAAATTCCAGATCCGTAGGTACTGGTGGAAACACAAGATTAGGGCCATCTGTGTTGTGCGTGGGTAACCTGATAGTAAATGGTTGTACTCGTCTGGGAAGCCTTGGAGTTGTTTCAGGTGTTAGGGTTGCACCACGGGCTTGTGCACAAGGCATCTGGACGGTGCCTCTCATCTTCTTTGAGGGAGGCCCTGCGGCTGACAGTCTACGTTGAAACTCCTGTGCTCTGGTCCAAATGAGAGCCCTTTGCACCGGTACATCATATGCGAGACATCTATACACAATTCTTGTAAGCGCACAGCATCCATACAGTACATATTTTTGTTTCTTATACCACCTTTGATGAGCCAAATGAATTTGGTCGATAATCCAGTGGGGCATATTGATTGTCAAATCAAAAGCATCTGCTAAGTAGAGGCTAAACCAGATCTTTTTGGGAGGCATTGTGAACCTTTCCTGCGCGGGGAATGCGAAATGTTGCATGACCATGCGTAAGTGAATGGTGATCGTAGGTATCATCGCGACCATGTCCTTTAATTTCGTCAAATTTCTGTTCTTCATATTGTTTGGAACCATAGTCTCTTTCTCCATAGGAATGTGCATACCTTTCATGTCCAAAGCTTCAACTTACCAAGTTGATAGTCAATCTGAAATGCTTGAGCTCATTGCCCCTTGTGAGAGATGGGAGGACAAAGGAGCTGTATCCCTTTTTGTCTTTGCTCGGAGTAAGGGTGCTAATCAGATACGAGCATCTTAGAAAATCCGGCTTTGGAATTTTGGACTTTGAAATACTCGTAGAGTCCTGCCTTCTTCCATATGGGTTTCAATCCTTCATTATTCTGCAATCTCTCAAATTCCCTGGTAAAAAAGTGATACCTGCCCCAGCGCCCATTGAATTCTATCTCTGCCTCCCACATATAATTGCCTTCACCTAGGGGTCCTGCCACATCACTGAACCAATGAGAGTTTTTGCTGACTGGCATTGTGTGCCCCTGTGGAGGGTTCTGAACCGGTATGGCATGTAATGCCCTCAATGCCGCTGGTCGTTCCTTTAATTCCTCCTCGACCGGAAGGCTTTCAATGTCCACAACTTGGGGGTTGGTGCCTGCCTGGGAGCTAGTTCCTACCGTATCTGCCATGTTACTTCTTGCTGTCTGTCTCTGTGAGAATATACCAACATGTGTTAACATTGTACAGGACAAGAGAGAACCGCTGTTGTTCCCATTACAACATTAACATGAGGGTCGGGAGCGAATAATGGGTTAGTAAGTGCTCGGTGCGAGTGTGTGTGTGGTTAGGAGTTCGGTAGACCTAAGAGCTAAGTGGAATGATGTAGTGTGATAGTGATGTGGTTAGTAGGTTGTCATGGATTTACAAATGGAGTCCGGGGGTTTGTTACACGTCTTAGGCTGCCAAATGTGGTGGATGGGTTTTGCTCTTGGTTTCGTAGAGACTCTCGAGAGCTTTATAGGTGTGTCGGCTTGAAAATGAGGCCTTTTAGAGACCCATTTACAAGTTATTCTGTTCGTGCTCATGGGCCTTAGTGTGTTCCTGAGTGTTGAAAACGAGTGGATGCCGACTGTGTGAGTGAATGGATCATTCTGTCTAGGGTGTGGTCTTGGTGTAGCTTTTTGAGCCCGCCAACAAGCCTTAGGCACCCAAATTTGTCTTGATTGTGGGCTAGCCTTCATTGACTTCTTGGGCACCCAAATAGACTTCACATTAGCAGAAGAACTTCGGAAAGACTTCTTATTAGTGTCGTGTTGTTGGTTACTAATAAGAGTCTTTGCCCGTGTGGTTGGCTTGAGTGCAACCGGGTGTTCGCCTTTCCGCACCCACACTTGTTTCACTAGCTGAGACATTTTGCTGTGCAGGTACTTTTGATCTCCGACATAGGTAGTACTCTGCTTCTTCTGCCTTTGATCCACCTTTGGTTGCTGCCTCCCTCTGGCCTTTGGAAAAGAAGGGAGTTCCGTTGTGGTTCTGACTCCTTTTTTGAGATCTTCATTCTTCTGCATCACATAGCCTTGGACAAGAATAGCATGGTCAACTTCATGTGCATCCCTGGAGGGACCAGGAGTCTGTGCCTTTCCTAGTTCCTTGAGTGCTCCATTATTTAACTCCATTGTAATTCTAGTTTGATTCACCCATACCTAAAGAAGTCCACTTCTTAGGTTTAAGTTGACTGCTTGGTCATAAATCTAGTCTTGACCCAGGACAAGGGGTTCAGTGAGGTCCTCATCTTGACATACTAGCACTTTAACTGTCATTGCCTCATCATGAATATAGAGGGGAAGTTCCACCTCGCCCATGCAAGGGGTTTCCACGCCTCCCAATCCTATGAGATATGCTTCCACAGGATTGACCGTTAATTGCAACTCTTGACAGTAAGACAATTTAACAGCACTAGTGGCTGCACCTGAGTCAATCAAGGCTCTTACAGTCCTTGCACTCTTTCCTTGTCCTATATCTAAGGTTATGAAAGGACGTCGATCAGTTATCCTATGTGAGCTAATACCTGAAACTTCACACATAGCCACGTCATATCCTTGATCTGCATATGCATCTTGCCTAGGGTGCTCTCTACCTTGTCTTCTTAATTTCATTCTCCGTATGCGCTCTAGGGCTTCTGCTTGTGCTTCTTCTCGAATTCTCTTTTCTTCCTCTTTGCGTTTCTTAGCAGTATTGAGTCGACTTAGCATTTCCTCTGTGAGAGGTTCCTGATACAACTTGACTCTGCAGCCACTAATGTAGCTTGGAAGAACATCGCCTTCTAATGTGGCTAGTTTCACTGCTCCACTTGTTGAGATTCTGTTAATGATCATGGGTCCGTAGCCTCTCTTCTCCAGTTTCCTCGCATGTTGCTTCAATGTGTAGACTAAAACTAAGTTGCTTGCCTTTAAACCTTTATCCTTAACGTGGGCATCAAAGTAATGCCTTCTGTCGTTTCTTGGCTGCATATATCCCTGCAGCTGCTCTCAGTCTTGTTTCTCCTAATCGTTCAAGGTCAAAAAGTCTAGAGGAGAGTTCATGACCCGTCCATTCATGCTCTTGTGCCACTTTCAATGTAGGTATCAAAAAGTCTAAAGGTAGCACAGCATTTTGACCAAACACCATTTGAAAGGGAGTGGCTTGGAGTACCGTTTTGTAGGCAACTCGGTATGCCCAAACAGCATGGTGTAGCTGTTTGTCCCAATCAAAGCGTTTATTGTTCACTAATTTCGTCAATACATTGCATAAGATCTTGTTGGTGCTCTCAGCCTGGCCATTTGCTTGAGGGTGATAGGGGGCAGACTTCTTATGTATTACCAAGAATTCTTGGAGCAGATTTTCAATCACTTCATTCAAGAAGTGAGTGCCTCTATCACTAACTAGCTCTATGGGTAGCCCGTATCTAGTGAACACATTCTCAAATAAAAACTTAGCTGTTGTTTGAGCATCGTTCTTCGTTGTGGCTTTTACCTCTACCCACTTAGTTAGATAGTCTGTTGCAACAATGATGTATTCTGCATGAGAACCCTTAGCTGGGGGATTAATAGGACCTACGAAGTCTATTCCCCACTTAGAGAATGCACGTCCACCCATCATAGGTTTCAGTGGCATCTCATCTTTACGTATAGGATACTGAGTTCTCTGGCAAACGTCACACCGTTTCACATAGGTATGTGCGTCCATGTGAAGGGTCGGCCACCAGAAGCCCGCAAATAGTATTGCCTTGATCACCCGATCTGGTCCAAAGTGTCCTCCTGCTACACCTTGGTGAGCAGTTTCCAAGATCTTAAGATATTCACTTTCATGGACACATAGCCTCAGGTAACCATCTTTACCACGCTTGTATAGATTATCACCAATAAGTGAGTAATCCTGGGCTTCTTGTTCTAAACTCCTTTTCCTCGCCAGAGTCATGTCTGGAGGGAATGTTTTTGTCCTCAGGAAGGATACTAGTGATTCACTCCAATCTGGCACAATGGACAGTTGATAAAGAGTGGCGTGTTCCACAGGTGGTTTAGTGCAACAGATTGGGCATTCCTTGCACAACCTTTGGACATCAGCTTCCATAGTTGGCCAATGTACTCCGAGTCTCCTTAGTGTCTGTAAGGTTCGTTGCTTTGAGTAGTGTTGCTCTAACACACCTACATGTGCTAAATGCAACCATTTATTGTACTCGTCCTCTTCCACACAACAAGCCAAGATTCCTTGATCTGTGTGCTTGTACATGCTTCCTGCCATGATGTGGTACTTTTGGGCTTTCACAACCTCTCTATTCTGTGTGTTTACTACTGGATGGTTAGGCCCGTATGTCAATACTGGCACCAATGGCTTAGCCCACTGCGGTATTGTTGAGCCCATAAAAGTCATGTTGGTCAAAGTCAACTGCAGTCAAAGTCAATGATCAAAGTCAACTGGTCAAAGTCTACAAGGTCAAAGGTCAAAGTCAATAGGTGCAAAGTCAAAGTGCAGGTGTCAAAGTGCACAGGTGGTGCATAAGTAATTGTCCACAAAGGGTAAATCAGAGAAAGTGGGTTGCAGGTTGCAGAGGTATTTTCTCTAATTGCCCCAAGTTCAAAGTGTGTTTTAAAGTGTTTTGGAAGGTTCAGGTGAACCCCCCTTATGTGCAAAAGTGAAGAATTAAAAGGAAATGTGAAGGCATGTGAAGCGGCAAAAGTGTACGCAGGTGAAAGAATGGCCCCCCATTAAAATTTTTGGTTTTAGACTAAAGTCACTACAGGACAAAACAGTGAGTAGTTGGCTGCCACTTGTGAAAGCAATCTTGGGACATCAAAGTGAGCACCAAGATTCACTTGCAGTTAGGAGCGTACGTGATCGACACACTAAAATCAAGGCAAGGGCCATTCTTGGACCAAGGTTAGAGTAAGCAAGAGAACATAGGCTAAGTGGAGCAAGAGAGAGAAGTGCAAGAGTCACCAGAGTACGTCGCACAGAAGTGGAAGTGCAAGGCGCATAGAGAGTGACCAAGGATTTTGGTGCAGAGAAGTGCTAAGCTATAGTTCCCCCAAGTATCTCAAGGTCCTTTGGCAGTGTACGCTTGCCGACAGCAGGTATTCACTCCTCCCCTTTTGTGGAAGCTTGGTGCAAGGTGTGCACAAGGAGAAGCTTGAAGCAGGTGGAGGTTTGTAGCAGAGGAGGTCGGCAGCAAGAGGACATTGGGATATTGGATATTTTGTAATTGGGCACTCTGTGGGATTGTGCATAGAGGTATTGGTGTATCTTGTATTTCAAACATTGTACTTTTCTTACTGTAATCAAACGGCAGAAACTTCCAAGGTGTATTTTCTCTTTTGGTCTTTTCATTTTCTCCTACAAACCCTCAAACTCCTTCTTGTCAAAGAATCCCCCAACAAATTTGGCACGCACGGTGGGACTCCAAGGAGATTTGAGCATAGGAGACTATATATTGCCATTGGAGGACAATATTCCAGTGTCGACAACATTACTCCAGTAGGCCAAAAGGTACATACTTTTATCAAGTGTCTCATTTTAAGTGGACTATGAATAGCTCATGACCGCGACCCGGTCACAAACCTTGAGAATCAAGTGCAAGCAGACAAGAAGAAAGACGAACAGAAGATCATCGAGTCCACTTTCATCGACTTCATCGGTAGGAAGCATGGCAGGACAGGTGGACCTAGAAATCTTGCTCTCCAGATTAAACATAAAATTTCCCTCCTTCAGGGGTTTAGCCCAGGAGGACCCAGATGAGCACATTCGACGATTTCTTGCATTATGTAAGACTAGGGGGCTAATGGGTAGGGAAGATGCTTTCTTGATACTCTTCCCCGCCACATTGGAAGGACTGGCAGACAAGTGGTTTAGCCAGTTTGCTGAAAATCACTTTACCTCTTGGGATTTGATGAAAGAGGCCTTTAAGAATCAATTTCAGCATGGCAACACGGCTGAGATCATTATAGAAGAATTGGAAAACTTAAAATTGGGTCCAGGAGAGAAGTTCCCCGAATTCGTGACCAGGGCCAAAGCATTAATGGCTAAACTACCGGATCCACCACACGACTTCTTTGTCAAGAAGTGGTTAGCCAAACCCTTACCTGTGGTCACCCAATGCAAAATAAAAGAGTTAGTGCTACCTACAGCCTCCATAGAGGAGTTCATCACCACGGCTACAAGACTGGAGCAAATAAGGCACCAATATGGGACAACTTCTTCACCACCAACATATGGTACAGAGATGGAGGATCCAGTGACCCAGCTGAGGAGGGAGTTGGAGGGCTTAAAGAGAAATAAGCCCTACAAAGAGGAGGAGACTGCTGTGGCTCAATTGAGAAGGGAGATTGAAGCACTCAAGCTTCAAAAGGAAGAGGAGGCCCAAGCAGAGGAATTAGCTCAGTTGCGACAGGAGTTGCAGGAGCTCAAAGGAGGGGGCATCAAGAGTGGTCTTTGGTGTTCCATGTGCAGCAAACAAGGGCATATAGTAAGTGAGTGTCCTCTGCTAAGTGTAACTTGTCAATTATGCAGGAAGGTTGGCCATGAGGCCCATGAATGCCAATCAAGGGGAATACCTGCAACGACATACTGGACACAAGGAGGACCCCCAACAACCACAAATGTGATGGTTGCTGCACAAAATCAAGGTAACAACTATAATCCTAGACAAAGGAATAATTTTGGAAATGGGCCTAGGAGGCCAATCATCTGTTTTAGGTGTGGAGAATGCGGGCACTACCAAAGTAGGTGCACCCTACCAGAGAATGCACCTCCTTGCAGGAACTGCCCTGAGGCTAGAGACCATTATACATATGGTTGCCCCAAGACTCAAGCCTCTTCATCAGGGCCCCATATCCAAATGATTTCTGTGCACAAAGAAGAAGTGTGTGATCTAGGTAATGAGCCATCACCATCTACCAGGGTGGTGCAATTGGAAGAAATAGAATCTTTTACTGTGCAGACAAGAAGCAAGGGGAAGGCTCCAGTGGACATGGGTCAAGAATCATTGATTAATGGATTAAACAGAGACAAAGGTGTGTCCGAAGACCTAGCCACCACAAGTGCAGACACAAGGCAAAAGAAAAATTGCACAGGTACCAGTGATGCCATTGGACATGCATTCAGCAGGGCTCATGAGGAGTTGGATAAGTCAAATGGAGCCCAAGCTCTTAAGGAATCAGAAGCCTCCAGACTGCTCAAGTCCATGAAAAAGGAGGTTAGTATTTTTGATTTAATAAAGATGGATGGGAAGTTCAGGTCAGAACTCTTGCAGATAATTGATGAAGCTTCCACTACAAGTTTGGTGGCAAAGACTGCTGTTGTACATGAAGGAAAAATTGTAAGGGAAGCACCCCTTACAGATTATAAAAGTCCTCGGCTGACAGTATCTATCAAGGGTCATGAATTTAAAGGAGTTATTGTGGATGGTGGTTCTGGCATTAACTTGATGCCTGAACATACAATGAAAAAAATTGGACTCCACCCTTCAAGACCTGCAAATTTCACGGTTACTTTGGCAGATCAGAGCAAAGTAAGACCCTTAGGGGTAATCCCAAAAGTTCCACTTGAAGTACAAGGTAATCTATTTATCCTGGATTTTGTGGTTTTAAGATTGCCCCAGGTTGAAGGAGGCTTTCCTCTCTTAATTGGAAGACCTTGGCTGAGGCATGCCAGTGTCATTCATGATTGGGGTAAGGACACCATGTGGGTACAAAAGAAAGGGCAGGAGCTGACACAAATTCATTTAGAAGAAGGCCCAGACAATCAAGGAAACACTAGTATGATGCAAACAGTGAGCATTTGCATGGAAACAGAAGCGGAGGATCAACCCCAAATAGATTTTGAGGAAGAAGAGGATATTTTAAGTTGGCTCCAAGCAGGTGACTCTTCCTCTTGTTTTGGAGTTTTCATTAATAATGGTTGTACAATTGAAGGTTATGATGAAGATAAGGAAAAAGTCCAGGTTGATGGATTGGGAGAGCCCATTACAAACCACAGAAGGGGCAGGAAGACAACCCTCAAATGCATTTTCGAGGAGGATATGACTACTACAGAAAATGAAGTTAATAAAGCTAAAGGCAAGGTAAAAGATTCTAGTGAAGAGTGTTCTTTTCCAATTCAAGAAATACCTGCAGGATGGATGCAGGATAAGGAAGAACAGATTGAAATCCAAAACACCCCTGCTTATGAAGCAATGCAAGAAAAGCTAGAAGACAAAGACAAGGAAGGAGAGGAGAAGGAAGATACTCTGGTAGAGCGCAATCCTGTCCAAGAAATACAATTAGGCAATCAAGACAATGATCGGCCAGTTTTGGTGGCCACTTGGTTGTGGAGCCACCCAGGGCTCCTGGAAAAGGTAAAATCATTCTTGACCCAATATATAGATGTTTTTGCTTGGCATTATAAAGACTTAGAAGGAGTGCCTGCAACTTATGGAGAGCACAGAATCCCTCTGGTTGATGGAGCCAAACCTATAAGAGGGAAGAGTTATAGACTTAACCCAAAATATGCTGAAGCTGTCTATGTGGAAATCCAAAAGATGGAGGATGCAGGAATCATCATTCCTGTGGAACACTCAGAGTGGCTCTCTCCTATGGTTATAGTCCCAAAGAAGAATACTAATAAAATCAGAATTTGTGTTGACTTTAGAGCACTCAATAAGGTGACCATTCCAGATGGTTTCCCAATGCCTTTTGCAGAACAGGTCATTGAGGAAGTGGCTGGGCATGCATTATATAGCTTTATGGATGGATTCAGTGGCTATAATCAAATATCAATACACCCAGAGGATCGCGAAAAGACTGCTTTTATCACACCTTGGGGAACATATGTGTATGTAAAAATGCCATTTGGGCTCAGAAATGCTCCAGCCACCTTTAACAGAACGGTCAATCTCATTTTTGGCCCCCTATTGCTGGAATCACTTAGAATCTTCATGGATGACTTCTCTTCGTTTTCAAGATCTCACAAAGAAACTCCTCTAGATTGTTTGGACCACCACTTGAGGCAGCTGCAGAATGTTTTCAAAAGATGCAGGGAGACTAAGTTAAAGCTCAATCCAAACAAATGTCATTTTCTTGTGACAGAAGGAACTCTCTTAGGACATGTGGTGTCAGCTAAAGGTATGGCCCCGGATCCTGACAAAATCATTTCTATCTTAAAGTTGCCTAAACCTAAATCCCTTAAAGAGATCCAGAGTTTTTTGGGGCATACTGGATACCATAGAAGGTTTATTAAAATGTATGCAGAGATAGCTAGACCTCTGGCTAGACTTACGGGTAAGGAAGTGCCTTTTAAATGGGAAGAAGAGGAGGAAAAAGCATATCAAGCATTGCGGCAAGGTTAGTGTCTGCTCCCATCTTGATCACACCTGAGTGGTCAAAAATATTTCACATACATGTAGATGCCAGTGCCTATGCAGTGAGGGCCGTTTTGACACAACCTAGTGAAGAATTTAAGATGGATAGACCAATTCAGTATGCCAGTAGAATTTTGACTAAGGCTGAAAGGAATTACAGCACCACAGAAAGGGAAGCCTTAGCAATGGTTTTTGCTGTCCAAAAATTTCGTCATTACTTGTTGGGAGTAAAATTTGTTATTATAACAGATCACCAACCTCTCAAGTACTTGCTCAACAAACCACAAGCCACTGGTAGAATATGGAGGTGGTTATTGTTATTCCAAGAGTTCGATTTTTCTGTGGTCCACAGACCAGGTAAAGAGAATGTTATGGCGGATCACCTTTCCAGAATCAACATTATGGAACAAGTTAGTGGAATCAATGATGATTTTCCAGATGCTCATCTGTTTGCTGTCCAGGCTCAAGGTTGGTATTATGATATCAAGAATTTCATTAAAACAGGGATGTATCCAGAAAAGGCTAGTGCTGTGCAAAGGAAGAGATTGCTACTCAAGAGCAGACCATATACCTTCCTTGAAGATAAACTCTACAGACAGGGCAAGGATGACAGGATGAGGAAATGCTTAGAGGAAGATGAAGTGAGGGAAATACTGCAATTTGCACATGAAGGATCAGGTGGTGGGCACCTTCCAGGGCATATCATGAGCCAGAGAATACTAGATGCTGGTCTATGGTGGCCTACACTCTTTAAGGATGCAGATGATTGGAGAAAAACATGTGATGTGTGTCAGAGGTGTGGACCTAAGCCAACAACGCAGAGGCATAACCCCTTAGTTGTTTCCAATTCCTGGCAACCATTTGAGAAGTGGGGGCTGGATTTCGTAGGGCCCATCTACCCTCCGGCGATTCCAAAAAGAGAGAAATATCTCTTAATAGCTACAGATTATGCGACCAAATGGGCTGAAGCTATTGCTTCCCCCGACTGCACTGCTCAAACTGTTGCTGATTTTATCTACACTAGCATCATTTGCAGGTTTGGATGTCCACTTGAAATTTGTACAGATCAAGGTACACATTTTGTCAATAAGGTCCTGCAGGAAATTTTCACCAGGTATAAAATTCTACATAGGACCTCTTGTGCTTATTACCCAAGAGCCAATGGACAGGCTGAACCGACAAATAAGGTTTTAATCTCAATGTTAACAAAAGAGTGTCTGTTACAGCCCACTTCATGGGGCATTGCTTATCAAGGTACACTATGGGCATACAGGTTAGCATACAAAGAGGCCACCGGATATTCTCCTTTCCAACTGGTTTATGGCATATTGCCCATTGAGCCCTTTGAATTTTTACATGGCTCACCTAAGATAGCATTCATGCAGGGCAAAAAAGACTGTGATGTCTCTCAGAGAATAGGGGCACCACATAAAGTGGAGGAGATTCGTCTCCTAGCAACAAAACAATTGATCGAGACTCAGATGAAGAGGAAAGAGGTACATGATCGACACCTGTGGAACAACAACATTGAAGCAGGCATGTTGGTTCTTCTCCATAGACCTAACCTTCATACACAACTGAGAGGAAAATGGCTTCCAAATTGGGAAGGACCTTATAGAATCAAAACAATGCTAAACTTGGGTGCTGTGGAGTTAGAGACGCTGAAAGGAGAGGCCTTGCCACTGGTCAACATTTCAAGGCTGAAGGCCTATCATCAACACACTTAAAGACGTATGGATCCCGT
Source organism: Ceratopteris richardii (assembly GCA_020310875.1). Taxonomy (NCBI): domain Eukaryota; kingdom Viridiplantae; phylum Streptophyta; class Polypodiopsida; order Polypodiales; family Pteridaceae; genus Ceratopteris; species Ceratopteris richardii. The sequence continues at coordinate 154,394,833 of CM035406.1, forward strand.
GGAACTGCCAAATATGTCCAGGTTGTACATAACTTTCTCATCATATTTTGCTCTGTTTTAGTAGTTTTCCTTATCAATTTCATCTTTGTTATTGGTGTTTTTAGAAAACTTAGAAGATATTTCAAAACCTCTGCCAATACAAGCGTTTTGGGCATTTTTGGAAATTTTCAAGCAATTTTAGCATTTTTCTAGCATTTTTTATCCCTTTTCGATGTCTTTTTATTGCCCAAATTGAGGAATAAATGGAGGGCCTCTGTGGTTTGATGAAGGATTTTAGGCTCAACATGTAGAAAATTTCATCAGAATTTTTTCAAAATTTTTTTAGAATTTTTTGGCCAATTTTTGGCATTTTTTTCAGATTTTTCCTTGATTTTTCTCTAAAATGGGCTATTTATAAAAAAAAAAAAAAAAAAAACCCCTAGGGAATTTGCGGGTTCCACAAAGAAAAAAAAAAAAAAAAAAAAAAATCCCCCCCCCCCTCCCCCCCCTCGTCCCCCCCCCCCCTCCCCCCCCCCCCCCCTCCCCTCCCCCCCCCTTCCCCCCCCCCCCCCTTCCCCCCCCCCCCCCTTCCCCCCCCCCCACCCCCCCCTCCCCCACCCCTTCCCCCCCCCCCCCCCCCTTCCCCCCCCCCTTCCCCCCCCCCCTTTCCCCCCCCCCCCCCTCCCCCTTTCCCCCCCCCCCCGCCCCCACCGGGCATCCCCCCCCCCCCCCCACCCCCCGTTCTGACAGCCCCCCCCCCCTCCCCCCCCCGCCCCCCCGTTCTGACAGCCCCCCCCCCCCGTTCTGACAGCCCCCCCCCCACCGACCAACCGACCATCCCCCCCCCCCCCCCACCCCCTCCGACCAACCGACCACCCCATCCCCGCCCCTCCCCCCCCCCCCCCCCGCCCCACCCCACCCTTCTGGACAGCCCCCCCCCCACCCCCCCACCCCCCGTTCTGACAGCCCCCCCCCCCCACCCCCCCCGCCCCCCGTTCTGACAGCCCCCCCTCCCCCCCCCCCCCCCCCCCCCCCCTTCCCCCCCCCCCCCTCCTCCCCCCCCCCCCCCGCCCCCCCCCCCCCCCCCCCCTCTCTCCCCCCCCCCCCCCCCCCCCCCCCCCCCCCTCCTTCCCCCCCCCCCCCCCCCCCTCTCTCCCCCCCCCCCCCGCCCCCCCCCCCCCCCCCCCCCCCCCCCCCCCCCCCCCCCCCC